>CM076582.1:797192226-797516444 GCA_034641835.2 Pinus albicaulis | reverse complement strand
ACCGGTAAATGTATTTATCCCTACAGGTGTAAAGTTGTTTGTAAGTTAGTGTCCCAAGGCACATGAAGAACAGTGTATGCAATGTAGTTGGAATTTTGATGTATGCAATGATGTGAACTATACCATACATTGCATATGCAGTGGGATTATTGAGCAAGTATATTTCAAAGTAAAGGACAGAGCATCGAGCAATAGTGAAGAGGGGTGTTAGGTATTTTTGTGGCATTATTGGTTATGAATTATCCTACCGAGGAATACCAAAATTGGATAGAGTGTTGGACATGCATGACTTTGATGATATCGACTATGATAAATATCTAGATCAAATAATATATACAAGTGAGTACGTGTTTAACCTATTCAGAGGAGCAATCGGTTATATGAGCAAGAGATGAGCTATAGTGGCACTCTCAACTATAGAAGTTGAAAACATGGTAACCACTCGTGAAAGCAAGGAAGAAGTATGGCTACATCAATTGTGTTCAAGTATGGTTTCGTACACCGGCCTATGAGGATATATTGTGATAGTCAAAATGCAATATTTATAGAAAATAACACAAATTCAGATCCTTTGTTCCTCATATCAATCCTTCCTCATAGTTTAATTTAAATTTATAGAAAATGTGAAGGGACTTGGAGCTAATTCTGTCAAGCCCTCTCCGGTTTGTTAAAAGGTGAATGATTCCTCTAAATGGAAACTTCATAATGTTCATTTTTCTATTAGCTATTTTTTAATTTGAATTGAATGTAAATTTGAGTTAAGAAAATAAGAAAGCTCGTATTTTTGGTAAAAGATTGTTAAATTCCTTGGATGGTGAATGGTTTTCATATACCAACTTGAACACGTTGGAAGTTCCATTAGCTATCTATGTTGGTTTTTGCATGAAGTATCTTGTACTATGAATTCAATGCAAATGCGAGTTATGACAAAGAATTTGAGTTTAATTTTTGTATCAAATTGTTAACATGCTTAATTAATTACACCATGTTCCTTATATACCACTTGAATATGTTGGAAATTACATTGCCTATATTATAATTTGAAATCCTTAACTTCTTATGATTTAAGATTCTCTTCCTTTCAGTGTGTTTTCATTAGTTATTTTCAATATCTATTTAAACCATTAATTTTAAGATAATTATTTTCAACATTTATTTAAGGAATTATGGTTCATTAAATATCTATTTAAACAAATTATATTTCATTAAAGTGTATTAATATTTTTAAATTTAATTAAATTAAAATCAACTCAATTTACAGAATTTAAACATCGTAATCAAATCATCAATTATTGATCTAGATAATCTTTGCTATCTCCTTGGTGCTCCTCCTCCAATATCAACCAATAATATTGCACAAATAAGATAAAAATGTATTAGAGTAAATTACAAGTATGAGAAAAATTAAAGAAATCCTCAAGAGTAACTGTACTACCACCTCAACATCAAAATCTAAAATCTGATTCAAGTGCCAAGCAAGAAATCACACATAACTCTGCACCCCACTGCAAAGGTGTCATCAGCCAAATTTTGTGAAGGTGAATTGAGGGTATAAAATTAGTAAAAAAATCGAGAGTTTTCAATCATCTTCAAAATTTTCTTCAAGAAAATTAAACTTGTTTGATCCTCCACGAGAAAATTCTAAAAAGGTAATAGGATTCCACAAAACAACAAAAGAAGAAATATGGGTATTGTTATGAGTTCAGAAGAACAGACAACAGAATTAATGACATTTCTTAACACCATTCACATTTCCATTTCCTGTGTTATTGTCTCCATACCAAATAATAAATCAACTAGGGTGTTCGCCAGTAATCCCCACAGCTTGGGTATTCCTCTTTATCTCTTCAATAAAATACCCTGTAGGAAGTTAACACAAGAAATGGGAGTTGGAAAACCCACGAATGTGCAGTTATTAAACTAACATTTTACTGTCGAGTGTGGTAAGATCTCTTAAACTATTGTATTCAAACATGAAGTCTACAAATTCGTAGGTGGTGCTTGAGGAGCACTCATCCCAATTTTAATTTTATTTCCTAGCACCATATAGTTATTTTTTACCAATTCCATGAGGAGATGTCATATGTTGTAATATATTTTTCTGTCGTCTCTTGTGATGTGAGCATTTTGACTTGGTCGAATTAAATACAAATAAAATGATTTAATCATTTTGATTTGGTTGAATTACATACAAATAAAAATGATGTAAGAATTTTGAATTTGTTAAATTACATACAAATAAAAATAAAAGAAAGGTACAAAATTAAAAGCTTAAGTCTCTACAATCCCCATAACTTGGGTATTCCTATTTCTCCTTAAATATATTGTCAACCAAACTTTATCAGAGAGGTCAATGTGTAAATGGAAAAATATTTGAACTCAAGGAAAAATCCATGCAGGAACTCATGAATGGCGGAACCCTAACATCTGACGCATAACCCATTGTGTTTGGTGCCTCGAATGGCGCTTTGGTCACGAGACTCGTGACGCTTGGCATGTGGGACACCTGTGGATGGGCCGATGGGATAACTCTTGTCAGTGAACTCATCTCTTCAAGGTTGTTTACACTTGGCGATTTTCCCGACCACCGTGTTCCTTTATTAACACCCTTGTTCACGTGACGGGGGGTTTTCTCCCTTGTTTTTCTGCGAAGTGTTTTTTTTACAACGGGGGTTAGTCTATGGCTTGTTGAATGGGTTACAACCTGCATTTATTTTTTTCACCATTGTTTATTACGATGGTTTATGTTATTCATGCTGCTCTAGTATTGTTTGTCTCTGACAGTCTGGGAAGCTGGACTGGTGACGTGCTCAGAGGAGAATTTTCTGTCTGTCTCTCTATCAAGTTGAATTTGCGGTTTTCATTGGGGTTTCACCTAGTTTTAAATGTTTTCTTCCTGGTGGAGGTAAGACCTGTTACGGTTTACAGTTTGATTATTTCTTTTTTCAGTCAGTTGGGACTGACGATTGTGTCAGGATTTTTGGGTTTATAGGGCCTGACTATGTGGGGAGGCCTGGGGGGTTTTCTGTTCTATGGGCCTTTCATTGTCAGGGTTTTTTGGCCGTTACCTGTCTGTTGTCGTTTTCTATCTAAACTCCCGGGTATCCTGTATTGGGTCAGAGTTATCCACCGGATCTTCTGGTGGTTGTGGTTGGGGGTTATTTCTGGGCTTAATGTTGGCTTTAGGATAATGGGTAATGATAAGGAATTCATAGATTTGGAGCCCCAAGCTGAATATATATTGTCTGTTTGGGGCCTAGAACCTAGGAGCCCTAACCTGGCTAAAGTGTCCCTTCCCTCTCGGTCATATGAAGCTAATAATGGGGATGAGAAAGCTAAGTGGAACCCGACGGTAGCATTTGCATCCCTTAAGAAGTTTGATTTTTCCCTTCCTCACTGTCGGTCGGTGGAATGGACTGGGTTTGGTTCTCTTCAAAAACCCTTGGGTTAGGATTTCTCCTCTACCTTTGTTTGTTTTCCTCTGCCTGACATTCCTTGGCGCCTGGGATCAGATTTTCCCTGTGAACACTACTTCTCAGGGGGTTGGAGGACATTCTCATCGGGACAGGTGTAGAAGGAAAAAAGGATTGTGGTACTTCTTGCGCCTCCATCCCATCGGTTTTACCTCCTACGGCAGATCGGAATCCGGGGTTGGAACTCGTTCTAGGTTCTGGGGCTTCGGCACCACTAGGGTCAGAAAACAACTATAGGCCGGAGTGGGGCTCAGGCAGGGGCTTTTGCAGCTTCTCTCTTGGAGGGTTGAGTGGGGGCTTTCTGGATTTTAAGGGAGGCATTGGTGTTAGTGAGATTGGGCAACAAAGACATGAGAACCCAAGCACATGGGAAGGCCTTAGCACGGGTCCTACTCAGGTGGGCTCCAAAACTAGTCAGGAAAGGGATTTTCCAAGGGTCGGGATGGGCCACTTGGGGAATGATGAAGGCCGACCTAATGGAATTTCATCAGGAGGAGGTGCGCGGTCTTCGAAGATTTCTGTGAAATTTGATGAACAAAAGGGCAATAAAGGAAAAAAGGGAAGACGATCAAGGAGAGCTCTGAGTGCCCGAACTTGATCTTCGGGGTGGACCTACAATTCGATAGTGTTATGGCAGCTTCAGAACTAATTCTAGTGGGTAGGGCTAGAGACAAAGTTTTCTCGGAAGACTACATTTCGGATTGGATACAGAAAACCTGGGCGAAAGCACTCGACGGTGAGGCAGGGGTCATCACATTATCCAAAGGCTGGTTCATGGTAACATTCAAAAAAATTGAAACGTTGGAATGGGTTCTGGCACGACAATGGAGGTTTGGTATTGCATCCATTCTCTTCAAGCGGTTGACGCCTCTCTTTCATGCTAACAGGGAGAGGATGGATGAGATTCCGGTATGGGTTCGTTTGCTGGCATTACCTCCACACTTTTGGATATTGGAGGTATTTTGGGCTATTGGAAATAGCTTGGGGACATTTCTCGATGCTGACATGTATTTTTTGGAATCCAGGGTGTTAGGTCTCTGTAGTTTGCAAGATTGGAAAGTACAAACGTTGCAGAGCCTACATCAAAACCGCTTTGGAATCTATGGATCTATCCATCCTAGATTCAGAGAGGGATCTCTCTATATGAGTGTTTTTCAAACATATTTATTTAAGGCTTATGATATGATATTAGGCTAGTTATGAAGTACAAGGGTTTTGTTTATTTTTGGTTGGGTAGAATATCATAAAAATGGAGGAAGTCTTTCTTAAGGGTAAAGTTGTGAGTAGGTTGACAAAATGGTTCAGCTGATAGGATAAGTAAGAAACAGTATCAACCCATTGGGCTATGGAGTCACAAAAGGATTTAATTGCACAACAAATTTCAAGAGTGGTCCATGGGGCAAGTCATCTATATCAAAATATCTCTTTAAGTTGATTTATGGTATGGAGCATAAAAGTGTGGTGAAAGAAGCAAACATATAAGAAAACAAAGTGCAGCTTAAGATCAAGTAAGGAATTTTAACCTAGCCTGCTTTCAGCGTACTCAAAGGAAAACATTTTAAGATAAAACAAAGAATAGCTTAAGATCAAGTAAGAACTTTGAATCTAACCTGCTTTCAGCATATTCTTAAGGGAACGTTTCAAAGCAACTATTGGAGACAAACTAGAGAATAGGGCTAACCATAAACTTCTCTAGTTTAACTTTAATAAGCAGAATTTCAAGAACTTTGAAAGACAATATCTCAAGTTGTACTCAGGAAACATGGGCTTACCAACACTTCACTCGTTATACTCTATTGAATTATCCTTAAAACACAAATAGAAGAAAACATAAAGATAAAGATTTATCAGTGAGATTTAGGGTACTTTAGAAGTAAATCCTAATCTATATTTGTTGTTCTTTATCAGAGAAAATGGACAATATGGAAAACATGAGAAAAATAACAATTACAGTAAGAAAAACATCACCATTGACATAGACCAGGATCCCATAAATCAGCTTGTGTATTTGATGTTCAAACTAGTTACAATCTTCAAGTCCAGTGGGTCTTTACAGCTTCAAAACTTCTCATCTCAGCTTATCATTCTTCAATTACAAAACAGAGCTTCAACAGCCTCAATAGCTATTTAATTTCAACAAGTATTCAACCAACAATAATATTGTCTTTTAGAGAAGTATTTATAGAAGAATGAGGAGGTGGAGTGAAAGAAAGGGTTATTTGTTCAATTAATACAGAGTAAGTGCTTATCGGTTGTTGAAGGGCCAAATGGAGAAATTATCTGATGTTTTTAACTCTGTTAATTGAATTTTGCATTAATTTTCATCAACTTTAGTCACTTTTGTTGACTTTGAGGCTTTTTTAGTAGCTGGAAATTACTTCTGAGTTGTCTTTTGGAAAATATCTCTGACTGTGCATTAACTGTGTATTCTTTTGAGGCAAATTGGCTGGTAGGTGGCATTTTGAGGATTAATTGCCTCACTGATGTGGCATTTGGAGGCTTTCTTCACTGATCTGTATCTCTTTGTTGCTTTAAACCCTTGTTATTTCTTTTGGACTTCTATAATCATATTTGGGCCTTTAAACCTTTTATGTTGACTGTTTTATCCTTTAAGCATTTCTCTGCTTTATTCACTGTGTCTTTATCTTTGTAAATCATCGGTTAAATCTTTAAATCTTCGGTTTTTTAACTTTAACCTTTAACTTTAATCTTCACTGCCTTTCACTGTTCTTCTTATGTTTCCTTTGTTAATGTACAAGTGTCTTTGGCGCGTCGAGGGTTTCATTGTATAACCAATGCTCATGAGGCACCGGTCAAACCATGATTTTGAACCTTTGGAATCCATTTCTTCGTGATTTTTGCCTGAGGATCGTCATCCTTGACCCTTTGTTACTTAATCATGACTGTAGGATGGCTTTACAACTCATCTGCCATGAAACCTGCAACATAAACAAACTATTACATAAAATCCTGCGAGTATTGGGTTAAACTGCTTTCAGAGGTTGGGCGGCGGGTGAAAGGAGCAGTGAGGAGAAGAAATTGATTACATGCGGAGGAAATTATGCGGACAAAACCTGCGAAAACAGGGTTTAATTTGAATTTTGGAGCGAAATAGTGGATAGGTGGTTTCAGAAAACCACGAATGGTTTTTGCGCACGAAATGAGTGGTAAGCGGTTTAGCTGGGAATGAACACGATACAGGTCTTTGATTGACACGTGTCCAGGCGAAAACTGCCTATTTCACGTCGAAAACAAGCAATTGGTTTTATTAGTGAAATGAACGCGAAATGTGTTTGGGACCGTTAGATCTTCGGGTCGAAGATCAACGGTCAAGGAACAACAGTGAAGGAATAACAGTGAAGGAACAACAGTGAAGGAACGGTGGTGAAGGAACAACAATCAAGGAACAGAGGCGAAGGAACAACAATGAAGAAACAACAGTTAAGGAACAACAGCGAAGGAACAACAGTGAAGGAACAGTAGTGAAGGAACAGCAGCGAAGGAACAGCAGTGAAGGAACAGCAGCGAAGGAACAGCATTGAAGGAACAACAGCGAAGGAACAACAACGAAGGAACAACAGTGAAGGAATAGCAGTGAAGATTTATTTTTTAGAAAACACCATAAGGCTTCAAGAATGAGTAATTTTTTATGAAAATAATCTCTTGAAGTCTCAAGACCTGTTTTAGCCATCATTTTCCATGACAAAAATTTATTGATGGCTAACAGTGGCTCCACTTGGGGATGGCAGCTCCTTGGAGGTGTCAAGAACTTCATAAATTGATCTCTAGGATGAAGACTTGTGCCGTATCCATTGACAACCTGCTTCTTGTTTGATCATGCTGCTTTAAAAGATGATCAGTACTTACATCAAACAAAATGATTTATTTCCCAAACAGCTACCTACACAACCTACTTTTCCTAACATTTTTTCTTCATAAGGTGCACTTGGACTTTCAAACCTTTGACATCAACATTTTGTTCTTTTGAAAATAGGAAAAACTAATCTAAATCTACCCTTATTTCTTCCATGAGTTCAGATTAAACTGTTGAACTCATAAATTCTCTACCTAAGCTACTATTTGTCAGGATTAAGCTGTCTGACAGATTTTATTATCTATTTTCTAAAACAGAAATTTAAAAGACAGTCAAACCAGGATTAAGCTGTCTGATTTGCCGAAGTGACTATGGCATAAAAACAAGCTGCACATAGACTGAAATTTTGCATAAAATTAAACAAAATTTTGAAGGCTTAAGATCTAAAAAATAAAAAAACATCCTTCATTCTTTCTTTCAGCTCTGGTTTTGATCTTTTTGAGCTGTTTCTTTTTATATTTTTTTTCTTGGTTCAGATTTTAAGCATGTTAGAACCAATTCTTTTTCTTCTTTTTGGCTCAAATTTTGGTCTGATTAGATCCATTTCTTTCTATCATAATCTAACCTACTGATAAGCCACGATTAAACAGTTTCGCAAATTTTCTTCACTAACCTATCAGCAGTAAATTGAAATCTATCTAGTCATGAGTAGGCTGTATGACTAAATAGAAATGTTTTATCAAGTAGTGGCATTTAAGCTTGCACACTTTCATATTTTTTTCTCTTCTTTTTTTGGTATGGGGCTGTACCTTTCTTCTTTTATGTCTACCCTCTTTTTCTCTTTTTCTATTTTCTTTTTATTTTCTTTTTTCAAATTAAAAAATTGTGTTATATACAATGAACAAAAAAGCTCTGAAACTAAAAATTATCAGTTAACAAAAGTAATGTTTGAGAACCCTGCCATTGACAGGACCTCCAAAGTATTTAGCTCCATCCAATTATTGCAGAAAAAATGCATTGTTTCCAATGGCAGATTGAATAAGATAAGGGCCTTGCCATAAATTATCAAATTTTCCATGTTTTCCCTTATCTTCTCTCCTTGAATCACATTTCAATACTTTATCACCAATCTTAAAATCATTGGCCTTGGTTGTTTTGTCAAATAGCTTCTTGACGTTTTCTTGTAGTTGTTGTGCTCTGATGTATACTTCCTCTCTGATTTGTTGTAGATGTATAGTTTGGTTTATTCCCCTTGTCACATCATCATCTTCAGATTGTACTTCCTGAATCAGCTTCATGATCGGCACTCCTAAACTGGTTGGAAATATTGCATCAGTTCCATAAACTAGCTGGTAAGGAGACATCCCAATTGAATTTTTAACTGCCAATCTGTCTACCCATAAAGCATGTACTAGCTTATTGTGCCATGATTTCTTGTTATCTTCCAGTAACTTTTTTATTATGTTCACCAAAATTTTATTTGAGGACTCTGCCAGCCCATTACCTTGAGGGTAATAAGTTGTAGAATGACCCAATATAATCTGATATTTATGACAGAATTCTACCATCTTTTTAGACCCAAATGTAGTAGCATTATCAGTTATGATCTTTCTAGGACAGCCAAACCCAAATAGTTAACACATATTTCATTAAATTTGGAAGTTTTCTGTCGATCTAGAATTTAGAAATTTTAACTAGATTAAGTTTTTTCAAAATGTGGAATTATAAAATAACTTAGTTTACTAATTTCAATGTAGATATTCACCATTTTTGGTGAAACTTTTTCATGGTAAAATATATAAAACAAATTTATATAAACTTGCAAAAGAAAATATTTCACATCTTAATCTTGGTTTCCTTACATTATCTCTTTTAATATTTTTTATGGTTTGTACTATAAGCTAAGTTTGTTAAAGTTATTGTATTATGATTAACTTTAATATGAAAAGAATGTTTTGTATGTTACTATTATTAACCCGTTTAATTATAATTGATATAGTAAATATCATGACAAGGTATGTGTTAAATTACGATTATTATTTTTTAATAGTAACGGTTATGGAGTATTATATTCATCTTGGCCTGAACGCCGAAAATCTGGTTACATTGAGGATGACAATATCTTAGAGCACCTCACCATGGAGGTTGAAAATGTAGCTAAAGCTTGGAGATTTCCTCCTTGGAGAAGTATCTATAGATTCAAGATCAGCGATTTTTCCCAGCTTGAAGATACATACAAATTGATTTAAAAGTAGACAGTAAAACATGTCAACAAGTTAGCTTATGGGATGGGTTCCCATGATTCTTCTTCATCTTTCATCTTGGTCCCAGCAGAGAGGAGGGCAGCTTTGTTGGCTTCAATGTCTGCCTCTTTATTATGAGTTCTCAGCACATGATAGTAATTCAGCTTCCGAAAAGTGTTTGCCAAGCCCTTAATTCTGGCTATCAGCCTTGCGAATTTAAGATCCAAGGCTGGAGAGTTGGACACCATTGCATTGATGATGATCTGGGAATTGCCAATAACATTCGCTTCTCTTATGTTTAAATCTTTGAGCAACTTGAGACCTTGAAAGAGAGCCAAAGCCTCAGCTTGAATGTTGGTTGAATGGCCAAGCCCCCAAGCAAAAGAATGAGTTTTTTCCCCATCTGGATTAACAACAACGCTTCCTGCACCAGCTTTGCCCGGATTGCCCTTAGCTGCCCCATCAAAAAATAGGGAGTGTCTTGACTGAGTTGCAAGCCAATCTTGAAAGTCTGTTTCACTTTTCCTAATTTGCCAGTCTTTGGGAGGAGGGGCGTTCCTAACTGCTGGTTGAAATTGCAAATCCAGGAATGAGCCCCAAGCAATGTCCTATTGGCTGAGATTAGAATCATCTTTTATATCAACCAAACACTCTTTTAGGTAGAATTTGATCTTGATTTCTAATGCCTTGTGATTATGTTCATTGTTTCTGAATATTTAGAAGGAGGACCAAGATACCTGTTCGCCCATTTAGAGAATAATTCAGCAGTGGAGCAGGGGAGCGAGAAGTTGGGATCCAGATTGTCGATGAAAGTGGACCAAATCTGCATGGAAAATATGCATTCAAACATTAAATGAATAGCACTCTCTGCATTTTCATTACACAACGAACATTTGGAGGGGCCGTGGAACCCTTTCCTATGCAGATTGTCATACGTGAGAATTTTGTCATGGCAAAGTAGCCAAGCAAAGAAGTCTACTTTGGGCCACGAAGGAACACGCCAAACACCATGCTAGGGTGAAGGGTCAGGGGGAACGAAGGGTCTCTCACGCAGTTTAGCATAACCCATGGAGACAACGTACCCTCTGGAATTCGGCCCCCAGCCTCTCGAATCTCTTTTCCTTATGTGAGTAGGCGCTAAACCATGTAGTAGGTCGAGCAGCATGGTCCATTTGTGATGCAGGTGATCCGGCACAGCAATGCATTTCCAGCCTGCCCAATCAGATTCGTTCCACAGAGAAATATCCCATAGCGAGCGCAGTCCTTCTCCATCCATCCAACAGCGCAACTCTCTAATTAATCCTCTGTCTTCTATAGAATCCGTATTCATAATTATGTCTGTCCATATGTTAATCTTCTTACCGTTTCCTGGAATCCAGAAGGAGTGCAAATTTATTAGAGGAGCAGCTTTAGCAAACAGTTTGAGGAAAGACGAGTTGGGCAGATGAATCATGTTGTCAAGACAGCTAGTTCGAGAACCTCTGAAATATTTTTTCCAGAGAGCCAATTGAGCCCAGCCTGGCTTGGGCGCAATGATCTTCCAAATTAATTTCGCTCCCATAGCTATATTTTGATGATAGAGATTTTTGAAATTCAACTCGCCCTCCCACAAAGGCTTGGAGATGGTTTCCCAATTAACAAGGGGAAGCTTATTTTCATTTTGATTGCTGCCCTTCCAAAAAAACCTCCGAATTTACTCCTCCATTTTTTTTAAGATGCTTGCAGGAGCGAGAAGGACAGCAAATTGGAAAAGTGGAAGACTAGTGAGCACAGATTTTATCAGGACAGATTTACCAGCTATGTTGAGCCAAGAGTATCTCCAGGCTTGGATCTTGTTCTTGAATTTTTCTAGTTGAGGGAGCCAGTCCTTACTTACAGGTCTTTTATGATAGACAGGGAGGCCCAAGTACTTGAAAGAAGTCCAAGAGGAGGAGGCGGCAAAGCCCAAACATCTTGCAATAGCAGCAAGCAATATGGGCGATGTGTTCCAACTGAAGATATGGCATTTATTCTTATTTAAGGCGCTGCCTGAGGCCTCACAGAAATCATCCATAACTTCTTTAAACTTGGTGGCTGAGGAGAGAGTGGCAGCTCCCAATAATAGAGTATCATCCGCAAATAGGGCATGATTTATGTTTTTGACCCCTCTTGCTATACACAGTCCATTAATATCTTGATCTTGCATCTTTTTGTCTAATAGAAAACTTAGAACAGAGGCTTGTATGACAAAGAGCAGAGGGGAGAGTGGGCACCCCTGCCTGAGCCCTCTCGAAGCTTTAAAAAAATCAGTGGCTCTGCCATTTACAAGAGGAGCAATCCATGGCTTCGAGAAGCATGCCCGAGTCCATTTAATGAAGTTTGCTCCAAAACCCAATTTTCTCATGACTTTTAACAGAAAGCAATGATTTACTCGATCAAAATCATTTGCTAAGTCGAGTTTTATAACCATACGTTGCTCATTTCGATGCAGACTTCAGTGAATTGCCTCTTGTACGAGGGTGAAGTTGTCCACAATCTGCCTGCCTTGGATGAAGCCTCCTTGATTCTCCGGAATGATTTTGGGAAGGATGAGCTTCAGTCTATTTGCAATTACTTTGGTGATTAGCTTGTACCCTGTATTGCATAAGGAAATCTAGTGGAATCTGCTGAAGTTGTTGGCGCCTTTCTCCTTGGGAATGAGGGCTAAGAAGGCTAAGTTTGTGCTACCTCCGATTTTCTGACAATCTTGGGATTTTTGGACCATTTTGAAAAGGTCTTTCTCAACTATCATCTAGCAAATTTGGAGGAACCTTGCAGAAAATCCATCCGATCCAGGGGCCTTATCCGGATCCATGGAAAAAAGGGCATTTTTAACTTCTGTTTTGGAGACTTTGGCCTCAAGGATCTCATTCATACGAGGAGAGATTGAAGATGGAACAATGTCTAAGAGATATGAGTAATGGTCCGGCTCCATGTCCTCGCTATACAAGTTTTGAAAATGAGAAAAAGCTACTTTCTTGATGTCCTCAAAATCCTTGTGGGTGACATTATCCTCCTTGATCTCAGAAATAGTGTTGAAACATTTCCTGGCTTGGGCTTGTTTATGGAAAAAAGAAGAATTCTTGTCCCCTGCTTTGAGCCAAAGATTTCGAGATTTTAATCTCCAGTATTCTTCTTCAGCTAAACAGGCTTTGTGATAACACTGCTGCAGCTGAACCTCTTTATTTAACAACTCCTCTGTGACTATGGCGTTCTCCACTTGAAGTTGATGGGAGGCAAGAGAAGCTTTAATGGTTTTCCTTTCTATAGCAGGATTGGATAAGGTTTTGGCCCATCGTTTTAGAGCTCCTTTCACCCTTCTAAGCTTTTCCTCCCAGAAAAAGAAAGGGGATCCTTTGACTAGCTGTGTCCAACAATCCTTGACTAATTGTAGGAAATCTAGCTCCTTGACCCAGAGGGGGCTAAATCTAAAAGGAATAGGGCCCAGATCTAGGTGGGACAGGATTTCTAACTTTATGGGCTTATGGTCCGAGATGATGTTTGTGAGAATATGCATTTTAGGTTCAAAACCTGGTAACAGAAAGGAGCTTTGGATGAAAAATATATCTAATCTGGCAGCAATATGACCTGGACCAGCTCTTTTGTTAGACCAAGAGTACTTACCAGAGGAAGGTTTGATATCTAGCAAGTCCCAGTCCTGCATAAGATCCTCCGCCCATTCCCTTGCCGGATCTCGGACTGCACTACCCCCTCTTTTTTCAGACGAGTGAAGAGTGAGGTTGAGATCTCCAGCAATGATTATATTTTCCAGGTTTGCTAAATCTGCTTGATGCCTTATTGATTCCCAGCAGTCCTTTTTTTCCCCAACATTGACTGGGGAGTATACATTGAAAAGGAAAAAAATTTCTTTGGTGACCAGGTTCTACATTTTAAGCAGCAACCAGTGAGTGTTGCTAGCTTCAGAGATGACTGAAAATTTGCTGGCATGCCATAGGGTGCCAAGCCCTCTCGAGGCTCCCCAGGCAGAGATTGCTCTTGCTTCGCTTTTTATCCAAATTTTCTTACTTGCATGCAGGAAGACTGCGTCTTCCAGCTTGGTCTCCTGGATGAGAAGTATGTCTGGAGATTTTGTTCTTATTAAACTTCTAATGGCTTCTTCATTAATTTTTCTCCCCATACCTCTACAATTCTAGGAGATGGCCTTCATTATTTATGTTTCTGATGGGCTCCCTTGGAGCCTTGAGGCTGATTTTTCAGTGTCCTTGGCTTTGAGGCTAGCAATTTTTCCAGAGTTGGTTGGCTGCCCTGTAACTTATCTTTGTAAGTTTCTTGCTCTCTTTTTTCCCTGTCAGTTTTGCGACCCCTTGTGGATCTCCTCATCGAGGTCTGAGACTCTCCTATTTCTCCTTCCTCCTCTAACTCGTCTGATTCCTGTTCTTCTTCCTCATCTTCTATAGGCATGCCTTTGGGTTCTGCATCACTTTTTCCTTTCAGAGAGGGAGAGAGAGTGCCTTTGCTTGGAGGGTCTGGGTTTTGAATCTCAATCTCCTGTGTTGCTTCTGTTTGTTGACTTAAAGCATCAAACTTATTTTCTTGTGCCTTTTTGGGAGGGGGGCATTGAGCATAGTCCTGAAGAGGGCCTTTTCCTGTTGGGGCCTCCCAGTTTCTGACCTTTGTGATTGATCTTGGTGCATTTAACTTGGTTCTAGCCCTGTTCATTTCCTTTCTCTGGCTCAACATTGGAAGGACAGTTCCTGGCAAAGTGTCCATGAATATGGCATTTTCTGCATTTGAAAGGTAGCTGCTCGTAGTCCAAGATCTGCATATGAGACCAGCTGCCGACATTGATTTTGATTTCCTCTGGGAGACCCACCTCTAGATCTACTTCTACGCATATTCTAGCACAGTCATACTGGTCCTTGTTGTTTGCTCGATCTATGAATTTCCCAAGAGCATTGCCTATGTGTTTCAAGGAGTCCCAGTTCCAGCAATGAACTGGAAGATTCGGGAGACGAACCCACACCGGGACTGCCTTAGGAACATCAACAGCCGGATCAAAATCCGGAGTCCATTTGTTCAGATAAAGGCCCTGAGGACCCATGAAATAGGGCCCATTTTGGAAGATCAAGTCTTTGTCTTCTTTGGAAGTGAATTCGAAGAGGAAGTACCCACGCCCCAGGAAATAAGATGTAACACTTTGCTTGATCAGAGGAGCCCAGTTCCTGTTGACCGATTGCTCATGGGTTTTCGGAGATGGCCATAGTCTTGTGAATTGGCCAATGAGACCCCAATCAGCCAGAGACAAAGCTACTTGGATGGGGGTCTCTGGAGGCAAAGAGATCTTCGGGATATCTTTGAGCTTCTTACCGAATTTAGATGCTTCACTTTTCTTCTTCTAGGGAAAACCAACCAGAAGTTGATTGAATGCATCAATAGCAGGGGAAGAAGGCGGCAGAGGGGGCTCCTTGGGAGAACCCAACGTCTCCATGAGAACAGGCCTTAGGCAGGCCGCCTCAGAGGGCAGCCACGTTGGATAGAGTAGCTGCACATCATGGAAACGCAGATGAGAACCCCTTCAAAAGCCAGAGCAGATAAGCGCCACGACCCCTTCTAAAGCCATAGCAGACAGAAGATGAAAGCGTCGCGCAGCCCCAGTGCATCACGCCAATAGGAAACCCAGAGCCGGTGCGCCGCGCCACCCAGTCAACGCGCCGTGCAGAGAAAATTTGCAGCCCAGGAATTGATATTTCGAAAAAATCCCTGCACCACTGATAATGAACAATAGATCCCTCCGAAGCATCCACCAGAGGGCCGAGGCAGGCCAGCGGCCGCAGGAGCAGAGGACCAGCAGCAGAGGCGGCGGCTAGGTCATCACTCGCAGGTTTTCCATCAGCTTCGTCGGTTTGTTAAATTATGATTATTACTAAGACAAGGTTGGCACAATTTAAAATTCTATCGCCTTTGCAACACTAGTAATATGGTTGAAGATGAAAAACCCTCTTAGATCATCCACTTTATACTCAAATTTGGATTTAAATTTCAAAATATTTGTGGCACTATCAACCTTCTTGATCTTTTAACTAAACAAAATTATGATGATCTTGAAACACTTATTTTAATATTTTTTTTAGCATAGCAATACAATTCTTAAGAATTTAGTGTAATTTATCTTTATGGCTTCTTATATACTATATTATTTGGCCATAGTGGATGATAATCATCATTATCACCATCATTATTACATACTATTGTAGGAAGTTTGAACCATTTTAAAGTTGACATGAGAAAATATTTTTTTTACGATCAATTTAAATGTTGAATGAGAGTAGTAATATAATTTATTTATTATTTATTATTTATTATTTCTTCTTTTGTGTTAAAAACTAACTTAATTGAGACTGACTTGATGAATAATAGATTAATATGCAAGATATATATTAAGTATAAAGTTATTTAATGACAAATTATCATAGTAATGTGTCCAATATATACCAGCATAGATCCACCTTAAATACATATTTAACATGAGCCTAGAGGAATTAAATGTTGATTTAAATGTTGAATGAGAGTAGTAGTATAATTTATTTATTATTTATTATTTGTACTTTTTTTGTTAAAAACTAAGTTAAAAGCTATTTTTTTTATAGTTTAGAAGATGTTGTTTTTAAGTGCATTATTAAATTTGATTATGCATATTTGATATGGTGAGAAGTCATTTTGGTCAAACAAAGCTTTGAAAACTTAAATATTGAAAAGTGTTTCTGAATGTATATTAATAGATCCTTCAAAAAAAATTATAGTCGAACTTACACATCCCCTCATACTAGGTTGTAGAATGAGCCTCGCCTCTCGACTCAATTACTAATCATTTTAATTATCAAAATCAATCATGAATTAGAACAATAAAAAAGTAATACAATTTGATTATTTTCAAATCCAAGAGGAAAGAGAGAAAATTGACTAAACTATTAACTACAAATGTTTAGTTTTTATTCCTGGATTGTTTAAGGATATTATATTGAAAAGAACATATTGACATTCATCTAAAATTTAGATTCCAAGTTACATTATTTCTATTATCATTAATATTTATATTTATGTATTAAATTTGACTCGTGAATAATATATTTTGTAAAAAGATTCTTACCTATAAAGTTATTTAATGATATATGAATATTGAGTTTCTTACTATTATTAACCATTTTAAATTGACACTAACTACTTTTTCTCTGTCGAGTACAAATTTATTATACTAGTACAATGTTGGCACCACTTCAAAGTCTATAAGAGGAAATATTTTATAAGTCTAGTTGTGTTGTTCAATGATCAAAATCATTTTATTTTTTAAATTAGAGTGCAACAAAACAACAAATTTGATTTAGATCAATTATAATAAGGAATATTAAGGAAAACTCACTTCAAACATTATTACAAATGTCTAACATTTTTTCATAAATGTTTAAATGGTTTATATTAAATAGAATACTGATTAGCTACTCCATTATTGTTTTAATAGACAAAGTTTATAAGATGTTGTTTTTAAGTGCATTATTGAATTTGATTATGCATATTTGATATGGTGACAAGTCATGTTGCTCAAACAAAGCTTTGAAAATTTAAATATTTTATGGCACAGTCATGTCATTTGTATCACCACATGATTACATTGAAATACTAAATAATATAAAACTCCTCCAAAAATAATATGAAGAGAATATTTGATATACAAAAAATATTGAAAAGTGTGTCTGAATGCATATTAAAAGATCCTTAAAAAAAAAATCACATTCATGAATCATATAAACCTAATCTTAAGATATTCGCCCAAGTAGGTCAAGAACAACTTCTAGACCATATTTATCTATCTTGGTCTTATTGCAATGTTCTTTCTTTGGCAGCCATGCCCAAACTATGGTATTAATTGGAATAGAGCCAAGTTCTGTGTCATCAGGATTTGGTATCCAATATTGCTCTAAAAAATTTCCATTATATTTCCCTGAAATAGGCTTCCACCAATCAACCTTTACATGAAGATTCTCACTTTCATTATCCCTAAATATATCTGAGATGGATTTTGCCATCCAAATCATCTCTCCTGCATTCTCATTTCCTGATCTAACTAGAAACATCTTTCCTTTCTGAACATCAAACTTTGGATTGAATGTTGGCTTTGGCTTGTTGCATTTGGGTCCAACATATACAGGTTCATCTATTGCATTATCAAAATCTTCATCCATAATACTTGAGATTACATGGAGTGCATTACGATCAAAATCAACAACGTGCCTTGTCTTGGGCCAAAAATCCTCAAAAGATGAATCACTTCCATCTATTATTCAATGATCATTATAGATTCCATCTAATGTTCCATGAACTCTTTCCCAATACACTACTTTAATTTTCCATTCCTCTATCACAATTGGTGAATCTTCGTTCCTGATAGTGTCTCTCCACATTTTTATGTATGATGTTATCCCTTCCTTTAGTTATTTGAAATAGGCATCATTCTTTTTGGAATCTAAGAAAGATGGGTTCCTTATGGGAATTATAGGTCAACCTTCATCATCTATATTCCATTACTCAACTGGTTCTGGCCACTCAATATCTCTAATGGATTCTTTGCACCTTAGTACTGGAATATCATTGAGTACAAGAAATTGGAAGTAATGAACATTAAGATGTCCAACTAGCGCATTTTTCCCTCCTTGATGTATCCATTAAGGAAAATTTTGTAGTCATGGTCCTTGTCAATAAGTGTAGGTGGAAACACTCGATTTTCTTCAATTATGCGATATGTATCCATCATTTCAGGTAAAGAATATATATCTTTACTTTTGGGTTGGAAAAAATTCTTCTGTAGGTTCCATCTATGTCTTCAAGGGTGTGCCCCACAGGCAAGAATCCAACCTCAATAGTGATTAAGACACCAAGTGCAGTTAAAAGTGATAGAAACATGAAAATATATGATTCTTATTATCACTTGCTGCATTGTCCAACTGTAAAAACAAATGTGGAGGAAGAGGTTTAAAACCAACATTTTGACTCTTTGATCTTCCATGAGATATAAAATAATCCTTGTACACTTGACATTTTGAGTAAATAAAGGTGTCAAGTAATGCATTTGTGAGTGGGTTTCTTGAACTTCCACTCTCATAAAGTAGATCACCATACATATCAATTTGTGGGTCTTCAAGGTCCCTTAAGCACTTTTCAAGGTATGTAATAGTAAATTGTGATCCCATATGTACAAATGGTAGGGAGAAATGACCAAAACCTCATGTCTTATGCCCATGTGTTAGCATACCTGTCAATGAAAAACCTAAATTTGTTCCTACGATAGATTTTGATTTGACACATAGCCTTGGGATTGAAGTCTTTGTTTTATCCATTTTATCATGGATAATGCTCAAATACTCCTTTGGAAACCGCTCTGACATAATTTGATGGGCATAGTAGCAATATCTTCCACACATAACAATCTTGTTATGTTTGTTCAGCCTACCTCGTGCCTTTTCTTCCAACTCTTTTGTAGTCGTTGACTTCATTTGTGCTTTCAATACAATACATTCACTGCATTTACTGAAGTTGGTGTTCTTTGAAAATGCCACATCTTGAAACTTATTATTCCAGAACTTGCTCATTGTTTAATGTGATATTGATGGGTAATTGAGCTTTTGAAGAGCCTCACTGATCTCTTTTAACAAAGAATTTTGTGTGTAAGTCAAAGGAAGAAATCTGAAAGGAGCAGATGTTTCATCTTCTTCAACTTGATGTGTTTGGTTTGGTGAAAAATCTGAATTATCCATTACAATATTGTGCAATATTTCTATGACTGCCACGGTGTGTGCTCGTGCTTTGCATGTGTTGGTGTTACCATGAATAGCTTTGATCTGTCCATGTTGGAAATAATGCTGGTAGTTATAGAATTTTCTTTGAGGAATATTATGTATCTTATACCATGCTTTCTTACAAATAATATTCCCATTAAATCTCATGTCTTTTACATTTCTAGCAATAGGTGGTAGGCCATGGCCATGGCTCCTTGACATGACTATGTTTGACATGAGTGAATTCAAGACAAATTCCCTAATACCATTTTTATTTATTTGTCTCATACCCCTTCTAGCACCTGTAATGGCCTTCCTATATACATGTTGAAGATAATATTTTCTACAACATACATCTGCTGCCAAAAGTCAAATTTCTTTATTTTCATCTATTTTTGTTTGACATTTTGCAATTTTTGTTGTAGCCATAACTCCTTTAATCCTTTTATATGGCCTTATTACATGCATATCAATTGAGTTTCTATATTTTTCATTACAAAGAGACCCATCACATTTGTTTGAGAGATTTGTGTCCTCTATAACATCCCATATCACCATTTCCTTGGGTGACTCCTTGAAATTTTCCTTAACCCTTAATATCACACCTTTGTTGTCCACCAACTTATCTATTGTCCATCTAACCAAACAATGTATAGACTTATCCCCAATTCTACATATTTCACAATTTCCATCTATTTCTTCCAAAAAACACCAAATTCCATTTCACCTAGTGTTTAACCTTCAACAATGTCATCCTCGCAGACATTAACTAGCATTTGGCAATGCAAATGCTTGTTCCCATGCATTCATGTGTAAGAGAAACCTTTGTACATATGAATATAACCCTATCTTGGGGAATATTTATGGCATGATCATGACAATGAGGTTACAAATATGATTCTGGAAAAATCTCATAAGATTCCAATGCACCCCCTAGTGTATGCTCAAATCATGTTGGATGTGGTAGAGCAGCATCATGTTATAACACCTTCTCAATTTTAACCACTATGCATCCTTTCTTTACCATATTTCCATGCACTTTATGCCCAAGATCTATATTGAATATGGAGCCCTCGCCCACCTTCACTCCATGTTGTAGAAGATCTACCTTGTCTCGAATATAAAATGTAGAAGAAACATTTGCACCTATAAACGAATGTAAATAAGGTTAGTATTTACTCAAAAAATGAGCATTATACTATCAATAATATTTGAGCACATGCTTCAATATTTTGATTTACCTATGTTGTGCCTCAAATCCATGATCTTCCATGGATGTATGTCCCCTTCATCAACATCCTCAATCAAATGTGGTTTGACATCAATTATCAAAATTGCAGCATAACATGCATTAACACTTTCTCCAGCATAATAAGTTCCAGACTCTGTAGATTCGACCCTTCCTAGCCCAACAACTTGATCATTAATAAGGAGATCAACAAAGTCTCCTTTTGCCAAAATTATATTTTCCATTCTAGCTTGTACCAATTCTGTAACAACAATTAAATCATAAATTTTAATTAAAAGGTTGAACCATGTAAAGTGCGATTTTATATTTTCGCAAAAACACACAACTTTCAAAAAAGTAATATAGATGCAATAATTTAAATAGTATGGTAGTCATTGTTCCCCAACCTCTAGTGCCTACTACCAAAAAGTACTTTACATGAAAATTATACAAAACATATATGAACTTGATAATCAAAAGCCAAACTTGGTGGTTTGATGAGCTGATATTTTTCCTCCAAATAAATTTTTTGAATGACAAATATCAGCTCATCAAACCACCAAGTTCCTATTTAACTTCAGAAATGACACTTGTAGTCTAAATGCTTGTGTATGAATAATGATCATAACAATTGTGTAGAAGTTTAAGAACCACAACATGGTTCTTTGGAAAATCTAAGAAATTCCAAGATTGATGCTACATAAGATGTCTAAAAGCCCCATGAAAAGGAGAAATTATATTTTCACTTAGTGAGGATGTTTGACGTTTGAACTTGATAATAAAAGGCCAAAATAGAGTTTTTGTTTAGTTCAAAAGAAAATAAATTGAATTTTACAAATCTTTAGTTCCAATGTTAGCACTCCCTACCTATACACATCTAAGGACATACTATTTAGGATGGATACAAAGGGATGTTAACTTTAGGTCCTCGAAAAGTGTAGATTCGAGTTTTCCTACATTTTTATGTTGATGAGGAAGAGTCTTATCTTATGCATCCAAACATTAGTGAAATTGTTTTTGGAAGTTCATAACTATACAAAAAAATAGAGAGAAAAACAATATATGCTAAAAAGTTGTGTTTGTTACTTTAAAGTTGCATACGTGCATTGGAAGCAAAATATAGTATACCTCAATAATATATTTATTCATAAACTTCAAAATTATACAAAGATCACATTATTCTCCATGGATTGAATAATTATGATTGGATTATTGTGTTTGTGCCAAAAGGAAAGCTATACCATTATCTTTCCTTCCAACTCAAGCACAAATGTAGTGCCAACAACAACATATATCTATATACAATTCATTTGCACTATCATTGATCTCCATAAATTGTTCCAAATTCAATCAAAGGGCACATCAAAAGCTATAACTCTAACCATTGTGATTATTGAGACAATGTCACCCCTAGAGCATTGGTTGTATAACTGTAATGGTGTCTAGAAGAAAACTAGTAATCACTAGGTATCCTTCTTGCATAATCACAAATGCACTGCCAAGAACAATATCAGAGCACTAACCTTGTTGAGGGTGAAATCTTGATAGTTTTACTTTTGGAACAAGAACAAATAAATCTAGTGCATTCTATAATTCCTTCTAACATAAATACAAACACATTTCCAACTATAATGTTGCATCGCGAAAAAAACCTAACAAATGCAAGATTTATTTCTATTACAAACACAAACACATTTTCAACAATAACATTGAAAGATGAAGGAAATTTAACACATTATAACCTTCCTTCTAGCATAACAACAAACATATTTCTAATAACAACATTACATTATGAAGGAAATATAATGTGTGCCAGCTTTCCTTCTATCACAAGTGGAAGCCCATTTCGAACAACAACAATGCACCTCAAATGAAAGCTAACAATTGATATCATTCCTTCTACTACAAACATAATCATATTGCTAGAAGCAATGTTACATGGTCAAATAAATCTAGCACATGCTAGATTTCCTTCTAGCACAAACACAAGCACATCTCCAACAACAATAGTCTAAGGCAAACGAAATCCACCACATGCTAAATCTCCTTCTAGCGTAAATAGAAGCATGCTACTCACAAAAACATTGCAAACTAAAAGAAATCTTACACATTCTAGAGTTTCTTATAGCACAAACACAATCACATTGCCAGAAACAACATTGTAGGGTGGAAGATATCTAACATATGCTTGATTTACTTCTAGCACATTGCCAAAAATCATATTATCCAATGCAGGTTATATTTCATTCTAGCACAAATACAAGCACGTTGCCAACAACAATATTGCATTGTGAAACAAATCTATTGCATACTATATTTTATTCTAGTACAAACACAAGCATGTTGCTAACACCAACATTGCATTGCAAAATAAATTTAGTGCATGCTAGAATTCCTCCCACTATACACAAACATATTGGCAACATAAATATTGTAGGGTAAAAGAAATCTATATCATGCTAGATTTTCTTCTATCACAAACATAAGCATATTTATAATCACAATATTGCAAGGTGGATTAGATCTAACATGTTATTTGTACTTATATCTCAAACACAAACATGTCACCAATAACAACATTGCAAGGTGAATGAAATCTAACACATGCTAGATTTCCTTCTCTCGCAAACACAAGCACATAACCATATTGTAGGGTGAAAGAAACATACCGCATATTATATTTGCTTCTAGCACAAATAGGCATATTGTCAAAAAAACCTTATGCAAGACAAAAGAAATCTGGTGTGTGGTAGATTTCCTTCTAGCACAAACACAAACACACAACATTGTAGGGGTTAAGAATCTAGCACATGCCAGATTTTGTTATAGCATGAACACAAACATATTACCAACAAAATTCTAGGGCAAAATAAAGCTAGCACATGCTAGATTTCCTTTAAGCACATTGCCAATAATGTCATTGTGGTGAAGGAAATATGGCGTATACTAGATTTCCTTCTAGCACAAACAATTGAATTGCCAACAACATTGCAATGCAAAAGAAATCTAATGCACACTAGATTTACTTCTAACACATATACAACCATATTGTCAATAAACTCATACAAGGGTGAAAGAAATCTAATGTATGCTAGATTTCCTTCTAGCACAAACACAAACACATTACAAAATTTCTAGATAAAAGAAATCTAGCACATGGTATATTTACTTCTAGCACAAAAAAATCATATTGTCAACAACCATATTGCAGTGAAAAAGAAATCTAGTGCATGCTAGATTTCTTTTGAAACAAAATTGAAGCATGTTGCCAACAACAACATTGCATGGAAAAAGATATCTAGAAGGACTTCTATCGCAAACACAAGCACATTTCCAATAACAACATCGTAAGGTAAAAGAAATTTAATGCATGTTAGCTTTACATGTAGCACAAATACAAGCATACTAGCAACAACAACATTTCATGCCAAAAGAAACCTAGTGCATGCTATATTTCTTTCTAAAACAAACACAAGAACATTGCCAAGGTGAAGGAAATTTAACACGTGCTAGATTTCCTTCTATAATAAACAACCAAATTGACAACAAAAATATTGTAGAGCAAAAGAAATCTAGCACAACTTCTAGCCCAAACAAGCACATTTCCAATAACATTGCCAAGGTGAAGGAAATCTAACACGTGCTATATTTCATTCTATCATAAACAGCCAAATAGACAACAACAATATTGCAGAGCAAAAGAAATCTAACATGTGCTAGATTTACGCATAGCACAAACACAAACACATAACAACATTGTAGGGTGAAATAAATCTAGCGTGTTAGATTTGCTTCCAACATAAACAAAAGCATATTGCCAACAACAACATTGCATGGAAAAAGATATCTAGAACAACTTCTATCACAAACACAAGCACATTTCCAATAACAAAATTGCAAGGTAAAATAAATTTAATCCATGTTAGCTTTACATGTAGCACAAATACAAGCATACTACCAACAACAACATTTCATGCCAAAAGAAACCTAGTGCATGCTATATTTCCTTCTAACACAAACACAAGCACATTGCCAAGGTGAAGGAAATCTAACACGTGCTAGATTTCCTTCTATAATAAACAACCAAATTGACAACAACAATATTGTAAAGCAAAAGAAATCTAGCACAACTTCTAGCCCAAACACAAGCACATTTCCAATAACATTGCCAAGGTGAAGGAAATCTAACACATGCTAGATTTCCTTCTATCATAAACAACCAAATAGACAACAACAATATTGCAGAGCAAAAGAAATCTCACACATGCTAGATTTACGCATAGCACAAACACAAGGACACAACAACATTGTAGGGTGAAAGAAATCTAGCATGTTAGATTTGCTTCCAACATAACCAAAAGCATATTGCCAACAACAACATTGCATGGAAAAATATATCTAGAACAACTTCTATCACAAACAAAAGTGCATTTCCAATAACAACCTCACAAGGTAAAAGAAATTTAATGCGTGCTAGCTTTACATGTAGCACACATACAAACATATTACCAACAACAACATTTCATGCCATAAGAAACCTAGCGCATGATATCTTTCCTTCTAACAAAAACACAAGCACATTGCCAAGGTGAAGGAAATCTAACACGTGCTAGATTTCACTATATAATAAACAACCAAATTGACAACAACAATTATGTAGAGCCAAATAAATCTAGCACAAATTATAGCCCAAACACAAGCACATTTCTAATAACATTGCCAAGGTGAAGAAAATCTAACACATGTTAGATTTCTTTCTATCGTAAACAACCAAATAGACAACAACAATATTTTAGAGAAAAATAAATCTAGCATAGTTTCTAGCCCAAACACAAGCATATCTCCAATAACAACATTGCAATGTGAAAGAAATGACAGGCTGCAATAATCCTAGTAGCATGCACTGGTGGAGTGGATTGTTGGAATTGGTAGGTGAGAGAATGATGAGTTGTGTTGTTGTAAAACTACTTAAAGAATATTGTTCAACCCTTCTACATCCCCTCAACTTTGCCTATACAAAGGCCCAAAGCATGAAGAGTAATTCACCTTAGCTGCTTGTGGAAGAGGAAAGAAAACATGCTTAGCTTGACAAGGTCTTCATGCTTGCCAAGTGTATTATGATCTGCTATTTAGATGGAATTTTGTTGCCAAATCCTGCCTTTTAACCTCACTAATAAGAATAAGTCAACTCATTACTGATTTGGGGAGTTATTCAGTCCATTTGCCTTGTTGTTCACTCCTCTTGTAGCTGCTTTCAAGGCATATCATGTAGTTGCTTCCATGCTATAATCTTCAAGGAAATGTCAACCACATGCATGTATGTTTTCAACAGTCAGTTTACAACCAATTAAATCTCCAAATAAAGCAAAAAATGTGAATTCTCTAAATGGGGAAACCTCCCACGTTATGAGATTCATGGAAAGATCTTAAGGACCAAAAATAGAAAGAAAATAGATCGAATATAATTGGCAAATGTCATGCCTATCATGACACTTTCTCATCTGACCACCAATAAAGTTGACGTGTAGGTTATCATAACCATTTTCATGCTTTCTTGATTAAAATCTCCTTGAGTGTATCCCCTATTTTTTTTTGTCATGACATGGTCTCAAACTTCCTTTGTCTCTGAAAACAAGATTTGTTCCATTACCATAACCTTGTCATTTGTATTTATGATGAGGTTCATGTTTATAGTTTTTCATTGTTTTCCATCATACTTGTTTGAGATCATTAAAGTTTGATGAACCTATTCAGGGAACTGCTTATCATTTCACGTTATAACTTTGAATACACTGTAGAAGAATGGTGGACTTTCTTATATCTATTTGTCATTTCCTTTGGGTTTTTCCATTGGATTTGATGGTGATTATGGGATGGTAAATCGGCTAACACAATTTCTCTTTATTAGTATTTTCCATTGATTATTTTACATGACTGTATGTCTCTTTACATTTGGTTGAATGCATGAGTAAATTTTCCATGATCAATACAAAACGGTAATATCCCAAATGGGGATTAACAGTAATAAGAGTGCAAATAGACAAGAAAAAATGGAAACACCATTAAAATGCTCAAACTGGAGCCAAAATCATTGCTGAGCCATTTTATTAATATATTGGGAACGAGTACAATTGAGGTGTTGGAAAGTTTTCACATGGGCCTACTCAAGGCAGGCTTGAAGAACAACTCAAACCCAAGAAAAAACTATGGCTGAAAGTGTTGCTGCGTGGCTCAGTCTCTACACTGCCTAGCCCATAAATGTTGTCATTGGCTGACTTCGGACTATTGGTTGGGCCGTTTCCTCTGCTCATAAAATTATAGGCTTTTAACCCCAGACTCTACTCACCAAACCCACAAAAACCCACAAGGAATTAGCCAGATATTGACCCCAGAATTTTGGCCCAATTTCCTCTTGCTCCTCTAGTTGTTGGTGGTGTTAGGATATATTTTTGAAGCCTCAAACCTGCCCAAAAAATTATGCCAAATTAATCTTGGCTTCTCTTCAATAAACCTAGAAAAACCTAGAAAGGGTTCGCCCAAAGCTTGACTTCGAAATATGGCCCTCTTGGGCTTGGCTCACTGCGCTGCTGGGTAAATCGAACCTCTGGATGAATCTGTTGGAAAATTCCTTTGGAGCGCTACCAAAATCCCTGGTACGAGATGGCTAATCTCCCCTCCATATCTCCTGTTGAAACTCTGCTACTCTCAATACTCCTGACACCCACACCAAATTGAACTACGCAATCACTGTGTAGCCTACTCTACCTTTGTGCAGTCTTGAAGGGGCTACTGTTGCTACTGTTGTGTAATTCCCCCCAGCAAAATGTAGAAATCCTCTCCTGAGTGGGCACTCGAAGTCCCCTGAGGTAGAGGTTGAGATCTCCGCTTGAAGATCTTGTGTGCTAAACATCACTGGAGACTTGGTTGTACGGCTCAAGCGTGCTTTAATCAAAATGACCAAGAGTAAGAAGATGAATGAATGAATGCCAAATGAGCCTTCCCTCCTTCCTTTTATCCATTGAGGCCCAACGTATGCCTTGGGTCCTAGCTTGGCCTACGCTGCCTCTCCTTGAATAATAATGTGTTTCCTTCCTTTAGCCAATCCCATGTTGTCCTTTTCATGCCTCTTCTACGCTGCCACCTAAGGCCAATTCGACCCCACCACTAGAGCCACAATTTTCCCTTATGGACTTTAAGAAAAGACTTTATTTGGATTAATTATTAGTTGTGAATCCCCTACCCACTTTATTTTCGCCCATCATTAGGAATTTCCAAAATAAATCAAAATTAATATTCCAATTAGCTTACTACTAATTTGGAATATTTCAGTCCTCCCCGAAAAAAATTATTTGTCCTCGAGCAATACCTGAACAAGCATACTCTCCAGCTGACGCTCCCCCACGATCACTGCAAAATTTTCTAGGGTCCCAAATGCGCCACTGAATCATCCCTAATCTTTGCATCGCCCTGATATGAAGAGATCCTCAATACCAGGACCCCAACCATCCTGTCCAACATAAAGATCCCCCTACTCCACTCACCATCCTGTCAGGCATAAGTAATAGAAGCCCTTTGCACATCATCAGTGAGTAGGGAATCATGATGATATGGCACTGTGCCCCACTCCTCATGAAGTTTCCCTACCAAGTAGTTCACCCCTTGCACTCCAAGATTAGACCCTCGAAGATACCACCTAATCTCGATAGAGATAGTGTCTTGCTCACGTGAGCTTCTTCGTATATCATGTTGTTGGCCCACCTGCCAAGTTATTGAGGTTCCCCATGCCATCGAGAAATTACTAAAGACCAATGGAAGATCTGCATGATATTCCCCTATGGTAGCCAGCTCATCCCTAAGGGGTATTGAGCTGTAAAGAACGGTGATGATCAGGTCCCCTGTTGAACTCATAGTGGTGCCACCGTGTGTAGATCGTATCCTCCTCTCTTGAGACCTAGTGGCGGAAGTTCGGTGAGAGCCAAGTTCATCTTGCCTAGGCATCACCTTGATGCCAATATCTACCCCTCTGCATCTAACTCTGATCCTATGCAGCAACAGAGAAATTCAACCTCGCCATCCAATGGAGGCCTTTGAGTGCCAACCCAATAATGAGCTAGATCACTCTTTGTGCCGACTCCGACCATCACGAGATAGAATGGTCTATCAATCAGCTGAATCTTTGCCTCCCATACTCGGACCTGCTGCACCATAGCTCTGACAATTGCAATAATCCTTTTGTGCCTTATCTCTAGTCCCTGCATGTGACCAATATAGAGGGTCCATATATCATGGGAAAATCTGATGCATGCTAACCTGCCCTGTTCCTGCCACTATGTAGTACCGATGACTGCTGGAAGCCACATGTGACAAATAGCCACCCCTTGAATGCAACCAATAGATGGATATCTGATACTAGAAATCAACTCAAGGTATGTGGATCCCTATTGTTCTTGCCAACCATCTCCACTGGATCTACCATCCACCCTCTCAATAATGTGTCGATGCATTGTCTGGAGCCCAGACACATACTGGGATGCTACCTCAATTGTACCTAGTATCCTCTACTCATGCATGGTCTCGAAATGCCCTGAGAAAAGAGTGACGCATGTCTCCTTCGTGACCCGCTCCCCAGGCGTAGGCTCAATGATGACTGATATGCCAACCCTGCAGATGACCATCTCATCCCCCAACCTGTGGCTATTAGAAGATCTCTCCCCTAGTGTACTGAGTGTCATCCAAACATCTTGGGTGAGCCTTGCATAACCCGCTTCTCATGCCCAGAGTGCCAAAGGAAAACAACAAAATTGACTGTGCCCGTGAGTGATGTAGAAGAGGGTCAGGTGTGTGAGTCCCCACAGATACCGTCAAGCATCGCTCATCTGTCTCCTCCTCGATCCTGGGTGAACTACCCCCAAAGGTATGTCTGATGTCTTCATCCATGAATATTTTTGGAGGCAATACTCTAAGACCCTATTGTGCAGCACCATACACCCCCGCATACCATTGATCATCCATGTACTCCTCGACATGCCACTTCACACTGCGGCATACCCCTGTACACTGCTGGATACCCCCTGTTACTGTCGTACCACCATGTACTATCCCATGCCTTGTCTATGTCAAGGCACCAGTCACTCCTCACGTGTATTCAATGTGATGTAAGACACTCCTACTCCACAAAGCAGTCCCATAAATTACAGTACACCACCATGCACCCATGTCCACCGGTAGTCCACTGCTCAATGGTAGATGCTCCCACACATCCTTGGATGTGATGGCCTAAAGTTGTGTCTCTAAATTTCGGACCACTACTCTACTCCGCTGCGGCCTATGTGCCCCGCGCAAAGGTGAAGAATCCTTGGCTCCATACAAGGCATTTTCTGGTGGCTTGCCAATTCCACCTCTTCCGACAAGCTCCTGCCAAAGTATGTTGATCACCCCGTGATCCTATGTACAAATGTCGTACCAAGACAACCCAAGGAGTCTTCCCATAAACTAGTTGGCCACTGGAGCTGACCGAAACTCCCCTAGCAAATGTGCATGCTAAAATGCTAGGCTAGTTTTACCCTCCAAGACATAGTCAACCAACCTGCCTGGGAAACGATAGGTAGCCCCACCTGGATCCCAATTCCAGTTTGGGGTTCCTGTATTCCCAGTGCCTGGAAACTCTTGCTGAAGTACACTCGGGTCCACCACCATATCCATAACCCACTCCACTAGGTACCAACTCAAAAACTCCCGCCATCCAACCTCGACATGTGGATGTTGCACCCTGTGCAACTCTGATCGTCTCATCCCGCTATCCAAGTCAACATATGAAATCAGACTAGCTGGCTCCTTCTCTCTCTCTCCAATGGGAAGAGGTGACCCAAAATTGCTGCTAGCCCCGTCTATGTATACCTGAAGGGGGGCGCTCTAACACTCCAATCTGCCTCTAGCTGTACCATTAGGGAATCCAACCGTTCCCCAATAACCACTCTTGGTCGTTGACTTAGCAATAACCACTCTCATGCCCTCTAGTTCCTCGTTCTGCAACAAAATAGCCTCTCTTACTGATGTGGCCTTCCCTTTCAAAGCTAGAAGGGCGGCCTGAAGCTGATGACATTGTTGTGTGCGACCATCATCCAATACCTATGTATCTCCTAGCGCCTCATCAAGGGCTAGCCCAAAGAATGGTTGCACACACTCCTCCATAGACACTCCAACATGTAAGACATGCTCACTAGTCAGTTGCATGTGATTGTCATTCGACAATTCTATCATAGACCTGGAGGCCTCTCTACCTATCGGCTCCTCAACAAAGGTGGAGCTATCTCTTGACACCTCATCAACCTGTGATGTGTTGCTATCATTAGAGAACTCAGTCACAACCCCGGATACCCCATCAATGGATACCTCAACAATGGGTGGTGTCTCATCAGCGAGTGTATGCTCAATTGTCGCATTGCCAACCATGGCTCCTTCAACTACTCTTTCATCTTCTTCCTTAATCCGACTCACCATCCCTGCATAATTCCATGAAACTCCCCCTGATTTTTGCATGTCTCTTAGTTCACAGAACTCCTAAAAAGAGAGGGACACTTGAATTTCATGTCCCAATGATTGGTATGCCCGCCAAATTGTTGTCAATAACTCCACATCAATTGCAATAATGTCTTTCCATCTTGATGTATTATCCACCATTCTAGGCATAACGGATTTGTTGTATAATTGAGAATGGTTTTGATTCCAAATTGTTGCATGAATCAGTTTCTTCCCCACATTAACCATCATTTGTTGCACCCTAATCACCTCATTCAAGGTTACTGCCATGGTCTATGAGTTTAACCTTTCTTGGGATCCCATGATTTCTTAGTTTTTTATTCTGGTCTTGTCATAGAATGAGGGCTTCCCACAGGCTGAGCCAAGATTATGCTCTGGTACCACTGTAATATCCCAAATGGGGATTAACAGTAATAAAAGTGAAAATAGACAAGAAAAAAATGCAAACACCATTACAATGCTCAAACTGGAGCCAAAATCACTGTTGAGCCATTTTATTAATTTATTGGGAAAGAGTACAATTGAGGTGCTGGAAAGTTTGCACCTGGGCCTACTCAAGGCAGGCTTGAAGAACAACTCAAACTCAAGCAAAAATTTTGGCTGAAAGTGTTGCTGTGTGGCTCAGTCTTTGTACTGCCTAGCCCAGAAATGTTGTTGTTGGCTGACTTCGGACTCCTATTTGGGTTTCTTCCTCTACTCAAAAACTTCTGGGCTTGTAACCCCAAACTCTACTCACCAAACCCACAAAAACCCATGAAGGAATTGGCCAGATGTTGACCTCAAAATTTTGGCCCAATTTCCTCTCGCTCCTCTAGTTGCTGGCTACATTAGGATGTCTGTTTGAAGCCTCATACCTGCCCAGAAAATTCTGCCGAATTAATCTTGGCTTCTCTTCAATAAACCCAGAAAAACCTAGAAAGGGTTCGCCCAAAGCTTGACTTCGGAATCTGGTCCTCTTGGGCTTGGCTCACTACGTTGCTGGGTAAATCAAACCTTTGGATGAATCTGCTGGAAAATGCCTTTGGAGAGCTACCAAAATCCCTGGTAGGAGGTGGGTAATCTCCCCTCCAAATCTCCTGCTGAAACTCCGCTGCTCTCCACACTCCTGACACCCACACTGAACTAAACTACGCAATCACTGTGCAGCCTGCTATACATTTGCGCAGTCCTGAAGGGGCTACACTCTTCTTGTTGCTACTGCTATGTAATTCCCCCCACCAAAATGCAGAACTCCTCTCCTGAGCGGGCACTCGATGTCCTCCGAGGTAGTGTTTGAGATCTCCGCTTGAAGATCTCGTGTGCTAAACAACACAACAGACATGGCTATCTAGCTCAAGCGAGCTTCAGTCAAAATGACCAAGAGTAATAAGATGAATGAATGAATGCCAAATGAGCATTCCCTTCTTCATTTTATGCATTGAGGCCCAACGTATGCCTTGGGTCCCACCTTGGCCTGCGTTGCCTCTCCTTGACCAATCACGTGCTACCTTCCTCTAAGCAATCCCACGTTGTCCTTTTCGTGCATCTTCTACGCTGCCACCTAAGGCCAATTCGACCCCACCACTAGAGCCGCAATTTTACCTTGGGGACTTTAGGAAATGACTTTATTTGGCTTAATTTCTGCCCAACATTAGGAAATGCCAAAATAAATCAAAATTAATATTCCAATTAGCTAACTGCTAATTTGGAATATTACAAAAACCCATAATCTTGGAGATTGTCTTCACTTGTGACCTCCCATTTGATGAATTTCTGAAGTATAGGACAAAAGGAAAAGGTTTGAGTAAACCTACAAGTTGGAGTGTTACCACCATCATTGTCTCATTGACTTTGTCTACTCGAGAGTCTTTTCTGACCCCATCTACCCATTTTCTTTGGGAGGCACTGATGCCACCTTACAACCACCATAAAAAGACAATAGGAAACTATTTTGTTTTTTTTTGTCTCTACGAGTCTCAAAATTTCAGCAGTCTATCACACTTCATATATGTCCTAGAGAGTCTAGTAATGTCTTTGGATGTCTAAACTAGACTTAAAATTGTTTGTATAAATATGCATATTACATCCATATACCCAATGTGTGGGCTTCCTTCATCATAGCTACCCTAGTGCCATGGCATGTGTCTTGGAGCATTCCCTTTGCCCCCACTCTGTTCCATCATCATTTCACACGACACCTGCCATTTGATGGATGTACCATGGACCTGTCACCCCCTTAGAGGTTGAAACCACTTAATAGGGTCATTTATTAACCTCTCTTGTTGAGCTTGCTAACACTTGTACATTTTAAAGCCCATTTGGAAGGGCATTACACTATGAAGTGTCCACTTTTGCCCCTGGTTAGTAAGCTTATTTACATAATTACACTGATGGATTGTTGTACTGGAAGGTGAGGAGGGCTAATGTACTTTCATTGTCAATTCTATGGAACAAAGAAAATTTTGATCCAATTTACTCTAATTAGCTTCTGAGCCATGCAAAGTAGGTCATTTTCTTTGTTCCATAGAACTGACAAAAAAAGTACTTTAGTGTAGACTTTGTTCCGTAATATTTTCCTTAGGCATACACTAGGAGTAGACTTTGAGATTCCTAGATACAAAGGAAAAAATTGGGTGTTAAGATTACAATTGAAGTGTTGAAGGAGTAATATCATTTCAGCTAGACAAGGAGAAAATATGCTCGTTGTAGAATGACAAAGTTGACACATGTTGTAGAATTCACAGGCCTGGATACCATAGAGATAGGTAATTCAAAACTACGCACACATAGATAAATGGTTGCAAATAGAGGTAAGGGAATGTTAGAACTGCAAACGGATGTTACCACAAAGAGTTGATGCAATGGAGAATGATCAACATGGAATGCTAGACCTAACAAGGCATATCTGATAGGCTCTATACGATGCTCAAGGGGGCCACTGCTACAAAGTCGTAGGCAATGGCCACTGCTACAAAGTCATGGCTCCAATACCATTATTGGGCTCACGAGAATGCAAGAGATATTTAGGATAAACATGAGATTGCATAATATTAACCATCTATACATATAAAGACAAGTACATGTGACATTTGGATTATCCTTCCAAGGTCCCTTGGGATTGAGTCAAAGTGATGGTTCATGTTCCTCCACAACAACCCTAATAGATTAGGTGTCCAACAAATATAAATAAATAAATAAACAAACCAAATAAAAGATAATTAACTACACATGTACATAATTCAACATGAATTCAATAAATCATTGAATTTTTATCTCTGTTTTATCTCTTGAAATTTGCTAGTTGTAGGAACATTCAATTGTTGCCCATGATGGGCGATTTATCTTTGGAGATAAGGAGTATGAAGGATGAAGTTCCCATGATAAATATTAAACTAATGGCTATTTCCCATCTTGTTGAATAAATTTCGTGTGGTTTTGACCAACTGGATTTCCTCCACATATACAAAAAACGCGACATGATTGCTGATATATTATGAAAGGAGGGTTTACTTCTCCCCAATGAATTCATACTAGTTGGTTTCTTACAAGGGTGGTACAAAGTTCATACATTTGATAGTCTAGATGTTCCTCTAATGTCTTGACATTGATTCTTCTCAAACAATGAATAAACTTTTTGCAGTTGATCTCTAAAATAAGATTTTATTCGTTGTTTTATGTACATATAATTTCTTTTTAAAATTTTTTATCACATAGGTAATCCAACACCCACTTTTTCCCTTTGTATCTAGGAATCTCAAAGGCTACACCTAGTGTATGCCTAAGGAAAAGATTATGGAACAAAGTCTACACTAATGTACTTTCTTTGTCAATTCTATGGAACAAAGCAAATTATCTGCTTTGCATGGCTCAGAAGATGGATTATAGTAAGTTGGATCAGAGTGTTCTATGGAACAAAACAAATTACCTGCTTTGCATGGCTCAGAAGCTTATTAGAGTAAGTTGGATCAGATGTCGACTTCTGCTTGGTTATTTAGTTTCCTTGCAGCAATATTTTCCATGCGTTGAGAATGCATACACCAATACAGACCATAGTAGCAAGTGTATTTCTGACCATAGTAACGAAGCTCACTTGTTTAATTTGGACTTGTCTCAAACTCTGCACAGCTCAAAAAATGAGCTGTTTTAACTTGTGTGTGAGCCGAACTTGCTTCCTGTGAGTCTAACTCATTAGCAGTAAATTTCACTTACAAGCACTTGTTACTAGTTAGCCTGAATGCTGACTGGCAGGTAAGTGCCAAGAAATTTGTTTTAATTGTTCGGTGAGATTGACGCATGAGTCCAATGACTACATGTTGGTTCATGCCATTATAAAAATCAAACAAAAAATACCCATTCTGCTCATATTTTTGGCAGGATCTTCTGCAGGTTGTCTTTCGTGTTTTTTTCCAGTGACTTGTAAACCTATGAAAGAGGAGCAGAGCAAGAAATTTTTTAAGAAAAACAGAAAGAAAACAGTGGCATATTCACAATATGCACAAGATTTACCATGGAAACCCAAAATAGGAAAACCACCTAAACAGACCACACACTTGCTTGGCTAGGAAAAGTACCTACCTAGAAGGAGCACTAGACACTTGGAGGAGGAGATTTGATCTCTGGAGTTCGGGACCATGCGATATGATCTACATGGTGTATGCATGAACCCTTGGTTGGTCCATCATGGACAAGCACATGTGGAGGTAGCTTGCTTTTGATTTGTCAGACCTCAACTCCATGCTTAAGTGGCTTTATTCTTTGGAGCACTTGAGACCCTGTGACAACATGTTTCTTCTATGGCTTGTGACCTTGTGACAACATATTCGAGTTCTTCTATGGCTTGAGCGAAGTTTGTGGAACATATCTGAGTTCATCTGTGGCTTGATCCAAGTTCAGTGGTGACTAGACCAAAGTTTTGTGGCTTGATCTAGGTCTGTGGTATATAAATCAGAGATCAGTGAAGACTAGACCAAAGTCCTGTGACAGTTGATCAAAGTCTGTAGCATAGAGCCAAATCTGTGATCTTGTTCTAAGTCTGTCGTATTGGTTCGACATCTATACCATCTATCCAAGGTATGTCAAGGAGGTATGAAACCTATATTTATCTCTGATCTGAATTGTTATCATCATATCAGTCCAATATCTATTCTTTGTTTGAAGTCTAAGCTTAAGAAAAGGTGTATTCAATCTTGTTTCCTTGTGGCATGATGAGAGGATCAACCTTTCCTTGGTGATCTTTGTTGGAAATTCAGTTGTGAATACTTAGCACTTGTGGAAGCCTTCATGGGTCAGTAAAGTCCTTGTCTTGATGTATCGTTGAAGAACCAATTCAAATGCTTAAATAACAATGTACTCTGCTTTAAAATTTGCAGATTCATGATCTGTTTTTGTATGAGAAATTGTGCAACCACAAACAAGACAACTAGATCATTCTTTGGCACCACCTACACACGACAATGATCCAAATAGTTACATCTTCAATGTTGGCTGGATAAAAATGTCACGGCCATTCAGACATTTTCCTCACCATGTTTCTCTCAAGAGAAACCCGCCTTGCCTTAGCAGCCATTCCTGAGCCTGATGCCATCTCCAGTACCTAACATTTTGTACTACAATGCCCATACACTTTGTTATGAACCCCATCCCTACTAACCCCTGCTCTTGAAAATTATGAAACCTTTCCATTTAAGTAGCAGTGACCAAAAGGTTGAATAATGGTGTTCTTTGCCTCTTGAACAGATTGACATATTGAATGCTCTTCAATACTTGGAATCTCAAGAATCGCATGCACTTCCATCTAGTCAAGTGGAAGAAAAGAGTGATATTGTCATGCATACAAGTTGATGGTCATCCTATACTAGCTGATTTCTGCAAAATTTTGGCTAGAACCATGTTATCTACACCAACGGAAGAAACATCTAAGGTCACACTTCAGGTTGTGGGTTAAAAGGGAGATAACTGGAGCATGTCTCTTTAAGAAGAACATTTAATGGAATTCAGGGCTTAGGTCACCACTTGCAAACACTGAAATCCGCAAGCCTACTCTACCTAAGTTTGTAGGGCATTTTAGTTACAAAATGAGATGTATACAGGCCGAGAGCACCTGAGATGAAGGTCATACTCCTGATGGAGTTCATCATTAATATGCTGATAATATATTCCTGAGGGAGGGCTGATATTTCAGGGGTTATTTTTCTCATATTTGGCACCATATATCACTCTTTTCAGGAGGATATATTGGAGATCAATCATCATATTATGAAGCTGAGAAAATATGTTTGTTTCCTGCAGAAATTCGAGGCCAAATTCTACGTACTAAGCAGCATGATTAAAGGGTTAAGAATTTCTGAAGGAGGCTAACATTTTGTACCTTCTTTCTAAGTTTATACCAGTCTATACCAGTGGGCCGAGATTGGTCAAAAGATGTCACCAAGTGAGCCTCCAGTTTCCTTGATCTTCCTATATTGTAATAGCTCTCTGAATTAAGCAATAAAATTAATGATTTCCTCTTATTTCCTCTTGCTGTAGCATTTTCCTTACTGTGCACGCCAAGTGTTTAATGAAATTATTGCACTCGAACTGTTTGGAAAAAATTGTCAAAGAATGTTTGTTTAGGAAAGAAAAATTTGCATAATTTAGAATTGGTACATCACAGATCAACTAAAAAAATCATTGTCGTGTAGTCATAGACACATTTTCATATAACCTTATTCTCAAATAAAAAATCTGTGCCTATAACTCATTGAACTCCCTAGGTCATATTAAATTTGTGTCGTTAATATCTAAATCAGCACATCACTAATGGTTAGACACCAATGCAACAATGGTACACAAACAATGCCATTTCTCGTTTAGCTGGGCCACATATCGTACAAAATTGGAATGGACATGGTAATCATTTTCCACTACTAGTAAATATTTTCAATACCATATAATAGTCACAGCCAGCATATGGTCAGTAATAACTACCCTGTTTCAGATCTCAACAGTCAATTCGAAAATTTTGGGACAAGTTAAATGACACAGGCATGGCCTTTGCTTGTTTCTCAAAGGGATGTGAAGGAGCTGGAAATTTCTGACCAAGGGGTGTGGGGTTGTTTTGATAGAGTCAACCAAAGGGGAAGGTGTAGAGCAAGGACTATCTAGTTCTTGTTTGAGGATGTGATGATCAAGTGCAAACTTGGAATAAGTCAAGGAAGCAATTTTGTTGATGAATTAATGGTAATGTGAATTGGAAACAGGTAAAGACATTCATACTGGTTGGAAATTCCTAAGTCTTAGTAGATTAGTTTAATGGGAGGATTGAACTCAGAAATCTCCATTTAGAATCATGGCAGACAAAGATTTGTCAACTGCACTTATAGAGAGAAGAATGTTATAGCATAAATGCTCTCAATTCCTAGATGATGGAGTTTTCTCTTATTCATAGTGATGTTTTAATTCCTGAATTTGCGTTTAATATTGTTTATTCTACCAGTCCATTAAAATGATAGAATTTCTTATGTGAGTTTTAATGTAAGCAATGACTCTAAGTGTTAACAAATGTGCTGCATAATAGCCATGACATTATACATTTTTATTTCTGTTGGAATAACAAAAAGATTAAGGCTAGCCAAACTTCGGTTATATGTTGAATTCCAGATATGTACTTACATTCAAACATTGAATGAAAGAATGTATGTGATACACACTACCAAAGGAGAATACATCTATGCCGAATATGTTATTTCCATTACTTGGTTCTCTATCGGGGCATAGATAAATTTATAATCACATGAAACTTAACTCCTTGACTTTGCAAATAAGAAGACTAAATATCCAGATCAAGGCACACATACAAGGACAGAATGGCCGTAGAAATGTGAAAAGAGCTATAAATGGGAAAGGGACCATTTTTAGATAAAGGAGCATACCGTTTTGGAATCTGCATGAATAGCCTTCCTCACAGATTTTTCATTACACCAAATAGTAGCAATTCTAACGTCTTGATTTGACAAAATCAACAGACCTGCTTTAGAGAAGGAAAACCCGAATTAATAAGTTAAGCAAATTTTAAAAATTCCACTACAAAAAAAGGTTAGAGATACTACACCAAATATTCTACAGTTTGATAGCTAATAAATAATCTATAGCATCACTTCTGCAACTACATTGTCTGGACTCTGTTCTAGAAATGCAAATCCTAAAACATGCTACCTCATTAAGACTACCAATAACCATCATGTTCTGCAATATTGGAATTTGTAAAAACCCAATCAAGAACTACCATCTCAACCAAAACAGTATAGAAAAATTGATGCGTTTAATATTGAGTCAATAAGAAGCTTGGGACCGTAAGGAACTTGGCATACAGATTGAATTTCATCCATTCAATGCCGGATAGGTAGATGCCACAAAAAAACACTACTAAGTTCACATGATCAAGAATAAAATTTGATGAAAAAGTGCATTGTAATATCCTTTCATGAGTATTTTTGCATATTATCAGGTAGCAATGAGTCTATTGCATTTGGTGGAGTCACCCCAATAATCAATCTGCAGCTTTAGTATTTTTTATCTCATTCAGTTGTGTTCGTTTTTATCATTTAATTTTGTTAAAGGATTTATTCCATTTGATTTAGTCTATTCTCTGAATCTGTGATCTATATATGTTTAACGGTTTGTGCTTACTTTCGTTCACAAAAGGCAAGACTCGCTTACATAGTTTTCTCCCAAGTGGTTCAAGCAAGTCTTTAGCATCTTGCCTCATAAACTTCTTCACTTTTCTCATATATCCAATTCTATTGAGAGTTCCCAGGAAAACCATCTGAAACAGATAAAGTGTGTTGATTCACGTTACTTCTATTAAACTCCACCATGGATGATGAGGCTTTTTCTTTAGTTGAAATAGGATGCTCAGGATGCTTATTGCTACCAGAGACATCTGCAAGAGTGACAGAACTTAACGGATTAGAAAGATTTAAAATACTATGCATATTTTCGTTTTCCTTCACTTGAGTTGAAAAATAATTCTAAAGGATATCTTGAAGGGCCAAATCATCATCCACAACAAGAATTGCTCCTGTCAAAGTTTTGACAGAAAATTCTAGACAAAGATCTCGACAGAAATCTCCAAAAGGTGATACAATTGGTGAGTTGTCCCTTTTTTTGTTCAAATCAATTTCTCCTTCAATGGTTTCTTTTGTTGGTCCTTCAGAAGGACAAACATTCTCAAAAATAGAAATTTTCAATTATTCTTCACCACCTGCAATTAAAAGGAGTTGTCTCCCATTCGACGAAATGAAGGTTTTCCGGGTGATGGGACAGCTCTGGTCCCCACCATCCGACTACCCCGAGTTCCCGTCCCGCCATCATTCAACTACCCGCGACCTCCCGGTGGACCCCGCTCTCCCCCGCGCCACCTGCCTCCGCCACCTCCTCCCATCCCCTTCGCCACCCCCCTCCCCTCCGCTCCCCCACGACCACTCCCTCACGCACGCTCCAGTCCGATTCAATTTCCTTTCTCACCAAAAACGGGCCATCTATAGCTTCAAGGGCGAGCAGTGCCTCTGAGATTGAAGGCCTCGAGTCTCGACACAACTCTTGGGTGGGCGCATTGCAGAGCCAACAATAAAACTTTATCTATGGTTTTCCGAGATTTTGAATCCAAATCTTCTTATCGATAACCTCCTCTGCCCGCTTCTTCTGCTTCATGTCCACCACCAGAGGTAAAATCCAGTGACGTTCCAGTAATTTGGGCGCATTCATAATCAACAACCAACCAAACCAACTTCAAAATTCCACAAAGGATCTCTTGTGACAAAATCACATTGTTTGCTTTAACACGATCAGCGCCGGTGGTTTTCCATAATCCCGTCCATGCCTCCAGAAAATGATAGAGAAAATTCTCATCCCGAAGAAGAACCCCAGTCACTCATGCTCTCATTTGTGCGGCCTTCCAAAGATTGAAACCAGGTAACGTTCCCTCTGCTGTTGCAAAAATCTTCCAGTTTTGACTTATTGTGCTAAGAAACCTTAAAGTTTCCCCTGAAACCTAATATAACAACCAGTGGAAAATAAGCCTTATCTCCTTGAATATTTCACGCATCTCCACTTGCAAAGTGAGCATTGAGGGCTCGAGAGTTGGCTATTATTGAGCTGAATGAATGCTTGAGAGTTAACATCTTCAATCTCACTAAATATAGAATGAGAAGTAAAAGAAAACTATGCAAAACCATGTATCCTAGCCACACCTAAAACTGGGATCATAACCCCCTGTTCCCCTGCTGTTAGGCATATAGTACAGAGTAGTCAGACAGTTGTCAATGTTGTAATCCATTTTTTGTTTTCATTGATGTCTCCGGTGGTATTGGACTAGTTAGATTTCTCAAAAATCCTGACAAATGAGAACTTGCTTAAATTGACTTTGTTCAAGATGGAGGAATGTTTGGGAAAAAATAGAACATAAAATATATTCATGTTTTAGAGAGTTTGAAAAGAAGGCAGAAAAGAAAACTCCAGCAGTCCCTTTTCGTAGGTAGACTCACAAATCTAAAAAGGTATAAAACAAATTCTGAAAGAACCTCTTAGTCACGATAGGCTAAGGTATTCCTTTTTCGTAAATAATTCATCCCAGCTCAAAAAAGGGGTAAATGTATATTGGGTAGATATCGTTTCATAGCCATATAACGAATTCAAAATGACAAATGTCTCGGAAATATTTTCAATTTTAGAGAGTCAGAAAAGAGCTGAAAGATAACTCCAGTAGTGACTTTTTCATGTTTTTACCAAGTCCAAAAAAGTATAAAATACAACTCATTACTTCATCATTGTTGCATGAAAAAACCTATTGCTGCACAAGAGACATGTGTAAAACATATTTTTCGAAAAATAATAATAAAATAATCGAAAAATATGCCTTAAAACCTAATTAGGGATGTGAAAAAGTTATAAATGCCAAAAATGGTAAAAAATAATTACTTTTCACTTTTTACCTCTTGTGGAGCAATTTTTACCCATTTTACTGTGCAATCTTGTGACAACGATAGCGGCCAATCCAGTACATCAATTGCAAATTCGTCAACTCAAGGTAAGAGCTGAGATCCATCTTGTCATTTTAAGCTATTTCGTGCTTCCTGCATTTGTCAATTTTTAATTTTGGGGGATAAATTGTAAAAACTAGGGCTGCATGGTTGGCGCGGGTTTTGGGCACAGAGTCGCGCTAATCGCCTGTTTTTTTACATTAGGGCGCGCCCATTGGCGTGACTGTTTTAGAAACAGTCATGCCAACGGCGAAAACCAATTTCTAGGAAAATTATGCACCAAATGTCCCAATTTTTTACAAATTCAAGGATGAATATTGACTAATACCACTCAAATGTGTGTGTTTGTAGGTAGAAAGGAGCGAAATGGTCATAGAATGGAAAGAATGGGAACATAGTGAAGAAGATGAGTTGGTCATGGAAAAAGAGGGAGTTATGGAAGCCCTCAGAAACTGTGGCTTGCTAAAATTCTTTCTAACACCATGTCTCCGAGCCCAACCAGAATTGCTACAATATCTGATCAGTATATGGGACGAAAATCAAGAGAATTTCATCCTACGAGATCAAGAGCTTGAGTTCGATGTCTCTGATGTATATTTCATCACAGTATTATTGCGGACGGGTGCAGCACCACTCCTAACTAGCAATCGGCCCTGTATGGAAAACATGACCATGGTAATCGACAGGGTATGTCGAAGAGCGCAGAAAGGTTCAGATAGTGGGAAAGTTGATATACAAACTATCCCTGATTTGACACTACGCGTGGTATTTCATACCATCACATGAGTTGCGAGATCACAAGCACCGCACGAAGCAACAAAGACATAGTTGCTTCTTGCTGTGGACTGCATGGCTCCGACCATCTATGATTGGGTAGAGGTCGTGACCATCAACATGAAGTGCCAACTAACCAAATGCAAGAAGTCCAAACTGAACAATTTGGTTATGGATCCATCCTGGTATCGTTCCTCTTGGAACGATTACCAATTTATCAGCGACAGGAGGTTATAGTTACGACACCACCAGCGAGGGAACCATGGATGGCTCGATGGTCAGCACTGATGCCAAGGGCAGGGGGCAGCCAACAGATGTCTTAGAGGCTGGAATTTTTCGATTGGCTCCATCGACAACTGATTGTCGTGGATGATTGGCCCTACTCTGGCACAGATTTCACTGATGATCTGGACCTCCCACTCTCGGAGGGGGGGAGATTGGGATGAAGATTTGGGTGAGACACAAAAAAATTTTAAGTTTTATGAGTATTATGATTTTTTATTTATTTATGTATGGTTTGGCATTAAATTCATGTGATGCAGATGTTGGCCCAGAGAGACCTTCCAGTATGTCACTGATAGCGAGGAAAATCCCTCGCAATTTCGACCCTCGAGGCGAGGGCGACGAGGAAGACGAGATAGTGCACAACCTGGAGGGGATCACCCGAGGAGTCCCAGATTATGCACGTTTTGATGATGCTCCTCACGCCTACCAGAGAAATACTGTAGGGGTGCCCAGCTGAATTCACCGCTTGCTGAGGCGGCTAGTACGGGCTGTGACATGTTATCACGAGCACCATGCTAATTAGACACCTAGTTTTATTTTATCTGCATATTTTGCGAGACATGATGTCTTAGGATGTAATAGAAACATACATATATTTTTTGACGTTATAATGAACACAGTTACAAACATTCGATATATATATATATATATATACATCTATTTCCGTACATGGATCTTTTACATATGATGATGCTTTTACAAATTATGCAAATGTCTATCTAATACAATGTTAGCCACTGTATCAGTTAATGTGTTCATTCGTCTAGGAATATGTTGATAAGTAATAAAATCAAAATGTCTTTCCAACAAACGAATACGTAAATACAATCTCAAAATGTGTGGATTTCTAAACGAATAATGATTATTGAGTTGCAAAACAACAAGCTGTGAATCTAGATTTACAAGCAATGCGTGTATGCCAAGGTTGATTGCCTCAGTTAATAACTTAATGACAACGCTATATTCAACGACATTTTTTGTAGTTCGTCCTAGAAAAATACCTTGCAGATCTATCAACTCACCAGCAAGATCATAAATTACCAAGGCTGCCGAAGACAAATTCCTGGTATTGCGGGAAGCACCATCTACGAAACCGACATAAGGAGTAATATACATCTGCATAATAATCAAGGCCCAATAAGCAGGAAAATGCTCACAAAGTACACCAAACCAAAAAAACATGTACAAAAATGACAATAACACCTATGTACACCTGTTATGCATGAATGACTCATGCATAATATTTTTTGAGATACAACCCATTTATGGGCTGTTGAAGAGGATGACCTTCGTAGTCAATTAACTCATAGGCCCCATTTTGCAACACACGTTTAACGATGTATGGCCCATGCCACATAGGTTGAAATTTTCCTACCCCCAGCTTATCATGAGCTTGGTCATACAGGAGGACGAGATCTCCTTCAACAAAGGAACGAGGGGAAATTGATTGGTTAAAATGATCTTTGACTCGCTTGTTTTGTGCTTCAATGACTAAAGCGGCTAAGCGACAAGTTTCATCCAAACTCTCTAAGTAAAAGAGACACTCTTCTTCTGTTGAAGTGTTTGGCATTAATTCCACAGCTAACTTGAGCAAAGGTATTTCACACTCAATCGGGAGAGTAGCTTCCATACCGTAAACCAACTGAAAAGGGGTGAATCTGGTCGCAGTCTTAGTCGAAGTTCGGTATGACCAGAGAGTCGAAAATAACATGAGATGCTAGTTTGATTTGTGGATCCCAATCATACGTTGAAGCATTGTGACAAGAGCTTTGTTCACAGCTTAAACCTGGCCATTGGCTTGAGGGTAGTACGACGTTGTGATGTCGTGATGCAGACCCAACTTAGAAGTCAACTCCACCACCATATAATGCCGAAAATAGGAACCATGATTGGCAACGATGGCTTGAGGGACAAAAAACCTAGAAATAATATGATTTAATATGAACTGATTAGTTGTCTTACCGTCAATGGCAAGTGTAGGCATTGCTTCAGCCCATTTGGTGAAGTAGTCCATGGCTACGATGATATAAGCATGCCCCTTGGCCGAGTGAGGGTTACACGTCATAAAATCGATGCCCCATTTCGCAAAAGGACCAACGGTAATGACAGGGTGAAGAGGAATGGGTGGCACACGCATCTTGTGTTGATAAATTTGGAAATCATGACATTTATGAACTACAACAATACAGCCTTTGAAAATGGAAGGCGAAAAATAACCAGAACAAAGTATCTTTTGTGTTGTAGCATAGCCAGACATGTGACCACCACAGACGCCACAGACGCCACTGTGACAACCATTAAATACTTTCTCATCTTCCTCGAGGGTCAAACATCGGCAAAGTATGGAATCAACTCCAATGCGATAGAGCATATCTCCGACTATACGATAAGGTTGCGAGTGATGCCGGATATGGCGATGGGCATCTTTTGTCAACTCAAATCGGAATGTGGAAGTCTAGAGATATACGATGATATCACCGTACCACGGGTCAAGGGTGTTAATCAAGAAAAGTGTATCGTCCGGAATACAGTCCTCAGAATGAGACGGAGCGGAGTCGGAAGGGAGGGAACAAATAAAATCATCAAAAAATAGTGATTTCTTGGATTTAGCAGCATTAAATTCCAAATCAAACTCTTGAAGGATAATGATCCACTTCGAGTATTTTCCCCCAAGCAATTGTCGAGACAAAATATAGGTCATGGGGTTGCAATTGTACATCACAGTCACCGTACGCAAAAGGATATAATGATGAAAGTGTTGAATGGCCTGGACCGCAGCTAGTGTTAACTTCTCGACATGAGCATAACGCGTTTCAGGGTCAAGAAGGTTATGAGACAGGTAATAAATAACATGTTCGTTACCGTCATCATCATCTTGTACCAAAACCATGGCAATTGTACTAAAAGCTGTAGCCAAATAGAGGGAAAATTCATGGTGATAATCCAGAGGACATAATAAAGGAGTGTTGACCACCAACGTCTTGAGTGCATCAAAATATTGTTGAGAAATCTCATCCCAATAGAAAGGGACGTCCTGTTTCAGAAGGCGTGTGCATCCTTTAGCTACTTTTGCATAGTTCGGTATAAAACGACATAGAAAATTCGCCTTTCCTTGCAGACTCTACAACTGATGTAATGAGGATGGAGAGGGGAGATTGACAATAGCCTCAACCTTGAGTGGATCGAGTCGAATTTCGTCTTTAGACACAATAAACCCTAAAAGTCTACCGGAATCAACATAGAAGACACATTTATGTGGATTAAGCCGAATGTTATAGTGTTTACAACGAAGAAATATCTAACGAAGATGGTCTGAATGGTCCCTACGCTTAGCTGAATGAGCTGGAAGGTCATCCAGGTAAGGCTGAATGATATGACGAATGTCATGGAAAGCATTGGACATCGCTCACTGGAAAGTTGCCCCGGCATTCTTCAAGCCAAAAGGTAGTTTATTGTATGCAAAGGTACCCCAAGGATAGATAAAAGTTGTCTTGTTTTGATCATCCGGGAGAATGTTAATCTGATTATATCCAAAAAAGTCGTCCATAAGGGAAAAAATTTCACTCCCGGCACAGTCGTCAATGATCTGATCGATGAAGGGAGTAGGATAATTATCCTTAGGATAGGCCCGAATTATCTCACGGTAATCAACACAGACACAGATAGTTCCCTATTTATTATCAACAAGAACGATGTTTGAAACCCAATCTGTCAAGGGAATTGGATAAATGAAACCAATTTTGAGAAGTTTTTCAACTTCACCTTTAATGGCTGCAGCCTTTCTAGGGTGCACCGAATGAAGATGCCGGTGAACAGGCTTCAAACTAGGATAGGCTAGATCCTTGAAGAGACCTGGCCCAACGCTCTCAAAGGGAGTATGGATCTTATCCACATACAGAACGTTGTTCTCGGAAGAAGAGGTGAAGAATGACAATTGATCGACAGTAACAATCTTGCCCTCATGTGGAAATTTCAAAACAAGGAAGGGGATGGACGGGACAAAAATCATAGCGTGAGTTCAACTGTGACTGAGTATAATATTGTAATTGAGTTTAGCATCAACTAATTCTACTTCAACTTTGACTATCTTCCCTAAGACTGTAATATTCCAAATCTGGAATTTTCTACAAAAATAAGAATACCTTAAGGTATTCCAAAGTTGGAGAACAGAAATTGATCACCTGATATAATGTATTTAAACACATATCTTTCATAAAACAATCACAGCAACAAACTATGCCTTTTTACAATGTCACCAAGTGGGGAAAAGCAGCAGTTCTGACCCCAAAACATTATTTTCTGAATATTTGAGTTATAACTGTGAAAAATAACGGTTGTGTCCCTTAGAATAGACAATATAGGACATGCATGAAAAATATTTTCAGAAACAAATTCCTTTAGCATAGTTAGACAAGCCTCCCATGCTCAAAACAGCTAGAAATTGCCAAAACCCCAAGACTGCAAAATGCCGGAGTTGCTACATAAGAGAATGTGCAGTCTAAAGAGAGGTTAAATCAGAAAATAAAGAAATATATCTGATATTATTATTATAATACTCAATGAGGCATAAAAACAGAGATCTAATCTCTTTTATACAGATCCAAGAAGACCCAGCAAGGGTTTCTTGACAGAAAAGATATACAAGAAGAGCTGTTGCAAATATGTGGCTGAATAATGTTGTATGTCTGAAGCTCTACATAATATGGTTGAACATGCAAAGAAATGGTTGTAGATGCTTCCTCTAGCTTTCCCAAAGAAAGGTTGATCCTCCTCTTGGGAAACTAGCTCCTCCAATTTGGGTTTTCAACCCTTTCAGTCCACACCTTAAGAAATAACGCAATTTTCTGAAAGGACTGCATTTTTGATGAAGGTAGGTACTTGGCCCAACACCAGGTAGTGGAAAATTTAGGTCAGAAACCTCCTCTTAGATTTCTCAAGTAAGATCTCCAAGAAAGAGTAGGGAATCCCCACCCGGGAAAACCCTTGCACTAAGAAGTGCAAGAACTTAGCTAAACAGCCAAGTATGCAGGAATTCTAAGTAGACCTCATGAAAATATAATCTCCAATATTTCCATATTCTTTCCATTTCCTTCATTATATAATTGATGAGCTTCCTCACCAAGGGTCCCTCCCACTATGAGGTTGTTTCCATGCAAAGGCTCCTCCACAAAAACTGCATTGTCCAACAAGATGGCGCAATGTATCTAGACAAATTTGTTGACTTGGTCAACCTTGAATGATTCTTCATGCCTTGTCCCTTTTCACACTCAAGGTGCCTTCATTTTATGTAGCTGGATTGATCTCTATTCACATTGAGCTGGCTTTATGTAGGATCCACTTCTTTGAGAATAAATCGTGTTGAATTGGTCAAACTTGACCTTGCCCAAATATTTTAGACCTTGTTCACACATGTGGATGCTTTAATTGGTTATTACATGATCCCCTTTCACACTAGGATGGATTTTTATTCATACTTGAGCAAATTATGAGCCCCCTTGCCCATTTATTCATCAATCTAAGTTTCAAGAGAAAAATTAATATTCCATTAGCTAAAGCTAATTTAGGAATATTACAGTCTACCCCTCCCAAATGTTGCTTGTCCTCAAGCAACTAAAAGGGTGCTGAAAAATCTCCCCTCTTCCTCTTGTGGCCCTTCCATCCGATAGTCTCCTCCATTGCTTCAGAATTTTTTCAAAAATTCCACCTCCCAATGGCTCCTCCCAAGTGCACAAGTTGGCCTTTGGTGAATAAACCCAATGGCTCTCATCATGAAAGAATGGAAGGTTGTTATGGAAACCTTATTTCTAATCCATGGCCTTCTCAAGAAAGAAGTGATGACAATCATGGGGAATTTCATCATCAATGGAGGTCTCCCTCCTCCGTGCTATTATCCAAATAAAATGAATCACCCTCCATCTTGGTAATTCATAGAAAAGCTCCTCCAAATTGCTCATGAGAGGCATGCCCCAAGTGTTCCAACCAAACATATGGTCCACATCATAGTGGTATGCAATGGTGGCCATATAGTTTCCCATGCTCCCCTTGGAACATGTAGTTCGGAAAAAGTAGGGCCTCTCTTCCCCCAAAGACACACCCCACAAATGTGTCTCTCCTCCAACCATGTTCCCAACAAAATGAATAGCATCTTCAGCATGTGGGATCATTAGTAATATCATGATAGCTGCCATATACAATAAGGGAGAAGGACAATAGTCCCTCATGTGCAACCAGCGCAGTTTTCCTCCTAACATCCATAGAATATGATATGGCAAGAGTTCTCCCCAACACTTGTTTTCTACCCCATCCTTCTTGCATTCTTGGAGAAGGTGTATGATAGTTGGTGTTGGTGAATCACACCATGAGGAGTACATCATCTCTTCAAGATCTCCCAAAGAATGGCCAACATCACCATTGTTCATGGCCCAAAGTGGCTCATGAAGCTCATCAGAAAAAGTGCCCCCTCTTGGAGCCAATACATGCACATGAGTGTTAATAAAATGCAAGTATCTAATAAATACATCATGAGATTTAGCAATACAAATTTTATCATACACTTGTTTAAAATCAGCAAGGTAGCTCATGGATGAGCTCCCTCTCACACTCAATAAATAAGGAGATGATAATGATAACTCTTCCCAAGAGCTATGTTCCTCCTCAACCAGAAAATGATCCATGCACTTACTCATATGAGAGTGCATCTCCTCTCTGAAATTTTCCCACATGAATCCATCTAAGATGGTATGACAAGTTTTAATGAAACTAGTGGGCTTTGAAAGCAAGACCTCATAGGTTGTGTTAAGTAGTTTTTCCTTGAGCTTGGAATCTTTAGTTAAGTAGATCTAATCATGAACATAAATGATTCTATTAACTACTTTATACTTTCCATCCATTTCTTTCCCATCAAGAACCTTACATCTGAATAGGTCCTCAGAATATTCCATCAAGAGTTGGGACTCCAAATAACGGTCTAGGCTTCCCAACATTGACAGCGTTGTAGAAATCTGAAATGATGCATTTGTCATATGATGGCTCTCCACCTTGACATGCTTGATTTCTAAGTCACATGTTTGAGTATTCCCAACTTTCTTTTGTTGTCCCTCTTGCAGCTGATATTTCTCAAGACAAGATTGAAGTTTAGGATAGTCACCCTCCACTTGAAAGGTTTTCTTTCTCAAAAACGTCCACAATTTTTCTCCTGCATACAAAAATGAAATTATTTTTTTGTTATGTTCAGAAATCTTCATTATATATTGGAGTATCCATTTCTACCCCAAAGCTATGGAGTATCCTCTTGATACTATGCTCATATCAGCACAAATTTATGAATCTATTCCCTCCAACGCAAATAGATGAATGGAAGAAAGCAAGGTCAATTTCAGAAATTTGCCTAGCCTCCCATCAATGATTTTTCAGCGTTGTAGTGGCTCCTTCCAAGTTTCCCTATTTAAAAAAATATGTTGCTGCTACACATATTTGAGAGAACACTTTAGTTTCCCTCCAATCAGGAGGTCTTCCTGCTGAAATGCCTCCTTGCAAAGAGGCATCAAGGCATAGAGTAGGATGTGAATGTAGGTGGACATATTTTCCCCTACCTTTGTTGCATGGGTCCTCTTGCCTTCTTTGTTCTTTCAAAATCTGAAATAGAGAAGGGTTCATGCTCTTCATCTTATGATGCCATTCCTCCTATTTTCCTCCTCCTATCTTCAAGATCCCATCACTTGGAAATGAAAGTACATGTTTCTCATGTGTTATGCCAAGAGCTCTATGTGTGAGAACTTTTGGAACTCCTTGAAAGAGTGAAAAATTTTATTTTCTTGGAGAAAGTTCTCCCTCCTCTTCTCCATGATGTGCTTGAGGTGCCCTTTTCATGACTGTGTTATTCTCCCCTGCCTTCCCTTTCTCCTCCTCAATAGTTGAAGTTGCCTTATCTTCAACAAGAGACCTCAGATCTTGGTCTTCTTTTGAAGAAGGTATCTTCATGTCTTTCCTTTGAGAAGAAATCCATTCATCCAAAGGAGATCTTGCCCTTGGAAAAGTATCAAACAAGCTCACCTCCTCTTCATTTGTTTTCAGAAATTGAGTTGGATAGATAGACCCTCCCAACTCATGCAAAAGTTTTGTTTGATGTGGTTTGACAATTGCAATAGAATATGTTTCACATGAAATATAGTCAAACCTCTCTACTATTATTTTAATGAACTTTGCATAAGTAGATGTATTTGCATTCTTTAAGGAAAATTATTCAAACAACCACCAAGTATAGGCGTTACCCTCAAAATGCAACGTTTCTACTTTGATGGCCTCAAATTCTGAAACATGATGTTGCTGCACAAAGGTGTCTAGCTCCTTCACCCAAGCCCTAGCTGGATATAAAGGTGATCCATCAAAATTGGATAGAAAGAATCTACCCTCACCCTACTTCTTGCTCCTTGTGCTCTTTTCCTCCTTCATTTGACAAAACCCTAGGAAATTCAAGTGATCTTTGAATTCCTCGGATTGAGCTTCATATTCCTGCAAATAATTACCAAGAGTATCTTTCTTTGGCACATCTCCTTTCTTCCTCTTCATGAAGAAATTGTTGATATAACGTGGTAGATCTGATGATATGGCTGAGTTCTCATATCGAAAAGATGAGGACTTAGAACCTTCCTCATTTATAGATTTTGTTGAGGGATCCACATGTGTTTCCCCCCTCATTTATTTGATGCCCTTGCTTTTGCCCTGTAGATTTGTCAAGAGAATTTGTGAGAACCTCCTTTCCCCAGAAAACAAGGGTTTTCTCTAATTTATTTTGCAAAGCTCCTCCTCCCCATGAGAAGACTCCATAATGCTTGAGCTCACAGGCTAAGCCAAGATTGTTGCTTTGATACCATTGTAATATTCCAAATCTGGAATTTTCTACAACAATAAGAATACCTTAAGGTATTCAAAATTTGGATAACAGAAATTGATCATATGATATAATGTATTCAAACACATAGCTTTCATAAAACAATCACAACAACAAACTATGTCTTTTTACAATGTCACCAAGTGGGGAAAAGCACCAGTTTTGACCCCAAAACGTTATTTTCTGAATATCTGAGTTATAATAGTGAAAAATAACGATTTTTTCCATTATAATAGACAATATATGATATTAATGCAAAATATTTTCAGAAACAAATGCATTTAGCATAGTTAAACATGCCTCCCATGCTCAAAATAGCTAGAAATTGCCAAAACCCCAAGACTGCAAAATGTCGGAGTTGCTGCATAAGAGAATGGGCAGTATAAAGAGAGGTTAACTCAAAAAATAGAGAAATATATCTGATAATATTATTATAATACTCAATGAGGCATAAAAATAGAGATCTAATCTCTTTTATAGAGATCCAAGAAGACCCGGCAAGGGTTTCTTGACAGAAAAGATATACAAGAAGAGCTGCTGCAAATATGTGGCTGAATAATGTTGTATGGATGAAGATCTGCATAATATGTTTGAACATGCAAATAAATGGTTGTATATGCTTCCTCTAGCTTTCCCAAAGAAAGGTTGATCCTTCTCTTGGGAAACTAGCACCTCCAATTGGGGTTTTCACCCCTTCCACTGCACACCTTAAGAAATAACACAGTTTTCTAAAGGGACTGCATTTTTTCTGAAGGTAGGTGCTTGGCCCAACACCAGGTAGTGGAAAATTCAGATCAGAAACCTCCTCTTGGATTTCTCAAGCAAGATCTCCAAGAAAGAGTAGGGAATCCCCACCCGGACAAACCCTTGCACTAAGCAGTGCAGCAACTTAGCTAAACAGCAAAGTATGCAGGAATTCTAAGCAGAACTCATGAAAATATAATCTCCAATATGTCCATATTATTTCCATCTCCTTCATTATATAATTTATGAGCTTCCTCACCAAGGGTCCCACCCACCATGAGGTTGCTTCCATACTGATAGCAGGTAAAACCCACAGTCCCCGTTTACTCACATTTCAAACTCAATACTGTACATAAACTGCCTTCATAATTCATTTCCCAACCAAATTCACAATCTGGGCAAACTCCTACCCTTCTAATTTCTGAGCTGGCAATTTTACTAACTTCGGGGTCTTCTTATCAAGGGTTAAAACAATGGTGATAAAACCATACAGATGGAAATCCTTATACAGTTCAATAGGCAGAGGGTTACCTTTCAAGGCCTATGGTTACAATCATAGTCGATTTCATTTCTCTCTACACAAAGGGTTATAAACCCATGCATTCAAATTATTTTACTTGGGCAGAAGCATTACCTTTTCTATATGGTTATGAAACCATACCCATCAAACTCTATGTGCGAGACTTGTGCTTTAACTAATGGGGTTGAACCTTATGCTAAAACCCCCGAATTTTATTTAAAACTAAACGCTGATAATATAACTCAATCTTATATGTCAATCCGCTCTCATATAGCAATACACCCCAACAACATGAATTTGTATACATGTAACTCTTGACACAAATAAACCATACATTAAACTCGAAGTTTATGTAACAATTCTCGGGCCCACACATTTATTCATTAACAACAACGCAGCATAACTTGGCGTTATGTCGCCCTTCTCATCCGACGGCATGGATGTCGTCGCGCCAACTCTGACGATCCAACATTCGTGCTTAGGTTTCGCGTTTTTTTTGCTGTCGCGCGTTAACGCTCAAATTTTACGCGAAATTCGTGGTTTTTCAAATCCGCTCAGGGACACGTGGCACTCACTTTGTGATATCATTTTTTTTTTTAATATAGCTTACCACCATTTAATTTGGGCGAAAACCACTGGTAGCTTATCTTAAAACCGGTTTTACTATTCGCCCTTCAGGGTTCCGCCTTAATCTTGTGCACATTTCCACTCCAGTTCAAAGCTCCATTATCCCATGATTCTCCACCGTTAAGTGCTCTCCACTCTATGTATACTCCCGGTTTCATATGGTCTCAAGAATTGAACCAGTCCTTACAAGTTAACCCGCATATACAAGTTACAACAGAAACATTCCTCTTACTTCGTTTCTATTTGGTTGCATGTCAAATTCCAGGTCATATCCACTCAAAAGGAATTTTTACAGGTCATGACAACTAACCAGTCTAACTAAACGGACCAAACAGGGTTCGGTTTATAATACCCACTCCGGCATTTCCACTAGTTCATCAAGGCGTACAGGAATGCTATTAACCTTAGTCATGTACAAGACTACAATCTCCACCTCTTATACAGAGAATCATACTGGTCATATTCCTTGAAATGAATCAACACATTAACGTTGGTTCTCAACACAGGAGATGCATGTGGGTTCTTAATACAAATTACAGAGACTACTCCTACTCGGCTTACGAAGGTTCAAGCATTCTTCACACATAAATCAACCAGCAAATGCACATAAATACTGACAGATTCTTCATTTATACAGTGAATTAACTTACAATTTCTGGCTCGGCCAGATTTCCAATCAAACGGCCTTCGGCAATCTACTCTAATAGCCCTTCAACTATATGCAGATCTCTACGCAGGTCTCTATGCAGGTCTCTCGGAATCTGCCACAGAGACTTATTTTTATACAACTATCACCAATGAATCGATTCAGATTCTTTGATAATTCAAAATAATCTCCAAATTCCCACAGTTCTAAAATTATACTAAGTCCTAAACTAAAACTGACTATCTCTTCACTATCTTCGGTTGTCACTATCTCCTCAGCCTTCATCAGAATAGAATTCTAATCTTCCATCTTTGCAAAAACTTCAGCTATCTGTCCATCACTCTTCCTTTGGAAATTTAACAAAATCAGTCTATCATTATCATCATTAATGACAAATTCATCACCATCAAACACAACTGTCATGTCCTCATTGAAGCAATCCCTTTCATTAAACAAGGAATTTATGAATTCCTTTTGCTGCAATACTTCAATCTGATCTTCATCAGAAAGATACTCATCATAATTTACTTGGCAACAGTCAACTTAATTTAACACAGCTTCATCACATGAGTTGTCTTCATCAATACCTGCATTCACACACAACTTGTCAGTTGTAAAAACAAAAGACCACATGGTCTCATTTGATGAATCAATCATCAACTCTTCTTGTTGTCCCAAGTCTTTATACTCTCCAGAGATTCTTCAATGGTCTCTTATTCAAATTCCTCAAGCTGTTCAACCTCCAGCTTCTGACCAATATCATAATCTAAATCTCCTTTGCTTCCAATATGTTGGAAAGCAGAATCTTTCTCCAACTGTGCATGGACATCTTCAAAACATCTGGCTGTTCCATTTTCCTTCTCAGTGACAACATCAGCAGTTTGTTTTCTCCCACATGCTCTTCCTGCAAACACACAAAATATGTCAGATGTAAGGCTCTTGGACCCCTTGGTCCCACTTTAAGCTTCAGTCTTCAAGTCCTTCTCCAGATACTCAATCATTCTGAGTATTTTCTCCTTCAACTGAGCATTTTTCATTTGCTCCTTCTTCCTCTGTGGCCTCTGCCACTTTACCTTTTTCTTCATGAGCCACCCAACTCTCTGGCTTTCCTCTATCATCCTCTCCAGTTCAATAAGCTGCTTACTGATCTCATCTATCTCTTTCCAATATTTTTTCATTAGTGAGTCTCTTCCTCATGCCAATCGCCTTGGCATCTTCCCTCACTCTTCTGATGTGGCCTCTCTCAGAACCTCTGCAATCTCTGCTGTGGTTGTCAGTAGCCATCCTCTCTTCCACGAGTTCTTTACTCACAAGCTTCACTAAGCCTCTACAACAGCAATCTCTCTTGCTGCAACTTACCTCACCAATCCCTTCCTCCGGATCCATCTTTTCGCAAGTACTGGTCCCCTTCTGCTGGAACCTTCTGAGCACTCCCTTCTTCTCTCTAGGCTTCACTCTGCAACTTTCTCTCAAGAACACCTCTGTTATTCCTTCATCCAACCTCAGTTTGGAATCCCCCAGGTTCTGCCACACTTTCTCTGCACTCAGAATCCCTTGCTGGACTCTCCTATCACTACTCTCAAAGCTTTTGATCTGCTTCTTGCTGAGATTCCTTCCTCAATTGCTTGCACTCTACATTCTGCAAACAATACCTTCAAACTAGAGTCAAATAAGGCTCATCAACTCACCTTCCAAGATCCCTGAATGATCTTGCTTCTATTCTCACCTGCACTGCATCTCTACCTGCTGCAATCTTCAAGACTTTGTTTCTTTAACTCCAGATTCTGCACATCCGGAGACCTTTATTGCATACTCAATCAAATCTGCAATTATGTTAAACAAATTTAAAACCCAACTTTCTCACTGTTCAATACATGTGCATTTCAAAATAAAATTTTCAAAGAGCTAATTCAATTCAAGCTCTGATACCACTTGATGCTCGGGCTACCTCAACTGTACACCCTCAGTCCATATATAACTCCAATTTCCTTTCCATGAAAAACTGCATCCTTTTTCAGCCAATAAAATTTTAAATCTGGGAAATCCCCAATGTTTTATTTTCCTTCACGGGAAAATTAACTAAATGCGGAGGCTTTATTTCTTTTCTTCAAGCTCCTATACAATTCAACTACTTCAATAGGAGTAGATTTCTGGAACCTTACACAACCTCTTATGCCTCTGCTTGTTCTTGACCAATCATCAGATGGTCCTTCATCTTCTGCTTCAACATTCTGATGAATGTTCTCACCGGAATCTTCAGTCTTTATCTCTCCCTGAGATCTCACTATCTCAGCATTGATCTGAACAGATTTTAGATTCAATGTCTCCTCCTCAGCAAACCTTAAAGCTTGCTCATCTTCCTATGGTGTACCTGCAAACATACACAACTTTTTAGTTTCCAAATCACAAGACTCTTTAGTCTTAGTTGTTGCCTCAAGCACTACTCTTTGAACAGATCTGCATCCTTCATGAGACTGTCAGCTAGTCTCACTTTCTTGCATCATCCTCTTCAAGTATGTCTCCTCGCTCTAGTTCATAAAAATGAACTCTCTCATATTCAATCTTTGGCCCTTTCCTCACTACTATGTTTCTGCACAGGGTGAACTTTTACACTATCCTACACACTTACATTTAAACACAGTGATGATCGGAATCGATTCAGGTCCCTTTCAACTCGACAAAGACTCTTAAACTCCCTAAATCCATGGGTCATCGGACCGAGAGATCATATTAACTTGAAAAATATTAGGTGGTGAAAGGGGAAAAATACCCATGAGGGTTGGATCCTTGAAGAGACCTGGCCCAACGCTCTCGAAGGGAGTAGGGATCTTATCCACATAAAGAATGTTGTTCTCGAAAGAAGAGGTGAAGAATGACAATTGATCGATAGTAACAATCTTGCCCTCGTGTGGAAATTTCAAAACACAGAAGAGGATGGACGGGACACAAAGCATAGTGTGAGTCCAACTACGACCGAGTAGAAGATTGTAATTGAGTTTAGCATCAACTATTTATACTTCAACATTGACTGTCTTCCCTTTCAAGGTAATAGGAAAACTTGCGAGAACACCCAAAGGTTTTGATTCCCTTACATCTAATGCTTCAAGGGAATTTGGTGAGGAATTCAGGGCTGGAGAGCCAATGGCCTTCCAGCACGAAGCTGACATGACGCAGGTTGATGCACCTTCGTACACAATGGCTCGATGGATTTCGAGACCATTAATGACGACTTGTATAATGAGCACAATCTGGTGCGAAAGTCGTGGGACGAAATTCTCTAGATTGAAAGCGAGAAGGCTAGTATTAGCAAGATCAACCCCGTCGATCGCAGATAATAAAGCTTTTTTCTAAGATGGAAAACTCTGAAGTACTTCTAATGCGGACATTGTGGACAACACCTGTGCCAAATCTTCAAAAATACTGTAATTTTGAGCAGCACAAGCGTTGGGATTATAAGAAGACTTCTGGAGAACACCATTAGAAGGTGGTCGCACAACGGGCTCAGCACTAGGACTTTCAATCTCAAGAGGGCCAGAAATAGGTGGAGGAGGAGGACCGTCAGTGATCTCCTTCCCCATTGCCTGACGTGATCCAGTGTAATCCTTCGACCAAGTAGCGATGGAAACGGATGAAGAACCGTTCATCATGAACACCTGAGAACCAAATGGAGTAGATGATTGAGGCTGCTTGACCATCTGGGTCTGCTAAGACGGAAAAGGTTCTTTAAGAACAACAAGAGTACCCTGAGTTCCCTTGAGAAATATACTCACTTTGGCCCGTCCAGGACAGTCCTTGGTGTAGTGCTCTTCATCACAAATCAGACAGGGATACTTTGGCTTACGCTGCGAACCATCTTCAACACGAGATTTGGACGAATCTGGTTTCAGGGCATTGGCCTTGGGTTTACCTTTACCCTTCTTGTTTCCTTTAGAAGTCTTATCCATAGGATTGGCCTGAACGAAATTGACCTCTGAGGTTTTACCAGGATTCGGACTAGACTGAGGAGCAATATTATTGGAATAATTAGACTTTTTCTTCCCAGGGTTGGAAGAAGAATACTTACGTGAAGTCTGAGACACAGAACCAATAATACCGTCGATGGATGGGTTCGTCAGTGCTTTAGAAGTTCCAGGTCGAGGGGCATCAGTCAAAATATCATACAATATGCCTGATTGAGAGTACACGAGATCAAGGTACTAGGCACGAGCAATGGCCTGTTCCTCAGTTACACATGCCCTCACGGCGATGTCTTTCACAATTTGGTTGACAAAGGAGGTAGTGAACCAATGAGTAAGAAGTTGATCAGGAATTTCAAATTTGATCAAGTGACGACGACATCTCCATTCATGAATATGGTTTGAGATATGAATATCCCAGTCCTATTTCAATGAGGTGAGGAGATGCGTCTCGGATTCATAACGAACTGGTAACTGAAAATGAGTAAGGAACGCCATGGCAAGAGAATTGAAATCTTGAAATATACCATGAGAAAGCTCGATATACCACTTAGCAATGGCACCAGTAAGAGTCCATTGGAAAATACGAAGCTGAATAGAATTGTCAACCCAAGAGTTAGAAGAACACCACAAGTGGTAAGTCATAACATGTGCTTGGGGGTCTTCTCCGGACTTGCCCTCAAATTTGGGACATTCACCATGAATCTTAGTCAGAACCAGAGTCTAATAAGGGTTATGAAGAATAGGATCATTCGTTAAATTTGACACATCCGGCAACTCTAATGTGGCGAGAAATGGTAATTGAGGACTAAAAGGCATAGCAGGTCCTTCATAAGAACCCGAATTCACATTCCATCCTATTTGAGAAAAATTCTGCCCCCATTGGTTCTATCTCAAAGGATTCTGATGATATGGGGGATAAGACGAATAATTATGTTGATACTGAGGACTAGGATACTAATTCTGAGTATACCATCGAGGTCCTTGCTGAGCAACTTAAGGATTTTGCGGCGGAATGTAAGCATGGCCTTGCGATTGATTATATTGCAACTGAGATCGAGGGTGATAAATAAATCCTTAAGGCGCACTATATACTGGTCGATATTGACCACGAGGATAATAAACACCTTGGGGTTGAACTAGCTGTTGATAAGTGGGACCCTATTGAGCTGAATAAACAGGGTAAACCGACTGCTGAGTAAACTGAAAAGGCTGCTGAAAGGTAGGACCCTGCTATGAAGTAGAGTAAAATTCTTGTTGACCAGATTGAGTAGGCTATTGGGTCGATCGAGCAGGTTGCCCCTGCAAAGAAGGTTGGCTTGGATGCTGAGAGCAACCAGGTTTCCCTTGCTGAGCAGGTTAGCCTGATGGTTGCGATGGACCAGGTTGTCCCGGAGGAGAACCAGAGGGTTATCATTGTTGCCCAACATTTGGACTAGTTTGAGTATATGATCCTGGTTTTTGTACAAAAGGTTTTCCTTGCGATGAATAGATTTCCCCCCCAGGACCATAAGAAGGTCCTAGTTGATATAAAGGTTGATCGGAAGGCCCCTGGGGTTTCCCTTGTTGGACCATAGGCTGACCTTGTAAATTTTGGTCTTGCGGACCATAAGGTTGTCCCTGAGGACCTAATGCAAGCCGTGACTGAATCAAAGGTTGTCCCTGAAAGGGTTGTCCTTGTGGGTGTTGAGGAGGTAAATCCCCTCTACAGACAGAGGCGATCCCTACTAGCCCAGCAGGGGTCTAGCAACAATCAAACAATGTTATGACGCAAGTTCCTAGTTACGAATGAAAAGACTAGGGATAGAATCCTACCTGGATTCCAACGCTATGATCTGAAGAAGAAGCGTCCCCGTTCCTTAGCCTCGGCAGATCACAATCCCTCCATGATCTCCGCGGATGAACACCTGCACATGGAAGAAAAGAACAGATACAAGCATAAAATCCGACATACGTAACTAAACATCAGTCAGAAAGGATGTTACTCGTATTAACATGATGGAAAACAGAGTGGAACCATAATCATAATCATCTATTAAATAACAAACGAAGAGAGATTACAACCAAGTTCTGACATCGCAGTCTCCTTCGGATGGGTCCCCAGTCGTCCACGTCTCGCAAAGCTCGCCAAGGAAAGGGAAAACCTCTCCGGAGTCTCTCGGCGATGGTCTCCTTACTTGAGTCGGCCTTAATGGAAAGAGAGGGTTCTTTACAGCACAAAGGCTCTTGGGAATATGGAGATTCAAAGCTTAGGCACTTCAAGACTAGCTTGCCATGGGATTGAGCAGGCTTTTATAGATGGGGAAGGAGGGAGTTGGGATCCCTATTATTATGGGATGGCCCTATCAACAGGAAGGTTCCATGGGAGGTGGCAACCACTTCCCTTTCATATAACTCCATGACCAAACCTCCCAACTCTTTAGGTATAATGGTTCGGTTTGTTGGAGCTCAACTTACGCCATCTTTATTTAAAAAACCGGTCCTAAATTGGTGGCGCGACTACTGCTCTATGACAGAGTGCCGGTTGGCGCGACCTCTTCTTGAGATTTTCCCCATTGGCGCGATGCGGGCCAGCCTTCGCGCGATGCAAAAATGAATACTGTGGCGTTGCAGGGAGAGAGATGTCTCGAGACGAGCAGCTCATGCTTAGAGGAATGCATTGATGATGTTTTCAAGGCATGACAATGTTCACAAGTCACAAAATGGGTCCTCCATTGTGCGGGACGGGGAATGGTAGGGACGGTGACAAATTACTGTGTAACAGATGCCCCCTAAAGTATGAGGCCCGAGAGAGAGAGGGGTGAAATGCTTTACGAGAACATGTTCAACTGAAGGCCCACCGTCGGAAAACCTGCGCCGAAAGATACAATTGATATCTCAAGTACATGATGTATATGTGGTATGGATGCAGCCATCCGAAACAGAGTATGCTATAATCCGGATCCAGGGTATGGGCGCAGCCATCCAACTAAGATCAAACAAATAGACTCAGGTATGGTCGCAGCCATCCAATCAGTGAGTCATGTACATAATGATAATAATCCACAATCGCAGCCTGGATTACAACAGACACAATCCGGGGTCTTGCGCTCCATCTCGACCCAAACAAAGTACAAGTTCGAGCATGTGAATATGTGAGCTGAAGTCGAACATGCAAGAACATCGTCTGATTACCAGCCAATGATGAAAGCTGTTAACAGACGCGAGAGGAACCACCAATAATGACAATGGCCCTCAAGGTACTACAGGTACAATCTACAGCGTGCGAATAAATGAGTTGACGTCGAACACCCGTAGAATCACTCGATCGGAGGCCAATGATGTAAACCTCACGTCGAATGCGACGAACCTGCCATTGAGGCATGCAGGCTCCAAGGTACCATAAGGAGTCTCTAGACCAACTTCCTGGATAATGAGTTGATGTCGACAGGAAGTGACCTCGATCGAAGGTGGGCCATAATGATTCCCACATCATCGACACGAGACAGAGGAACATGATGTTTTTGTTGTGAATCAAGATCGTATGAGAAACAGAGGAAGGTTGATATTTGCAGAGGCCAACTTCTCTTGAACATATAAACGGCACGACGGTGGACTTGGCAGTATTTGACATCAACGGATCAGAGGTCATGGCGACGAGGCAGTGAACAGATGAGAGGTCAAAGGGATTACCCAAACCCACGGAGGCAAAGTGAAGCAACGAGATGAGATGTCCCCAACCCGACACGAATGCAGACAAGTGCCATGTTCAAGAGCGACATACTGCCGACGACAACGACGATGGTTCCATTTTTCCCCCACCATTTCTGGCGAGTACCCCAATTATTTTTAATAACAAGCTTGAAAGGGATAGCATATGCTTGTAATATAAGTCCGCCCTTCGGGCGAATCCATCCTAGTGCATTTAACGAGTCCTAGGAAGGAGGAACTTGGAGAACGTCATTTCGACTGGATCCGATGTCATCAGGGTTTAACGAGTCTGACAAAGGAAGAACTCGGCATCTTTTCATGTTTAGAGAGTTTGAAAAGACAGCGGAAAAGAAAACTCCACAGGTCCCTTTTCGTAAATAGTTCCCCAGATCCGAAAAGGTAGAAAACAATATCAGGGAAAACCTCCTAGTCGCGATAGGCTAGGGTATTCCTTTTTCGTAATCGATCCAGCCCAGCCCGAAAAAGGGTTAAACTTATACTGGGTGAATGTCGATTCGTGTCCATTTTAACGAGATCGAAACGACAGGGGCCTCGGCGATCTTTTCATATTTAGAGAGTCAGAAAAGAGCTGAAAGATGACTCCAGAGTGACTTTTTCGTGTATTTACCGAGTCCGAAAAAGTATAAAATACAACTCGTTTCCATCTTTTAAGTCGCAAAAACCTGTTGCTGCACATACCAAGCAAGCGTAAAATCCATTTTCGACATAACATATGCAAATATTTGATAAAAATAACTTTTAAAACTCATTTAACGTCGAAAAAGTTATAAATATGTCAAATTGGTAAAAATAAAATTACTTTTACTATTTACCCTGGTGGAAAGCAACAGTGGTCCATTTGGAGCAGAAACTTCTGACGGTGATTGCGAAAAATCCAGTTAGCCATTCAGCTTCTCGTCTGTCACAGGTAAGAGGCGCTCTTTTGCTCTTCATTTTCATTCATTTTTTAATAATTTTCCCTTAAAAATCAGTTCTATGTGGCCACTTTTAAAATTTTAGGGCTGCGCCCATTGGCGTGGGTATCGGGCACGGACCCGCGCCAATGAGCTCTTTTTTACTAAGGGCCCGCGCCATGTGGCGTGACTGTTCACAAAACAGCCGCGCCAGCGGCCGAACCTCAAAATTCGCCCAAAATTTCAACATTTAGACCAAATTGCATGGAATTTGAAGCTCATCAAAGATCTAACTAAGGGTTTTTGACCATATGAATGCAGGTAATCACTCAAAATGGCAATCGAATGGAAGGAACGAGAGCACGGAGAAGAGGATGAACAGACCATGCAAAGTCAAGCTTGCATGAATGCACTTAGAAACTGTGGATTGAAAAAGTTCTTCCTCACACCATGTTTACGAGCTCAGCCCGAGCTCCTCCAGTATTTAATCAGTATCTGGGATGAACACGAACAGGTGTTCAGGTTACGAGACCAGGTATTAGAACTGGAGGTCACCGATGTTTATTTCATCAATGGATTGTCCCGCAGAGGTCCAATCCTTGTATTAACTGGAAGCAGACCATCTGGGGAAAAGATGGAAGAAGTGATGGCACGGGTGTGCTGAGGGGCACAAACAGGATCAGGAAGCAAGAAGGTGGATATCCACACCATCCCTGATCTAGCATTGAGAGTAGTTCTCCATACCATCACGCGGGTTGCTGGGTCGCAGGCTCCGCACGAGGCCACGAAGACCCAACTCCTGCTGGCCTCAGAATGCATGGGTCCCTTACTGTTTAACTGGGCAGCAGCAGTAACAATCAACATGAAAAGGCAGCTCACAAAGTGCAAACAGGGAAAACTAAAACAGTTCGGTTATGGTTCAATCTTGGTATCGTTCATTCTGGAATGCTTACCAATCTTCCAGGGCCAAGGGGCCGCAGTGGCAGATCCGATACCATGAGAGCCAAGAATGGCTCGCTGGGCAGCATTGATGCCCAGATCTGGAGGTGGCCAACAGATGTCCTGGAGGCCAGAGTTTTTTAGGTGGTTACGGCGCCAGCTGATTGTCGTGGAAGACTGGCCCTATGCAGGAACTGACTTTACTGGGGACCCAGATCTCCCACTACCAGAAGGAGATGACTGGGACGAGGAGTTGGGTAAGACCTCATATTTTTGATTTTATGTTTATATGTTTTTTTTTTGTAAATACACATTCGTCCTAACACAATCATATATGCATGCAGATGTGGGACCTGAGAGACCAGTTGGGATGTCTCCAATCTCCTGGAGGACACAACTCGCCCCTAAGATTCAAGGAGAAGGCACCGGAGGAGAGGAGCTGATCCAGAACCTCGAGGGGATCGCCCATGGGATCCCAGACTATGCCCGGCTAGCAGACGTACCGATGGCATACCAGCGCCACACGGTGGGAGTTCCGAGTCGGATCCACCGAATCCTAAGGCGCTTAGTGCGTGCAGTCACGTGCTATCATGAGCACCATGCGGATTAGTCCTTAGGATTTATACCACACCTATTTTTTGAAAGACGTAGTGTCTCCAGATGTACTAAGACGATTATGTATATTTTTTGAGTTTTATGTGACACACTCTATGTAAACATTTCGATATCTATATATATACATAACTATTTCTGGATGAGTCTTTCTTTACATGTGATGATGATTTATAAATTGCGCAAATGTCTGTCTAGTACCAAATTTGCTACTGCATCTGTTAATGTATTCAAATGCCTGGGTATATGATGATATGTAATGTAGTCAAAATTCCTTTCCAGTAATCGAATACGCAAATACAGACGTAAGATGGACAGGTTCCTTACCGAATAGTGTCTGTTCAGCTGTAACACTACAAGTTGTGAATCTAGATACACGAGCAATTCACAGATACCAAGGTTTACTGCCTCGGTTAATAATTCCAACACGGCACTATATTCCGCGATGTTTTTCGTGGTACGTCCTAGACACACACCTTGCAGGTCAATCAACTCACCAGCAGGATCGTAGATTACCCAGGCTGCGGAAGACAGATTCCTGGTACTGCGGGAGGCACCATCCGCGAAACCAACAAATGGATGAATGGACATCTGCACAACCAGGAAGACCCGATCAGCAGAAAGATGTTTACAAAGCACACCACACCATGCACACAAATGACAATCACACACCTATGTACACACACCACACCAAGAAATCACTTCAGGCATAGTACTTGTTAAGGTACAGCCCATTTCTGGGCTGCGCCAGCGGAACTCCTTCGTAATCTATAAGCTCGTAGGCCCCATTTTTCAAAACGCGCTTTACTATATAGGGCCCGTGCCACATAGGCTGGAGCTTACCGGCTCCGAGCTTATCATGTGCCTGATCGTACAAGAGGACGAGGTCTCCTTCAATGAAAGAATGGGGAGAAACAGATTGATCAAAATGAGTTTTGACCCTCTTCTTTTGTGATTCGATGATCAAAGCGGCTAGACGACGGGTTTCATCCAACCGTTCGAGATACAGAAGACATTCTTCCTCAGGAGAAGTATCCGGTAAGAGCTCCACAGCTAATTTAAGCGAAGAAATTTCACATTCAACCGGCAGAGTAGCTTCCAGTCCGTACACCAATTGGAATGGTGTGAATCCGGTTGCACTCTTAGCAGATGTTCGGTATGCATAGAGAGATGAGAACAGTTGGAGATGCCAACTGGATTTATGAATCCCAACTGTTCGCTGAAGCATAGTGACCAAAACCTTGTTCACCGCTTCAACCTGACCATTCGCTTGAGAGTAGTATGGTGTTGAGCTGTCGTGACGCAAGCCCAACGTTGAAGTCAGCTCCGCCATCATGTAATTGCGGAAATGAGTACCGTGATCAGTGATGATGGCTTGAGGAACCCCGAACCGTGCAATAACGTGGTTGAATATAAATTGAGCAGCCGTTTTCCCGTCAGCAGCTAGTGTAGGCATCGCCTCGGCCCACTTAGTGAAGTAGTCGACGGCGACAATGATATACGCATGCCCCCCGGCCGAGTGAGGGTTACACGTCATAAAATCCACGCCCCATTTCACAAAAGGGCCGACGGTAATAACGGGATGCAAAGGCAATGGCGGCGCGCGCATCTTGCGCTGAAAAATCTGGCATGGATGACATTTACGGACTGCAGTGATACAATCCTTGAATATGGAAGGCCAGAAATAACCTGCCCTCAGAATCTTCTGGGCAGTAGCATGTCCGGACATGTGTCCGCCACAGGCGCCACTATGGCAGTCATTCAAGACTTTCTCAGCCTCTTCCAAGGTAAGGCATCGTCGGAGCACCGAATCTACTCCAATGCGATATAAGGTATCTCCTACGATACGGTAGGGTTGGGACTGGTGCCGAATCCGACGGCGGGCATTTTTATCCAACTCAGACCGAAATGTCGCGGTCTGAAGATACACTATGATGTCACCGTACCAAGGATCACGAGTATCAATAAGAAACAGCGTTTCGTCCGGTATATGATCTTCTGAGTGTGAAGGAACAGAATCTGTAGGGAGAGAACATATCAAATCCGCGAAGACCGGTGATTTAGTTGACTTGGCAGTGGTGAACTCCAAGTCAAACTCCTGCAGGATGACGATCCATTTGGAGTACTTGCCCCCTAGTAATTGTCTAGAAAGAATATACGTCATAGGGTTGCAGTCTGAAACCACTGTTATCGTACGCAAAAGGATGTAATGGCGAAAGCGTTGTACGGCGTGTACTGCTGCTAAGGCCAACTTCTCGACATGTGCATAACGCGTTTCCGGGTTGAGAAGGTTCCGAGACAGGTAATAAACAACATGTTCATCACCGTTATCGTCATCCTGCACCAAGACCATGGCGATGGTGCTAAATGCAGTGGCTAGATACAAAGTGAAGTCGCGGTGGTAGTCCGGAGGACGAAGCAATGGAGCATTGACTAGCAATGTCTTCAGCTTCTCAGAGGATTCCTGAGCAACTTCGTCCCAGTGAAAGGGAACGTTCTGCTTTAACAAACAAGTGAATCCTTTGGCCACCTCGGCATAATTCGGGATAAAGCGCCTAAGAAAATTTGCTTTCCCTTGCAGACTCTGTAACTGATACAGGGAGGAGGGTGATGGGAGATTTACGATGGCCTCGACCTTTAGAGGGTCAAGGCGAATCCCGTCTTTCGAGACTATAAAGCCTAAAAGACGGCCAGAATCAACGCAGAAGACGCACTTATGAGGATTGAGCCTGATATTGTAGTGTCTGCAACGGAGAAATATCTGGCGAAGATGCTCAGGATGGTCCTCTCGCTTACCCGAATGGGCTGGCAAGTCGTCCAGATAAGGCTGAACGATATGGAGAATGTCATGAAAAGTGTAGGACATCGCACGCTGAAACGTGGCGCCAGCGTTCTTTAAGCCGAACGGGAGTTTTTTGTACGTGAAAGTGCCCCACGGACAGATGAATGTGGTCTTATGTTGATCCTCAGGTGCAATATTGATTTGGCTATAACCTGAGAAACTGTCCATTAAGGAATAGATCTCACTCCTGGCACATTCGTCGATGATCTGGTCGATAAACGGAGTGGGATAATTATCCTTTGGACAGGCGCGGTTGATGTCACGATAATCCACACAGACTCAAATTGTACCCTGCTTTTTATCGACAGGGACAATATTGGACACCCATTCTGTAAGGGGAATAGGATAAATAAAACCCGCGTTCAGAAGTTTTTCAACTTCTGCCTTGATGGCGGCGGCTTTCCGAGGATGCATGGGACGTAAGCGTTGGGGCACGGGTTTCGCACCTGGGTAGGTTGGAATCTCGTGCACGACAATACTCGGATCAATTCCCGGCATTTCCTCGTAAGACCATGCGAAAACATCTCTGAATTCTTTGAAAAGCTCGGTATAGACTTGAATCTCCTCGGGAGAACAAGTCACACCCACATGAATGTTCTCAACAATCCCCGGTTTAACGGAGATGTTGATTGGAACAGTTTGAGTAATGTTACTCAGATTACCCTCCGAAAAGACCTCGTGCATTAAGATCGGTGTTTGAAGAGGAGGGGAAGGAACCTGAGTAGCATACCGCTCCAGACAATCAGTCATTTCCCCCAAGCTGGGCATAAACGAGGAGCGATGATGTCCATCGCCCCAGGGCAGCTCCTCAAGAGACATAGTTTCAATGATAGCCTCATCTGAAGGAAAAGTCTCTCTGAGAGGATCAGGTGAATCAACCTGACCAAGCCAGGGGGATTGCGAGTAGACGTCGAGAGCCATGCTCATCGGAGCATCCTGAGGAGGTGGAGGGTCCGATGCGGCAACAATCTCACAGTAGCTGATCTCTACTGGCGTTAAAGGCATGGATTCTCCAAACTCATATACCTGCTCAGGTGTAGGAATAAGCCAGGGGTCATCAGTCCTAGACAACATGTTGACTTGAGCGGTATTCGGTGGCGGTGCAGGGAATATACCCATGAGGACTGGGTCTTTGAAAAGACCAGGTCCTACACTGTCTGGGGGATTCAGAATTTGATCCACGTATGGCACGTTGTTCTCAGAGCTAGAGGTGAAAAATGACAACTAATCTACTGTGACAATCTTGCCCTCGTGAGGGAACTTAATGAATCGAAAGACGGTAGATGGCACGCAGAGCATGGCATGGGTCCAGCTGCGGCCAAGAAGTATATTGTAGTTGAGTTTAGCGTCAACCACCTCTACTTCTACGTTGACAGTTTTTCCCTGTAATGTGATCGCAAGACTCTCGAGAACGCCCAGGGGTTTAGATTCCCAACCATCAAATGCCTCAAGGGCATTGGGAGATGACGACAAGGCTGGAGAGCCAATGGCCTTCCAGCAAGCGGAGGACATAACGCAGGTAGATGCACCCTCATCTACGATGGCCCTATGAATGTTGAGACCGTTAATCCCGACTTGAATGACCAAAGCGATTTGATGTGGAAGCCGGGGAGTAAAATTCTCCAGATCGAAGGTGAGAAGGCTCGAGTCGGCGGGATTGATACCACCGATTGCAGACAGTAAAGCCTTCCGTTGTGAAGGACAACTCTGAAGAACTTCAAGTGCAAACATAGCACATGGCGCCTGTGCCAGATCCTCAACAATGCTGTAATGTTGAGCGGCACGAGCATTTGGATTGTAAGAGGATCTTCGAAGAACACCCTTGGGAGGTGGTTTCACAACGGGTTCGGGAGTCGGCTTCTCGATTTCCAATGGACCGGAGGCAGGTGGGGGAGGCGGCCCATCCGCAACTGCCTTCCCGGGTGCCTGCCGCGATTCATTGTAATCCTTCGACCGCGTAGCGATAGTGATAGGTGCATTAGTCTTCATCATGAAAACTTGAGACCCAAACGGTGCAGATGGTGACGCCTGTTCGACCATCTGGGTCTGCTGAGATGGAAATGGCTCTTTTAAAACAGTCGGAGTCCCTTTTGAGCCTTTAAGAAGTTGACTAACTTCGGACCGTCGTGGACAATCCTTAGTGTAATGGTCACCTTCACAGATGAGGCAAGGGAATTTCGGCTTACGTTGGGAGCCATCCTCAGTTCGAGATTTAGATTCCGGTTTCGGGGCATCAAATTTTGATTTTCCTTTGCCCTTCTTCTTCCCCTTGGAGGATTTGTCCGCAGGATTGGCCTAGACGGCATTCACCTCCGTGGTTTTACCAGAATCGGATGAGGCGGGATTGGCAGAGGTATTGTTGGAAGAATTAGCCTTCTGCTTCCCATTCGAAGACTTCTTCGAATTTTGAGAGACGGAACCAATGACACCATCCACCGCAGGGGTAGGCGGAGCTTTAGTGGTTCCGGGCCGTGGAGCATCAGTCAAGATGTCATAAAGCGTGCCAGACTGTGAATAGACAAGATCCAGGTACTGGGCACGCGCGATAGCTTGTTCCTCTGTCACACACGCTCCCATCGCGATATCTTGAGCGATTTTATTCACAAAGGAGGTGGTGAACCAGTGAGTCAAAATCTGATCAGGTATGTGAAACTTGATCAGTCGACGACGGCGCCGCCACTCATGAATGTGATCTGAGATGTGAGTGGCCTTGTCCTGCTTCAGAGAAGTCAGGAGGTGCGTCTCGGCCTCATACCGGACCGGTAACTGGAAGTGCGTGAGGAAAGCCATGGCTAAAGAGTTGAAATCTTGGAAAATGCCACGGGATAGCTCTATGTACCACTTAGCAGCAGCTCCTGTTAAAGTACGCTGGAAAAGACGCAAACGGATCGAATCGTCGACCCAAGAGTTAGACGAACACCATAGGTGATACGTCATCACATGTGCCTGGGGGTCTTCGCCAGCTTTGCCCTCAAACTTGGGACAATCTCCTGGTATCTTGGTGGGAACCGGAGGCCAATATGGATTATGTGAAATCGGATCATTGGTCAACTTTGAAACGTCCGGCAGATCCAAGGTAGCCAGGAATGGCAATGGAGGGTTAACTCCCATGCCAGTCCCAGAATAAGGTCCGGTACCCATGCTCCACGATGGTTGTGAATATCCCTGCCCCCATGGGTTCTGTCCCTGAGGATTCTGACCGTAGGGGGCATGGTTCGTATAACCAGACTGATTTGGTTGCTGGTAACCATTGTGTGGGGCTTGATAACCAGGGTTCGGGCCCTGATTAGGTGTCTGCCACAGTATAAGCGACGTTTGGATTTGGGCTGCTTTCGGCGTAGGTAGAGCACGGGTGGAGGAGGATAATGCGAGAGCCTCACGGGGTGGTTATAGTTGATTTGAGATTGACCATGAATGGGATAGCAACTGCGAGATGAGAAGAGTTTTGCTGAAAAGTGGAACCTGCTGCCGGAGCTGCAGTACGTAGGGCGCGATTGTTGATTTGAGTACACGGCATTGAACGAACAGGCCCATTCAAGCGAGTGAACGGAATGAGAGGGGCCCCTTTTGAATGAACGAGTTGACCGGCGGGAAGGGGCTGGCACGAATGACGAGGGCGAAAAGCCCGGATAAACGGCGCGCCCGGTTGCGCGAGTTGACACAGTTGTAAGTGAGCCCCGGGTTGTACGGATGGGCGGGCGCTGGAGCGCGGGCCGGGTTGTACCGGATGAACCGGTTGGCCCGGTGGTGGAACAGGACCAGGTGCTTGCTGGAAACCGGTTTGACCTGAAGCAGAACCATAGGATGGTCTTGGCTGATATGCAACGTTAGAAACAACAGGATACTGCGGTTGCATCGGTAAAGAAGGCTGGATTTGCCCCCCAGGACCATAGGCCGGTCCCGGTTGATACCCCGGCTGAGGCTGAGCAGGTTGACCAGAAGGGCTATAATATGGTCCTTGCGGATTGTACAATGGCCCTTGCTGGCCCGCAGGGTAGCCTTGGATGGGCTGTCCCTGTGGGTCATACAGATAGCCAGGTTGGCCCGCAGGTTGGCCTTGGAAGGGTTGTCCCTGCGGGTTATAAGCCTGGTTGTACGGTAAGCCTTGAGCATATAAATAAGCCTCAGGAGCGGGAAGGCGCAAAACCTCCCCGTGCTCATCATACTGACCTGGGAAAGCATACACGGGAGTACCATCCTGTGCATAGTGCGAAAAGAAAGATCGGTAAGGATCTTGGGGAAACGGTCCAGCTTCGGCGTTCGGCTGTTGTAAAGACAACCGATACTCCTCCGGAGAGATATTCTCCGGTATAGCAGTAGCTAGATAAACATCTTCAGGAGTTGGCCCAGCCCTGGTAGCAGATGCTGAGACAACAGAAGAAGAGGCAGCCACACAAACAGTGGGCCGAACGGGAACAGAAGTGACGGGCGTCGAAGGGGACACCCCGAGTGTAGTGACAGCTGGCCTCGAAGCAGGAGATGATATTCCCATAGAGGCTGCAACTGAAATGATCTGACCCAGAGATCTGTATCCCTGTGGTAAAGAAGGACTGGCTGTCGACATGGTAGCCAGCTCAGAGTCGTCTCCCTCAAACAATCTACGCGAGATGCGCTAATAGTCTTCACCAGGAATTTCCTCACCAGAATCACTCATGGTTGATCCTGTCGTTAAATCACGCAAAAGACGGCGAGGACTAGGAGGAAAAACAGCAGCAACAAACGGTGAACCCGATGTAAGAGAAAGGAAATCAACTCCTAATCTCAATTCAGACACAGGGTCCGAAAAGGGCCAATTGAACTCAACTGGTCCTCCAAAGGGTTGCTCGGCGAGAACCAATCCCCCGTCAGGAAACTCGGAAACAACAGGCTGCTGTGGTTCAACAGAAGACTGAGAAGCTTTTGAAGAATCGTCCATGTAAGGACTACCAGTAGACGAAACCGAAGGTTCCGCCACTGTGGCAAAAGACTAGAGAAAAAGAGAAAACACACACACGGGCTGAAAACGAGTTAAGACACATGATCAAACGACCAACAAGAAATGTCTAAACGGGTGTGTAATCGTGGGCGATTAATTTTACCACATTGGAAAGTAAGAAATTCTACCGTTTCATATTTTAAGAGTCGAGAAATGATAAAAAGATGACTCTATCTCTTTCAGAGTTGACACAAGCGTGAAAGGACAAGCGCTTGACGGTCTTTTCAAGTTTAGGGAGTCAGAAAAGACCAAATGACTGCTCAGGAAAAACTAGGCACAAAGGGTGTACCAAATATCCGTGAACTGCAATATACACCTTGGTTTCAATAATAAAACAGAAATCGACCAAGGACTTTCCGTACGTGTAGGTAGTCTCCCCGAATGCTGTGTTCGGTGTATCACGGGTATAGGGCGGCAGACTCGGCTTCCTGTGGATAAAGGATTGAAAACCTAGAGGGGTCTCCCTTTATATACGCGACGGTACGGGGAGCACAAGTCCGTACTAGCGCTGTCTAAAGCCAAAAGGCGAACGACAGCTGCTAGGTTTAACGACGCCGAAACACGTCTCTAGCCTAGACCTTCTAAAAATGTTTCGTTAAGTTCCAATGCTGCCTTAGGTTAATTGAATAAATTTTACAATTGATCTTCAATTAAGTTTCAATTTTCAGGCCCTATCGTATGTAGTGTCTTAAAAGACTCCTAAATGCAAAGCTATATGCCACAGTCCAACATTTCGTTCGATGAAAACTAGTTAGAGAAGAGTTGAGAGCTTTTACACAAACGAAATGAACAGAAGACAAACAATGAGATCTCTAATGAAACTAATGAAATTGAAAACTTTTCATTCAAAACACTAATCACTAGCAAGATGGAAAAGATCACAATTTGCACTAATCAACAAAAGCAAAAGAGATTTTTTTTTTAAATTTTCAATGTCTGATAGCTAATATGCACTAAACAAACTTGAAAACAAAATGGAACAACTTGAGAAATGATATTCAAGAGAGCGAAACAAACAAATTTCACTCAACAACACAAGCAATCGGATCCCCAAATCGACCAAAGTCTCTCAAAACGAAGAAAAGACTCAAAAGCTTCCAATGGACCGTGTGATCTAGGTCCAAGGCAAGACCAAACGAATTTCGAATGAAGGAATGAACAATCACCCAAAACTCGCAACAAAACAATGAACAACTACTTATAGGATGCGGAGAATCAATCAGATAGTTGACAGGACAATCAAAACACCAAAACTCCCAAGGAGGGCTCGATACACTAAGCCACTAGATGCCCTAGGGCTTAAAACGTGAAATCGGTAGATAAAATCAAACAACCAAAGGAAAGAGGTGAATTCCCAGTCAAACAGGACTCCAACACACTCAGGCAGTCGGAAAATCAAGAAGAAAAACATTGACCAAACCCAGAGAGCTCAAAAATGAGGAAACTCAAAAACCTTACAGGAGTGGCGCGACTGTAAGGATGAAACTGGCGCCAGAAAGCAATTGGCGCGGGCTAAACAAAAGCAACATGCGCCAATTGGCGCAACTGTCGGGTTAAAAACCGCGCCAGTCGAGTTTCTCAGTCAAAATTAAAAAAAGCTACTCCAGAAGCAGATCAATGCAAACTAAGCAAACCAAGAAGCAAAAACAGTGAAAGAACCCAACCCAGAAGGTTCATCAAGCAAGGAAAAACATAAAATAATCAAAGCGAGACAACACAAACGAGACAATGAAATCTGGACGATCCCCAGTGGAGTCGCCAAATTGTTGAGGAGGTAAATCCCCTCTGCGGACAGAGGCGATCCCTACTAGCCCAACAGGGGTCTAGCAACAATCAAACAATGTTATGATGCAAGTTCCTAGTTACGAATGAAAATACTAGGGATAGAAGCCTACCTGGATTCCAACGCTATGATATGAAGAAGAAGGGTCCCCGTTCCTCAGCCTCGACAGATCACAATCCCTCCACGATCTCCGCGGATGAACACCTGCACATGGAAGAAACGAACAGATACAAGCATAAAATCCGGCATACGTAACTAAACATCAGTCAGAAAGGATGTTACTCATATTAACATGATGGAAAACAGAGTGGAACCGTAATCATAATCATCTATTAAATAACAAACGAAGAGAGATTACAACCAAGTTCTGACGTCGCGGTCTCCTTTGGATGGGTCCCCAGTCGTCCACGTCTCGCAAAGCTCGCCAAGGAAAGGGAAAACCTCTCCGGAGTCTCTCGACGATGGTCTCCTTACTTGAGTCGGCCTTAAGGGAAAGAGAGGGTTCTTTACAGCACAAAGGCTCTTGGGAATATGGAGATTCAAAGCTTAGGCACTTCAAGACTAGCTTGCCATGGGATTGAGCAGGCTTTTATAGATGGGGAAGGAGGGAGTTGGGATCCCTATTATTATGGGATGGCCCTATCAACAAGGAAGGTTCCATGGGAGGTGGCAAAACCACTTCCCTTTCATAGAACTCCCGCAGCCAAACCTCCCAACTCAAGATAGGCAATGGTTTCTGAGTTTGTTGGAACTCAACTTCCGTCATATTTATTTAAAAAACAGTCCCTAAATTGGGTGGCGCGACTACTGCTCTATGACAGAGCGCCAGTTGGCGCGACCTCTTTGTAGGATTTTCCCCATTGGCGCGAGTACTGAACTGTCTGCCCGCGCCAATGCAAAAAGGGATGTTTTTCGTGATTTTTGCAAGGAGATGTCTCAAGGGAAAATAAAGCTCATGCTTAGAGGAATGCATTGATGATGTTTTCAAGGCATGACAATGTTCACGGGTCACAAAATGGGTCCTCCATTGTGCGGGACGAGGAATGGTAGGGACGGTGACAAATTACTGTGTAACAGTGGGCCAGGAGGTTGCACCTGATAAGTCATTCCAATTTCAGGAACGATTTAATAAGGGTCATAAACAAGAACGCCATGCTCATCATAATGATGGGGAGTAGGAAACACATAGATGGGGGTACCAACAACATCATAGTTATGAGGAGTAAGATAAGGAAAATAGATAGGATTACCATATTCTTCATAATGGTGTGGTGGGTTAACAAGAGCATGAGGTTGCTAAGAAACCTGAGAATTCTGTTGATGAATAACTAATAAATAATCTTCAAAAGTGAGGCCAACAGGTATCTCAATCGAGGCTGTTGGTGACAGAGTGATCGGCGCAAACGCAGCCATATAGACAGTAGGTTGAACTGGGACAGATGTAACTGAAAGCGACGAAGCAGGTGTTGTTGGTGACAGTCCTAATGATGGAAGGACTGGACTCCTGGATGGAGTAGATGCTACCATGGATGCAACACCAGCAATAATCTGACCCAGAGACCTATATCCGGCTGGAAGTGACACTGATGGTGAAGATTGAGCAGACACATGAGGGGTGTTTTCAGGGAAAAGTTGATATTCTTCAGTAGAAATAGGAATTCCATCACTACCAATAGGACCTGATGTGTCCATGTCTGACTCCTCTGTAAGATCTTCGAAAATACTACGGGGACTAGGAGGTATAACAACAGCTAAAAATGGCAATCCCGACGTAAGAGGAGGGAATTCTTCCTCGTCCCCAAAACCAGACCAAGCACCCAAGAGAGGCCAATTTAACTCTACTGGCTCGTCAGTGGGAGATTGAGTAGAAAGGGGTAAGATAGACGGGAGAATAGGCTGCTGAAGCTCGGAAGACCTAGAGGATTGAGGAGTTTCAAATGAATTTTCCGGTAAAGGACTACCTCTAGAAGGGAGCAAGGACGACGAAACCGGTGGTTCCACCACCGTGATCTCTTCACAACAAGAAAGAAAAAAAGAGATCCAAGCAAAGACTCAAAAAACCAAGGCAAAAAAAAACAAGCCAAGTACTAAAAATTTATAATGGGCGTGTGAACGTGGGTAGTTTATTTTAAAACACTGAAACCAAAATTCATTGTTTCATGTTTTAAGAGTCAAGAAATAGGCAAAATATGACTCTAGTCACTTTCAATTTTGAACGAGCGCGAAAGGAAAAGTGCTCGATGATCTTTTCAAATTTAAAGAGTCAGTAAAGATCAAAAATTGATTGCTCAGGTATTCTAAGCAAGAGGGTATGCCAGGTTTTTGTGAACTACCATATACACCTTGGTGATCAAATGAAAGAGAAATGACCAAGGACTTGATGTACGTGCAGGTAGTCTCCCCGAATGTTGTGTTCGATGTATCACGGTTACAAGGCGGCAGACTTGGATTCCTATGGATAAAAGGATTTCAACCTAGAAGGGTCTTCCTTTATATACTCGACGGTACGGGGAGCACAAGTCCGTACTAGCGTTGTCTGGAGCCAGATGGCGAACGATAGCTACTAGGTTTTAAGACACCGGAACACGTCTCTAACTTAGACCACTAGAATATTTCGTTAGGTTTAAAATTTTCCTTAGGTTAATTGAAATAAATTTTAACGTTGATCTTGGATTAGGTTTCAATTTCCAGGCCTTAACATATGTTGAATCTGAATTTTTCCTAAATGCAAAACTACATGTAGAAAGATACCATTTTTGTTCAATGAAAGCTATCTACGAGAAGGAAAGGAAACTTTCAAGCAGTAGAAAATAATGAAATCAAGAGAAAACATCCACTAATGCATCTAATGCAATCTAGAGAAAATAAAACTCTTTCCTAGCCTATACAATGCAAATTAAGCGACAGAATGTTTCATTTTCAAAGAAAAAATAATGCAATATTTTTGTTTTTTTCAATGCAATAAAGCAAATAATGCACTAATATAACATGAAAAACAAAACTAAACACTATTTTGTGAGAGCAAATGTAAAATTTGAAGCAAAATGACTCCAGAAATATGAAACAAACACAACAAGGCTCAAACTAATGCTACAAAATTTTCAAATCAAAGAGAAATCTCGAAAATAACCCATACAAGCAATGTAATCGGTGCTTGGAGTAAGAGGAAGAAAAATCAAAACAAGAAAGGCAATGATCATTCAACCAATGAATGTGTTCAACAAGATCAAAGAGACCAAGAGCAATTAAACAAGGGTTGAAATTAACATCTATCGAAAAACTCGATCTCCAAACAGAAGGCTTAGTGCACCAAGGCACTCAAAAACCCTAAGACCTCAAGCTACACTGATAAGAAATGGACAAACAACTAAGGAAAAAAAGTCTCCAGCAATCAAAGACAGTCCAAAACACTTCAATTACTCTTAAAAATAACCCAGAAACAAAGACAACTGACCAAAAACTCATCGAAAAGCTCACACCCGAAAACCTATAGTGGTCAGCACGGATGTGAGGTGGTATTTAGCGCCAAACAAGCGATAGCGCGAGTGCTACAAAAGAAACCTGCACCAATCGGCACGACTGTTCAGGGAAAAACCGTGCCAAGCCAGTTAACTAAGAAAAAAGGAAAAACTTTACATAGCAGAGGTCAATCGTGACACTCTAGGGCTGAACAAGGGTTTGAAACACAGTTAAACAACCATAAAGGTAAACAACAAGATCAAAAACCCAAAAAATGACCCAACAAGATCAAAGACAAACTCACACTGATCCCCAGCAGAGTCGCCAACTTGTTATGTAGGTAAATCCTCTCTGCGGACAGAGACGATCCTTCTAGCCCTAGGGTGGGTCTAGTAACAAGGAATCATGCTAGAGTGTAGGTTCCTATATATTTGAATGAAAGAGGATGTGATAAGATGGCCTACCTATGGTCCAAAGTTGTCGTCGACACTCGTAGTGATGATGAGAACCTCTCGCTCCTGATCGAAGGCAAGTCACAACCCCTCCGCCTATTGCATTTGGACACCTGCACAGAGATCAAAAAACGATAACCACATACCACATACTAATTACATCCAAAAACTACTAGTTAGTCATAGATGACTAGTATATTGCATTCGATAAAGACAAAACACAAGATGGGAACCAGACAATAGTCACTTATATTAATAGGTAGGAAGAAGAGATACAACCATGCTTTGACGTTGCGGTCTCCTCCAGAGGGGCTCGGGGGAAGCACATCTCAAAGCTCATCGGGGAATTTGGACGAGATAAGGGACCTCTCGATGGAGTTCCTTCTTGATCTACCTTCTCAATAACTCAATTATTCAACTATAGCTTAGTTCTCCAAGTTCAGCATTTCAGTTGTATAATTCTCTTTATTCGTCTAGTTTTCATAAATGGAGAAGGCTTGTTTATATAGAGGAGAAAGAGGAGGTTGGGATCCCTAAAAAGGTGGAAGGGAGGCCTATCCTTTAGGAGTGTTCCAAGGGAGGTGGAAACTACTAACTAAAGGAAGGAGTCTATGGTTGTTTCAGTTCAACCACTCCCAATGACTCATCCTGGAGGTGGTTGGAATGGAACCTCCACCTCTATTTAAAAAAAAACATTCCCAAAACAGCTTGGCACAGGCATTACACTGGGATAGAGCGCCAGGTGGCGCGGGCCCTAGTGTTAATCTTCCACATCAGCGCGAGGGTAGAACTGGCTACTCACGCCAAGGAAAAAATAGGGATTTTTCATGTTCTGTTCATGAAAATGTCACCAAGAGGAATGTTACCTTCATGTAGAGGGATGCAATGAAGGTCTTTGCAAGGCATGACACTTTTCAAAAGTCACAGAAATGACCCTCCAATGTGCGGGATGGGGATTGCAGGGACAGTGACAAAATGTTGTGTAAAAATTTCTCAAACCAAATAGTTCCCAATGGTTTATCAACCTCGAGTTAAGCCTAAAAATTATTCTTTCCTATCAAAAATTGTATAAATAATCAAAGTATCCGCTTGGAAAAGTGCTTTTGTGTTATATCCATGAAATAATGGAATGAAATTGAAATTAAAAAAATATGTTATTCTTCCTAATAAATCATAAATAAATCCTCGAGAGTAACTGTACTGCTACCTCATTTCTATAAGATATCCCGCACCAGCATCTCTATAAGATATCCTTCACTAGCATCATTTCTATAAGATATCCTCCACCATAATTTGCATTGTTAGGAGAGGAGATGATTAATTATGATTTGCTGCATCAATTTTTTTCTTAAATAGTTTATTTTAGTTTTGGAATGAACTTTCAAAGGTGATTATATTGAGAGGTGTCTTACCGTATAATATGGAGTAGATATTGTAGTGGAGATTTAAATCAATCAACATTTAATATAAAATAAATATTATCACTCCATTATTGAAAAATGTCATATTGAAGCTATACAATATAATTTTGGTTGAATTAAAAAACTTAAAAGTAATACTAAAAATAATAAGTAAGATTATAGCCCAGATTGTTAGGTCAATTGGTCAAGTTCCCGTCGTTAAAGCACCTCACTATTGAGAGGTCACATGGTTAATTCTCATCAACGCTCTCAAGGTTAGGCTTTGTTAATGAGTCAATGGGGAGTGATCCCTTTGGGTGAATATGCCCAGAACAATTTTTCTATGGATGTAGCAATCACCGATCTCACAATTTTTTTGTGGATGTAGCAGTCACTGATGTCACAATGTTTCCGTGGATGTAACAGTCACCGATATCGCAATTTTTATGTGGATGTAGCAATCACTGATATCTAGATTCCATGAACCACATCCAATATATATATATATATATATATATATATATATATATATATATATTAAGCTAAATTTATTTTGTTATATTATAGTTTTGTTTTCATTAATAAATCAGATTTTTTTTTGAAAAAATAAATTATTAAATTATTAAATTATAATATACATATTACCTTCAAAAAAAAAAAACTTTGTTTTTAGATTTAATTTAAAACTAGATAAAAAAGATTAATAATTTACAATTATGTGTGTGTGTTTGTTATGCATATCACATTAAAAGTTTAAATTAAAAATAATAATAACCAGCCTAGATCCATCTTAACTCTGTATTTACCAAGCGCTGAGAGGGATCAAATCTATTGAGGTGCAAACCTCTTTTAGAGTGAAGAGGAATTTGATCCATCTCGGTGCTTCGTAGATCCAGAGTAAAGATGAATATAGGATGGTGGTTTATAATCCCCATTAGAGTTATGTCCCAATTTCTATGCAACATACTCTAGTAGTCCAACAAGGGTTATGCCATTGTCTTCAACACAGTTGTAAATAAAACATAAATAAAACACAAAAAAATAAAATGCAACATAAAAAATAAAATATAAATCACATACATGTATACAATAGGCCTCATATAAGGTATTAAAATTTTTCAAATGGTTGCAGACCTCAGACGTGCCAATATTGTCTAGAGTTATGTGGCTTGAGGAGTTCGTGTTTCCCTCATGAGTCTCTAGGGACCCTCTAAGCCCTCACACAGTCAAGGTACCAAGCCTGAAAACCTCCAACCAATAGGCTCACATCCCCATTCAACCCTTATCTCAGTAAGGCAGACGTCCAAAGTCTTACATCTCCAAGGGTGCCTACTGCTCTCATGGGTTTCCAGGTACCCTCCAAGCCCTCACATAGGGACACATGTCCCTACTAATCCCTGCTCGGCTGAATATGGGAACCTCATTATTTTAAACATGGTGTCCCCTTAATTTTTTCATAATAATATATTATAATATTATATCGTAATATTATAATAATATATTTTCATATCAGGATACTTTTGGCTATCGTGGAGTCAAACCCCCAATACTCTTTTTTCCCCTCAATCCACATCAAATAATGAGTCTGCTGAGCCCACTAGCCTTTTACCACACAAACTCTCTAACCCGACACGTGTACTTTGGCCCACCAGCCTAACATATTATAGATGCATAAACATGCAAGCCTCGGTGGAACTCAACTATCTCTATCTATCTCACTTCTTCCTAGACAAGCCTAGGCTCGTACTTAACCAAATTTGGGATTGGCCAAGTACTTATTTCCTTGTGTTGTTTCCTTGGGAATTATCCACCTATTAATTAGAGAAATCCTCGATTGGAATTTTTCAATACATCATAGACCTTCCTCTGACTGCATGCACCACCTGTATAATTTGGATGATTATACAAAAGATAGCACACTGCCCTTGAACTCAAATATCAACTGGGTAACTCTCAAATCACACATGCATGAGTTATTTATGGCTGATTAACAATTTATACATTAACAAAAGAAAAAATATGATTTAAACACTGGATGTAGTACCAAATTATCAAGGCTACAAATAAAAATTATGTTGTAATGAATAAATCCGAAAGTAAGAAGCTTGAGTCAAAAAATATGAAAGGAGAATAGGATTCTGCCACAAATGAGCCATGAATTCATGTATTATTTCTTCAATCGTAAAAAGTTACATGAACAATCCCATTGGGTTTTCAAAAATAACATATCTTTTGGTTCTATAAAATTATTCACCTTCACACTACCACACACCCCACACCCCCTGGCCCTACCCCATTTTTCTTATTTCTTGCTCCATCTTTTATTATTTTTGAAAGCTAAGTCCATACCTTGCATTAATGAACTAATTTCTAAAAATGTGATAAAGAAAAGGCCACTTGGAATTTCTAGACATCTCAAAAGATTAGTTATCTCACCTTACCAAATGTAAGGAATTTTTTATTTGCTTGAAATCTCTTTGATTCCATCTAACCTTTCTAAATGTTTATAATTACCACCCACTATTCTTTAACAATTATTTATTTCTAAAATAGAAAATTACGAATTGATTTTTTTTATAGATATTCTTCAAATCAATTCATTAGACAACCCTAATAACAATTTTTTCCTTCTCACAATAGCATCACAATACCCAACATTATTCATTATACTTAATATATTTGTATATGTAAATATTGTTAAATATATTTTATATATTTTAATATTGACTAAGTAAACAAAATCAATGAATAATTGAATAATAAGTATTCAATTATTTTATTTTTTCCTATTTAAAATTATAATCACAAATAAAAATTAACGTTAACAAAGAAATTATCATAAATACTAATACAATAAAATATAAAAAACATTAACATAATAGATATGTAAAATATAAATTTAATAAAGTTATGTTAAATAAATGTATTTGTATGAAAAAACATAAAACATTAAAATTTAGTAGAGAGGGGTTGCATTCATGAAATGTTATTCCTTTATATAGAATAGGTGGCTTCATGGAGGGGCATCGCTATATAAGAATTGGTGAGTTCTTGACTTATCTAATTCAATATTTTTCAAAAAATAGTCCCGAAGCATAATGACCCATTACTAAGATAGTGAAAAAGTCGTAGTTTAAATGTTACATTAAAAAGAGAAATACTTCACACATACACATTCATATTAGGAGGAAAATATTTTACTGGAAACTATTTTCAATTTTGGGAAAGAAATGATTCTTGTTAGTGACTATTTAAACCAACACACACACACAGATATATATATACATATCAAAATATTATTATTGATATAAAAAGATTAACAATTATTGTTAGTAGAATTTATAATTACGCTGACAAATATTTTATATTAGATATGTATTTACAAGATATAATGAGTATTAATTCAAAAATAGTGCAAAACCCCATAATCAATAAAATAAAGTTAGGAGTTTTGTGTTTAAGTATATAAATATTGTTAAATATATTTTAAAATATTAATATTTTGTGTATGTAGATATTGTCAAATATATTTTATATATATTAATATTGACTAAATAAACAAAATCAATCAATAACTAATTAATAATTATTCAGTTATTTTATTTTTCCCCACTTAAAATTATAATCACAAATTAGGCTTAACGTTAACAATGAAGTTATTGCAGATATTAATATAATAAAATATTAATATAAGGAAAATGTCAAATATTAATTTTATAAAGTTATGTTAAATAAAATATATTTGAATGAAATAAATATAAAATATTAAAAAATAATGGAGAGGGGAAGTTATTGCAGATATTAATATAATAAAATATTAATATAAGGAAAATGTCAAATATTAATTTTATAAAGTTATGTTAAATAAAATATATTTGAATGAAATAAGTATAAAATATTAAAAATAGTGGAGAGGGTAAGTTATTGCAGATATTAATATAATAAAATATTAATATAAGGAAAATGTCAAAAATTAATTTTATAAAGTTATGTTAAATAAAATATATTTGAATAAAATAAGTATAAAATATAAAAAAATAGTGGAGAGGGGTTGCATTCATGGAATGTTATTCCTTTATATAGAATAGGTGATTTCAGAGAGGGCCATTATTGTATTAGAATTGGTGAGTTTCAAACTTATCTAATTCAGTTTTTTTTGAAAAATAGTTGTAGAGCATATTAGCAAGATTAGTGCATATTTCTTAAGGAGAAGGGGAGTTGTGACATCTCATTGCAAGCAATTGCGTTTTTGAAACAATGAAGATTTTTTTCTTCTTACTAGTTGTTGTGATTTTCAATGGCTCTTTTATGTTTCCAAGTGTGAATTCAATACGTATTGATTTAGACAACAAAATGGATTCTAGTGTCACGTATAATGTTCAGCAATATGGTGCAAAAGGAGATGGCACAAGTGACGATCTCAAGGTGAGAGAAACTTGAATTAGTGAAAGAAAAAGGATAGAGGCATACCGCATAACAATAAAATTTGTTTTTTTTTTTTTTTTTATGTAGGCATTTGTGGCAGTCTGGAATGCATCTTGTTCTTCTACTCAACCATCTATTGTCTACATACCGAAAGGAAAATTTCTGGTTGGTCCAGCTTCCTTTACGGGGCCATGCAAGAATTCTAATATTATGGTGCAGGTAAATTGTTAATATTCACTCTCTCCTCATATCAAATGCTAATATTATGGTGCACGTTGTTAATATTCAATCCTTCCTCATATTAAGATTTATATATTTCTTTATTTTGATCAATGAGATGTGTTTTGGCAGATAGCTGGGAATTTAATTGCACCATCCAACAATAACTTATGGAATGCACAAATTCCAAATCAATACTGGTTGCAGTTCTCCAAGGTAGATGGTCTAACTCTGAATGGTGGGGGATCCTTAGATGGACAAGGAGCCTCATGGTGGAACATGTGTAAAAGCAATCGACAAGTACGTATAAATTTATCAGTTTTACAATGAGTCGTGTTGTTTCATAGTGATTTGGATACACAACCTCATACTTAATACTGATTGAATACACCGATCTTTGGTGCAGTGCAAATCTGGGCCTGTGGTAAATTCTCTACCCATTTTTTCACACATTAATTCAAGTGTTGAATAATTAGGAGCTTATAGTGTAAGTAGTTTATCATGAGTGTGATTTTGACATTGTGAAATGATAATGGGCAGTCTTTACGATTGTTGGGCACTACGAATACTGTGGTGAGAGATTTGACTTCCATTAATAGTAAGCAGTTCCATATTAGCATAGATGGAAGTGACAAGGTTTTGGTGGAGGGATTAAATATCAGGGCCCCTGCGGACAGCCCCAACACCGATGGAATTCACATAGACTCTTCTAATGTCCATCTTCGAAATCTCAACATCGGAACAGGTACCATATTTCCCATCAACAATTCAAAATTTTTGGAGGAAGGGTAGCTATTATATGAAAGATAAAAGATTTAACATTGGTTATGCAGGAGATGATTGTATTGGTATTTTGGAAGGGACTTCAAATCTCTACATTGAACAGGTTACTTGTGGACCTGGTCATGGAATCAGGTGAAATAATTTGATAATATTTTAATTGGGCAAATGATATGCCAATTCAATGCATTGCATTTCACTAACAATGGGTTTATGTTGTTATTACAAAGTGTGGGAAGCCTTGGGAGATATTCTTCTCTTAATGGAGTCAACAACGTCACTGTAAATGGAGCTTCTTTCACCGGCACTGACAATGGAGTTAGAATTAAAACATTGCAAGGAGGGAAGGGCACTGCCAAGGGAATAACATTTGAGAACATACAAATGAACAACGTAGCAAATCCAATCATCATTGACCAATACTATTGCCCAGGTTGTACTGCCCAGGTGATCATCATTTTACCCCTAATATGAAAAAATTCCCTTTATTTTATTTTCATATTTTTTTAGTAAGTTTTTTCTTTGCTTACTTTCTATGTGGCACTTGAAGATTGAAGCATCATATAACCACTGAAGTTTTGTAGCTTACTATCAAGATTTGTAACTTACTTTGTTGTTGAGATTGGCTTTGGAGATTTGTATCTTAATTTGTTGTCAAATATTGGCTGTCAATTTTTGTCATTTATTTTGTTATTAATGGTAATTGTATTTGTGCAGGAATCCAATATAAATGTGCAGATTAGTAATGTGATGTACAAAAATATAACCGGAACTTCAACTACAAAGGAGGCCATCAATTTAGCATGCAGTAAAAACTTTCCATGTCAAGGTATCAAAATGGAAAATGTGAATTTGAATTATGGAAATAATGGAGCTCAATCTCTTTGTAAAAATGTGAAGGGACTTGGAGCTAATTCTGTGAAGCCCTCTCCCGTTTGTTAAAAAGTGAATGATTCCTGTAAATGCCAACTTTATAATGTTGGTTTTTGTATTAGTTATTTTGTAATCTGAATTTAATGTAAATTTGAATTAAGAAAATAAGAAAACTCATCTTTTTGGTAAAAAAATGTCAAATTCCTTTGATGGTGATTGCTTTTCATATAACAACTTGAACATGTTGGAAGTTCGATTAGCTATCTATGTTGGTTTTTGCATGAAGTATCTTGTATGTAAATGTCGATTATGCAAATGATTTGAGTTTAATTTTTATATCAAATTGTTAAAATGATTAAATTTAATTAAGCCATGTTCCTTATATACCACTTGAATAAGTTGAAAGTTACATTGCCTATCTTATAATTTGAAATCCTTAACTTCTTATGATTTAAGATTCTCTTCCTTTCAATGTGTTTTCATTAATTTTAGATTAGTTATTTTCAATATCTAATTAAACAATTAATTTTAAATTAATTATTTTCAACATTTATTTAAGTTCATTAAATATTTATTTAAACCAATTATGTTTCATTAAAGTGTATTAATATTTTTCCAATAATGTAAATTTGAATTAAAATCAATTCAATAAAGTCGTAACCCAATCATCAATTATTGATTTGGATAATCTTTGCTATCACCTGGGTACTCCTCCTCCAATAATAGTAAATAAAATAAAAATGTATTAGAATTCTCCACAGGAAAATTCTGAAAAGGTAATAGCATTCCACAAAACAGCGGAAGAAGAAACATATCACATTCACATTTGTTAACACCAGTCACATTTCCATTTCCTGTGTTATTGTCTTCATACAAATAATAAATCAACTGGGGTGTTCGCCAACAGTCCCCTTTCCTCTTTCGCTCTTCAATACAATACTCTGTAGGAAGCTAACACAAAAAATGGCAGTTGGAAAACCCACCAATATGCGGTTATTAAATTAGCTTTTTACTATCCAGTGTGGTAAGACTTTTTAAATTATTAGCATTTTACTCTCGAGTGTGGTAAGATTTTTTAAACTAATAGCGTTTTACTGTCAAGTGTGGTAAGATTTCTTAAATTATTAGCAGTTTATTCTCGAGTGGTAAGATTTCTTAAACTATTAGCATTTTAATCTCTAGTGTGGTAAGATTTCTTAAACTATTAGCATTTTAGTGTCGAGTGTGGTAAGGTTTCGTAAACTATTGTATTCAAACATGAAGTCTAGCAATCCGCAGGAAGTGCTATAGGAGCACTCATCCCAATTTTAATTTTATTTTCTAGTATCATATAGTTCTTTTTTACTAATTCCATGAGGAGAGGTGAGATGTTGTAATGTTAAGCATTTTGACTCGCTTGAATTATATGATTCTTCTTTCTCCTTAAATTCTCTTTAAATATCTTGTCAAACAAACTTTAATTAAATGTGTAAATAGAAAAATCTTTGAACTCAAGGAAAAAGCCATGCATCATGTTAACAAAGCTCCTACCAGATTCTTTCCATTGACTTTTGCTGAGGGCCAAATAAAGAAAAAAATAGGAGGTCCAAATCTATGCATAAATAAAATTCTATAAATAAATTTAATAATTTTAATTTTAATTATAAAGTTGTAAAGTTAAATAGTCTATTTAAAATTAGAAAATTCCAAAAAAAATAATTAGTGGTTTTGAGATTCTTCTCAAGTAATGATTTTCTTTATGTTCTTTGAAAATTTATATAGAAATTTATAATTTTGAAATGATATTGTTTATCCATTTTTTCATACCTAATAACTCCCTAACATTTTACTCTCTTCGCGTCTCCTAAGATCTCCTACTCTATGGTATTCAAACATGAAGTTTAGAAATCATCCAAAGGCAAGGGAGTTCACATGAATGAATGTTTTATATCTTGCCAAACTCTCCTTAAATATCTTGTCAAGCCTATTATCTTTGTTTAGTCCACAATTTCGATGTCAATGGTTCTAGTAACTCCCTAACATTTTATTCTCGTGAATGAATGTTTTATGGATGCTACAATATATACATATTATATTGTAACATTGCAAAGATATAATATACTAAAAAATATTTCTAATTTTCTTGGTTTTGGGTTTCGAGAGTAAAATATATGTGTGTGTGTGTGTGCGCGTGCAATTGCATATTTTCTATTTTTATTAAGAACTTGTTTTCAACAATTAACTATGTAGCATTAAATCCAACATTTGATGTCATAATAGTTTGGCTTCAAGGGGATACCTTTATGGTCAAGGGATTTGGCTCGAGAATATGGAAAAACTTGTTACAGTAAGAGGTTTGCAGTATTGATTCTTTTGGTGAAAGAAAATGGTGAGTAATTCAAAGATACAAATTGAGAAATTCAATGGACAAAGATCAATGAATCGCTATGGATATAAGTACTGCACCAATGATGATGTCAAAAGAAGACTGGACCAATTTGGATTGGAAGGGAATGAGAAAAATATGATTATGTCTCTCATCTTCAGTATTACTAAATTTTTCAAAAGAAGCTACAATGAAAACTTTGGTGGAACAAGTTAGGGGGTTTGTATCAGTCTAAGTCCCTAGTAAAAAAAATGTTCCTATAGAAGTTGTATAACATGAGGATGAATGACAAAGACTCAGTGACAAATAATTTGAATGCCTTCATTACTATGTTAAGTCATTGATTATCTATTGATATTAATATTTCAAATGAATATAAGTGTTTTAGTTTGTTTTGTCCTCTATTAGACTCATGGGATAGTATCATTCTTGCCATAGGTAGTAATGCAACTACCTTAAGTTTTGATGAAATAGTTTCCTCTTTATTTTTAGAGGAGCCGAGACAAAAATACATGGAAAGTCAAAATGTAGAAGCCTTATTTGTAAGAGGATGCTCCTAGGATAGAAATAAAAATAAGCCCTAAAATGGAAGATCTAAATCTAGGGGTGAATTTGAATCTCTAGGGAAATTTGTAAAGGTATGTTGGAGAAGTGGAAAATAGGGCATGAGAAGAAACAATGTAGATAAAAATTTGTTGAGAAAAGGAAGGGATTTAATGATGTTCCTTCAATAGAAGAAAAAAATACTCATATGAAGGGTAGGATATGTAATTATATTCTTTAAGAACATTATGAAATCATGATGTATGATTGGTCAACTTAGTTTCATCTTATCATATGAATCCTCACAAGGAGTGATTTTGAAAGTATGTAAGGTATGATGGTTGTGATGTTTCCCTAGGAGATGACTCGACAACCAACAATATAAGATAAGGAAAATTCAAGTTTGGATCATGGATGGAAATACTATAACACTCCTTGGTGTTGTGTATATCCCAAAATTGGCTAGAAACTTTATTACCATAAGAAATATGAGTCATGTAGGTATAAAAATATGTTTGAAAATGAAACCTATAGGATGGTTTGAGGAGAAATGGCATTAGTGAGGAGATTTTAGATTAGAACTCTATATAATATGTTAGTACCTGGTACATAAATCACCCTCATAAACCTTGGATGATAAGAATCCACATAAGGTAAGGATTGGTAAGTGACCATGTCTCAAACATTTCAAGGTATTTGGTTGTGATTCTTATGCATATGTTTCAAAAGAAAATAGTGGTAAGTTGGATAATAAAGCTATAAAGTTGATCTTTGTTGGCTATAAATATGGTATGAAAGGTGTTGTTATTTAATATGTTCCTAGATACTTAGTAACTATGTCAAGGGAGTCTACAAAATCACTTTAGGCACAAATTTTTCTACTGGGCCAAAGGGATAGACCTTAGCTATCGACAATACTTGATTGCTTACTATCACTAAACAATAGCATTTGACTTTAAGCTCACAGTGCTCGAAATGAAATAGTGAAATAAAAGGATAAAAAGGGCTGGAGGTGAGATGGTAGATGACTAGAATAAACACAATAAATATCATATCAAAATCCTATCCATTTGGCATTGAGTCTCAAGAACATAACACAAATCTTAATATTGGAGGATATAATAAGTTTATGAAGAACAAAGAATCTGAGTGTTAACAAAGAGTAAATAATTCCCTGCTAACTAGAGATGAAGAATATAATTTTGTTGGGAATGAATGAAATTGGAAATAAAATGAATGTTAATTTGGGCAATAAATAAATGGATCCATAACATAATGTTCATAACATGTAATTTAATAGTAGCCTTTTGGAAAAGGTTTATGAAATGGTGATTATTGAAATACTTTCATTGTTTTCATGTAGATGTAACACTTTATACATAAACAACAATTTTAAAAAATTGCGCTTTAAAAAGCGAATTAGTACCAACTTGTCAATCCTATGAATATATATTATGTTGGGAAAGAATAACGTTAAACATAAGAAGATTAACACTAAAATTATGAAAGGAGAATAAGGCTTGCCACAAATGAGCTATGAATCCATGTAATATTCTTACAACCTAAGAAAATTGAAGAAAAAAAAATTAAGTTTTCAACAAAGAACAAAATATACGGCTCTATCAACTTATTCACCTTCCTCCTACCTTTTGTTTGCTTTTGGCTTTGTATTTTATGATTTTTGAAAGCTAAGTCCCCACCTTCAATTTTGGAACCAATTTATAAAAATATTATAAAGAATATATTACTTGGGAGTTCTTGACACCTCAAGAGATTAGTTGCATCACCTTACAAAATATAAGGATTTTTTTATTTGCTTGAAATATTTTTTATGCAATATAACCTTTCTCAATGTTAATATCTCCCACAAAATATTCTTTAATAGTCATAAACATTTAATAATTACTTGTTTTGAAAATATAAAATTACCAACTACACACTCTCCTTGAGATGTAGATTGGGTGTTTTATATACATTCTTGAAATCACTTCATCCACTAACCTAGGTAATGAGTTTCTCCCATTTCTTGCTATAACATCACGATACCCAACATTCTTCATTATACATGATCTCAATACCCATAGTTAGGACATCATCTTATGCTCTTAATTCTTAATTTGGTGTCAATTTCAAATTCCATGGGTAGATTGTGACAATTCCATCCAAACCACTTCGTTAGATGGTTCCCTCTTCTGGTTTTATGGTGGGTCACTATGTCCTTTATTATGCTAGTGACAATGTGACCATAATATTCCAAATTTAGGAGTCCCATTGTAAAATACATATTCTAGTTTCCCTTTAGATTTTTTAGATACATATGAAAGGCATGAATGGCCTCCCACATTTCAACTATTTCTCTTTCCACTTTTGAAATCTTTACGAGGAAACCATTGTGCCACATGTTGGCTTGCTATGGATTTATGGGGTCAAACATAAAGGTTTTAGAAAACCACTTTTTTTACGGGGAATGGACCTAAATATTTGCTACCACGTAATGATTCCATTGTACAAACAATTGAAAATCCATGTACAACTTGAATCCATATTTATTGTAAAAGAATGATTGAAAAACGTTTTTCACATGTTGATTCTAAGAAAACCATTAGGGGATCTTCATATTGATAAAAAACATCTTTTGGTTCTTTGCTAAAACTTTGTGCTTGGTTCCAATGGTTGATGTTACTTTGTGGAAGCTTTGATTCCCTTTTTTATTGATAAGGTATTCTTCTTTCATACTAATTCCACCAACTATTTTTTTTCAAGATTTTGAACCTTCATGCCATTAGTAAAAATATGCTAAAATACGTTTGTTTGTGACTCTTTACCAAAATATTAAAACACATCATAAACAAGTAGAAAATTTTTTGAAGATGTTGATTTATAAACTTTCTTATCTGGAATTTGTTCCTAGTCCTCTTTGACAAGAACATCTTCATAATATTTTGGAACAACAATCTGTGAAAAAATAAAAATTCTCCCCATCATACTTGGGTTCACTGCTAAAGACTTCTAAAGATGTCAATAACAAAAAAAATTCTTTATGGTTGGAAGAAAGAACACAAGAGTAGAGATAATCACGACTTGCTTCTTCCAAAGAAAAAATGGTTATTAAATCTTCCTGAAAATTTCTAGATGTCTCTACATAATCACCTTCCAATGATATCTCTTCAAAAAAAATATATACTTCATTTTCACCAAAACAATAATATGTTTTCCTTTCAACAACAAGATAAAATTCAAATATAGGTTGACCTAGATAGAAATAACTGTAATACTTATTAAACATATAAGTGAAAATCTGATAAAGATTTGATGTTAGAAATAGGAAAATCTTGGTACCACTTTCTTGCATCTTCCTCCAATCGAAACATGAAAATTTTCATTAGAAAATATTCATCAATAATACCCAACTGATGGTATTTGGAGTTGACTTTAGTGATATTTTTTATCTTGTTTCCAAAGATAACTTATATTATATTTATTTTGTCTAATGTTACTTCTTTTGATTTTAAAGTACAAAAAATGGACAGGAATACATATCAAAGAACAAATCTACATGAAGCAACCAAAATGATTTGTAGTGAAGGGAAAGAATGAGCTTGTATGCATGTTAAAAGTGTCCATGTATGGGTTAAAGCAATCACCAAGGATGTGGTGTCAAAACTTTGATACTTATATATTGGAACTTGGCTTCACAAGGAGCAAAGAATATCACTATGTGAATTTCAAATTAGTTGGTGTTCATCTCATTTGTTTGGTCTTGTATGTAAATGATATGTGGTTGATTCGAAAAAATAAGGAAATCATCCATGATGTGAAAATTCAATTATCCTTTTGCAGTATCTTGGTGCTAAAAATGTCATTTTTGGCATGTAAATTAGAAGAAATTGAACGAACATGAAACTCTAGTTTAGTCAGAGGAAGTATATTGAGACAATGTTGCATAGAGGTCTATAATGTAGGAATGTAAACCGGTAAATGGATTTATCCCTACAGGTGTAAAGTTGTTTGTAAGTTAGTTTCCCAAGGCACATAAAGAAGAGGAGGACATGTCCCATGTTCTGTATTGTAGTGTAGTTGGAATTTTTGTGGCATTATTGGTTATGAATTGTCCTACCGAGGAATACCAAAATTGGATAGAGTGTTGGACATGCATGACTTTGATGATATCGACTATGATAAATATCTAGATCAAATAATATATACAAGTGAGTATGTGTTTAATCTATTCAAAGGAGCAATCGGTTACATGAGCAAGAGATGAGCTATAGTGGCACTCTCAACTATAGAAGTTGAAAACATGGTAACCACTCGTGAAAGCAAGGAAGAAGTCGGCTACATCAATTGTGTTCAAGTATGGTTTGGTACACCAGCCTATGAGGATAGATTGTGATAGTCAAAATGCAATATTCCTAGAAAATAACACAAATTCAGATCCTTTGTTCCTCATATCAATCCTTCCTCATATCAATCCTTCCTCATAGTTTAATTTAAATTTATAGAAAATGTGAAGGGACTTGGAGCTAATTCTGTCAAGCCCTCTCCGGTTTGTTAAAAGGTGAATGATTCCTCTAAATGGAAACTTTATAATGTTCATTTTTCTATTAGCTATTTTTTAATTTGAATTGAATGTAAATTTGAGTTAAGAAAATAAGAAAGCTCGTATTTTTGGTAAAAGATTGTTAAATTCCTTGGATGGTGAATGGTTTTCATATACCAACTTGAACACGTTGGAATTTCCATTAGCTATCTATGTTGGTTTTTGCATGAAGTATCTTGTACTATGAATTCAATGTAAATGCGAGTTGTGACAAAGAATTTGAGTTTAATTTTTGTATCAAATTGTTAAAATGCTTAATTAATTATGGCATGTTCCTTATATACCACTTGAATATGTTGGAAATTACATTGCCTATCTTATAATTTGAAATCCTTAACTTCTTATGATTTAAGATTCTCTTCCTTTCAATGTGTTTTCATTAGTTTTAAGTTAGTTATTTTCAATATCTATTTAAACCATTAATTTTAAGATAATTGTTTGCAACATTTATTTAAGGAATTATGGTTCATTAAATATCTATTTAAACAAATTATATTTCATTAAAGTTTATTAATATTTTTAAATTTAATTAAATTAAAATCAACTCAATTTACAGAATTTAAACATCGTAATCAAATCATCAATTATTGATCTAGATAATCTTTGCTATCTCCTTGGTGCTCCTCCTCCAATATTAACCAAGAATATTGCACAAATAAGATAAAAATGTATTAGAGTAAATTACAAGTATGAGAAAAATTAAAAAAATCCTCAAGAGTAATTGTACTACCACCTCAACATCAAAATCTAAAATATGATTCAGGTGCCAAGAAATAAGTCACACATAACTCCGCACCCCACTACAAAGGTGTCATCAGCCAAATTTTGTGAAGGTGAATTGAGGGTATAAAATTAGTAAAAAAATCAAGACCTTTAAATCATCTTCAAAATTTTCTTCAAGAAAATTAAACTTGTTTGATCCTCCATGAGAAAATTCTAAAAAGGTAATAGGATTCCACAAAACAACAAAAGAAGAAATATGGGTATTGTTATGAGTTCATAAGAACAGACTACAGAATTAATGACATTTCTTAACACCATTCACATTTCCATTTCTTGTGTTATTGTCTCCATACCAAATAATAAATCAACTAGGGTGTTCGCCAGTAATCCCCACAGCTTGGGTATTCCTCTTTATCTCTTCAATACAATACCCTGTAGGAAGTTAACACAAGAAATGGGAGTTGGAAAACCCACGAATGTGCGGTTATTAAACTAACATTTTACTGTCGAGTGTGGTAAGATCTCTTAAACTATTGTATTCAAACATGAAGTCTAGAAATTCGTAGGTGGTGCTTGAGGAGCACCCATCCCAAATTTAATTTTATTTCCTAGCACCATATAGTTATTTTTTACCAATTCCATGTGGAGACGTCAGATGTTGTAATGTATTTTTCTGTCATCTCTTGTGATGTGAGCATTTTGACTTGGTCAAATTAAATACAAATAAAATGATTTAAGAATTTTGATTTGGTTGAATTACATACAAATAAAAATCATGTAAGAATTTTGAATTTGTTAAATTACATACAAATAAAAATAAAAGAAAGGTACAAAATTAAAAGCTCAAGTCTCTACAATCCCCATAACTTGGGTATTCCTATTTCTCCTTAAATATATTGTCAACCAAACTTTATCAGAGAGGTCAATGTGTAAATGGAAAAATATTTGAACTCAAGGAAAAATCCATGTAGGAACTCGTGAATGGCGGAACCCTAAGATTTGACACGTAACCCACTGTGTTTGGTGCCTCAAATGGCGCTTTGGTCACGAGACTCGTGATGCTTGGCATGTGGGACACCTGTTGATGGGCCGACGGGACAACTCTTGTCAGTGAACTCATCTCTTCAAGGCTGTTTACACTTGGCGAGTTGCCCGACCACCGTGTTCCTTTATTAACACCCTTGTTCACGTGACGGGGGGTTTTCTCCCTTATTTTTCTGCGAAGTGTTTTTTTACGAAGGGGGTTAGTCTATGGCTTGTTGAATGGGTTACAACCTGCGTTTATTTTTTCACCATTGTTTATTACGGTGGTTTATGTTATTGATGCTGCTCTAGTATTGTTTGTCTCTGACGGTCTGGGAAGCTGGAGTAGTGACGTGCTTAGAGGAGCATTTTCCGTCTGTCTCTCTATCAAGTTGAATTTGCAGTTTTCGTTTGGGTTTCACCTAGTTTTAAAAGTTTTCTTCTTGGTGGAGGTAAAACCTGTTACGGTTTACGGTTTGAATATTTCTTTTTTCAGTCGGTTGGGACTGAGGATTGTGTCAGGATTTTTGGGTTTATAGGGCCCGACTATGTGGGGAGGCCTGGGGGGTTTTCTGTTCTCTGGGCCTTTCATTGTCAGGGTTTTTTGGCCGTTACTTGTCTATTGTCGTTTTCTATCTAGACTCCCAGGTATCCCGCATTGGGTCAGAGTTATCCACCAGATATTCTGGTGGTTGTGGTTGGGGGTTGTTTCTGGGCTTACTGTTGGCTTTAGGATAATCGGTAATGATAAGGAATTCATAGATGTGGAGCCCCAAGCTGAATATATATTGTATGTTTGGGGCCTAGAACCCAGGAGCCCTAACCTGGCTAAAGTGTCCCTTCCCTCTCGGTCATATGAAGCTAATAATGGGGATGAGAAAGCTAAGTGGAACCTGATGGTAGAATTTGCATCCCTTAAGAAGTTTGATTTTTCCCTTCCTCACTGTCGGTCAGTGGAATGGACCAGGTTTGGTTCTCTTCTAAAACCCTTGGGTTAGGATTTCTCCTCTACCTCTGCTTTTTTTCCTTTGCCTGACATTCCTTGGTGCCTGGGATCAGATTTTCCCCGTGAACACTACTTCTCCGGGGGTTGGAGGACATTCTCATCGGGGCAGGTGTAGAAGGAACAAGGGATTGTGGTACTTCTTGCACCTCCATCCCATCAGTTTTACCTCCTACGGTAGATCGGAGTCTGGCGTTGGAACCTGTTCTCGGTTTTGGGGCTTCGACACCACTAGGGTCAGCAAACAACTATAGGCCAAAGTGGGGCCCAGGGATGGGATTTTTCAGCTTCTCTCTTGGAGGGTTGAGTGGGGGCTTTCTGGATTTTAAGGGAGGCGTCAGTGTTAGTGAGATTGGGGCCACTCGACTGTGAGGCAGAGGTCATCACATTATCCAAAGGCTGGATCATGGTAACATTCAAAAAAATTGAAACGTTGGAATGGGTTCTGGCACGACAATGGAGGTTTGGTATTGCATCCATTCTCTTCAAGCGGTTGACGCCTCTCTTTCATGCTAACAGGAAGAGGATGGATGAGATTCCGGTATGGGTTCGTTTGCTAGCATTACCTCCACACTTTTGGATATTGGAGGTATTTTTGGCTATTGGAAATAGCTTGTGGACATTTCTGGATGCTGACATGTAGTTTTTGGAATCCAGGGTGTTAGGTCTACGTAGTTTGCAACATTGGCAAGTATAAACGCTACACATCCTACATCAAAACCGCTTTGGAATCTATGGATCTAGCCATCCTAGATTCAAAGAGGGATCTCTCTATATGATTGTTTTTCAAAGATATTTATTTAAGGCTTATGATATGATATTAGGCTAGTTATGAAGTACAAGGGTTTTGTTTGTTTTTGGTTGGGTAGAATATCATCAAAATGGAGGAAGTCTTTTTGAAGGGTAAAGTTGTGAGTAGGTTGAAAAAATGGTTCAGCTGATAGGATAAGTAAGAAACAGTATCAACCGATTGGGCTATGGAGTCACAAAAGGATTTAATTGCACAAAAAATTTCAAGAGTGGTCCATGGGGCAAGTCATCTATATCAAAAGATCTCTTTAAGTTGAATTATGGTATGGAGCATAAAAGTGTGGTGAAAGAAGCAAACATATAAGAAAAAAAAGTGCAGCTTAAGATCAAGTAAGGAATTTTAACCTAGCCTGCTTTCAGCATACTCAAAGGAAAACATTTTAAGCTAAAACAAAGAATAGCTTAAGATCAAGTAATAACTTTGAATCTAACCTGCTTTCAACATATTCTTAAGGGAACTTTTCAAAGCAACTGTTGGAGACAAACTAGAGGACATGGCTAACCATAAAATTCTCTAGTTTAACTTTAATAAGCAGACTTTCAAGAACTTTCAAAGACAATATCTCAAGTTGTACTCAGGAAACATGGGCTTACCAACACTTCACTGGTTATACTCTATTGAATTATCCTTAAAACACAAATATAAGAAAACATAAAGATAAAGATTTATCAGTGAGATTTAGGGTACTTTAGAAGTAAATCCTAATCTATATTTTTTGTTCTTTATCATAGAAAATGGACAACATGGAAAACATGAGAAAAATAACAATTACAGTAATAAAAAAATCACCATTGACATAGACCAGGATCCCATAAATCAGCTTGTGTATTTGATGTTCAAACCAGTTACAATCTTCAATTCCGGTGGGTTTTTACAGCTTCAAAACTTCTCATCTCATCTTATCATTCTTCAATTACAAAACAGAGCTTCAGCAACCTCAATAGCTATTTACTTTCAACAAGTATTCAACAAATAATAATATTGACTTTTAGAGAAGTATTTATAGAAGAATGAGGAGGTGGAGTGAAAGAAAGGGTTATTTGTTCAATTAATACAGAGTAAGTGCTTCTCGGCCATTAACGGGCCAAATGGAGAAATTATCTGTTGTTTTTAACTCTGTTAATTGAATTTTGCATTAAGTTTCATCAACTTTAGTCACTTTTGTTGACTTTGAGGTTTTTTTAGTAGCTGGAAATTACTTTTGAGTTGTCTTTTGGAAAATATCTCTGACTGTGCATTAACTGTGTATTCTTTTGAGGCAAATTAGCTGGTAGGTGGAATTTTGAGGATTAATTGCCTCACTGATGTGGCATTTGGAGGCTTTCTTGATTGATATGTCTATCTTTGTTGCTTTAAACCCTTGTTATTGCTTTTGGACTTCTATAATCATCTTCAGGCCTTTAAACCTTTTATGTTGACTGTTTTATCCTTTAAGCATTTCTCTGCTTTATTCATTGTGTCTTTATCTTTGTAAATCATCGGTTAAGTCTTTAAATATTCGGTTTTTTAACTTTAACCTTTAACTTTAATCTCCACTGCCTTTCACTGTTCTTCTTTTGTTTCCTTTGTTAATGTACAGGTGTCTTTGGCGCATCGAGGGTTTCATTGTATAACCAATGCTCATGAGGCACCGGTAAAACCATGATTTTGAACCTGTGGAATCTATTTCTTCGTGATTTTGGCCTGAGGATCGTCATCCTTAACCCTTCGTTACTTACTCGTGACTGTAGGATGGCTTTACAGCTCATCCGCCATGAAACCTGCAACATAAAAAAACTATTACATAAAATCCTGCGCGTATTGGGTTAAACTGCTTTCAGAGGTTGGGCGAGGGGTGAAAGGAGCAGTGAAGAGAAGAAATTTCATGCGGATGAAATTCTACGAACAAAACCTACGAAAACAGGGTTTAATTTGAATTTTGGTGCGAAATAGTGGATAGGCAGTTTCAGAAAACCACGAATGGTTTTTGAGCATGAAATGAGTGGTAAGCGGTTTAGCTGGGAATGAACGTGATACAAGTCTTTGATTGACACGTGTCTAGGCGAAAACCTCCTATTTCACGTTGAAAACGAGCGATTGGTTTTATTATTGAAATGAAAGCGAAATGTGTTTGGGACCGTTAGATCTTCGGGCCGAATATCAACGGTAAAAGAATAGCAGTGAAGGAATAACAGTGAAGGAACGGCAGCGAAGGAACAACAATCAAGGAACAGCGGCGAAGGAACAGCAGTGAAGAAACAACAGTGAAGGAACAACAACGAAGGAACAACAGTAAAGGAACAGCAGTGAAGGAACAATAGTGAAGGAACAGCAGCGAAGGAACAACATTGAAGGAACAACAACGAAGGAATAGCAGTGAAGGAATAGAAGTGAAGGAACAATAACGAAGGAACATTAATGAAGGAACAGCAGTGAAGATTGATTTTTTAGAAAACACCATAAGGCTTCAAGAATGAGTAATTTTCTATGAAAATAATCTCTTGAAGGCTCAAGACCTATTTTAGCCATCATTTTCCATGAAAAAAATTTATTCATGGCTAACAGTGGCTCCACTTGGGGATGACAGCTCTTTGGAGGTGTCAAGAACTTCAAAAATTGATCTCTAGGATGCAGACTTGTGCCGTATCCATTGACAACCTGCTTCTTGTTTGATCATGCTGCTTTAAAAGATGATCAATACTTACATCAAACAGAATTATTTATTTCCCAAACAACTACCTACACAGCCTACTTTTCCTAACATTTTTTTTTCATAAGGTGCACTTGGACTTTCAAACATTTGACATCAACATTTTGTTCTTTTGAAAACAGGAAAAACTAATCTAAATCTACCCTTATTTCTTCCATGAGTTCAGATTAAACTGTTGAACTCATAAATTCTCTACCTAAGCTACTATCTGTCAGGATTAAGTTGTCTGACATATTTTATTATCTATTTTCTAAAATAGAAATTTAAAAGATATTCAAACCAGGATTAAGCTGTCTAATTTGTTGAAGTGACTATGGCATAAAAACAAGCTGCACATAGACTGAAATTTTGCATAAAATAAAACAAAATTGTGAAGGCTTAAGATCTAAAAAATAAAAAAACATCATTCATTCTTTCTTTCAGCTTTGGTTTTGATCTTTTTGAGCTGTTTCTTTTTATATTTTTTTTCTTGGTTCAGATTTTAAGCATGTTAGAACCAATTATTTTTCTTCTTTTTGGCTCAAATTTTGGTCTAATTAGATCCATTTCTTTCTATCCTAATCTAACCTATTGATAAGCCAAGATTAAACAGTTTGGAAAACATTCTTCACTAACCTATCAACAGTAAATTGAAATCTATCTAGTCATGATTAGGCTGTATGACTAAATAGCAATGTTTTATCAAGTAGTGGAATTTAAGCTTGCACACTTTCAGATTTTTTTCTCTTCTTTTTTGGTATGGGGCTGTACCTTTCTTCTTTTATGTCTGCCCTCTTTTTCTCCTTTTCTATTGTCTTTTTATTTTCTTTTTTCAAATTAAAAAACTGTGTTATATACAACGAACAAAAAAGCTCTGAAACTAAAAATATCAGTTAACAAAAATAATGTTTGAGAACCTTGCCATTGACAGGACCTCCAAAGTATTTAGCTCCATCCAATTCTTGCAGAAAAAATGCATTGTTTCCAATGGAAGATTGAATAAGATAAGGGCCTTTCCATAAATTATCAAATTTTCCATGTTTTCCCTTATCTTCTCTCCTTGAATCCCATTTCAATACTTTATCACCAATCTTAAAATCACTGGCCTTGGTTCTTTTGTCAAACAGCTTCTTGATGTTTTCTTGTAGTTGTTGTGCTCTGATGTATACTTCCTCTCTGGTCATCATCATCAGCTTCATGATCGGCACTCCTAAACTGGTTGGAAATATTGCATAAGTGCCATAAACTAGCTGGTAAGGAGACATCCCAATTGAATTTTTAACTATCAATCTGTCTACCCATAAAGCATGTACTAGCTTATTGTGCCATGATTTCTTGTTATCTTCCAGCAACTTTTTTATTATGTTCACCAAACTTTTATTTGAGGACTCTGCCAGCCCATTACCTTGAGGGTAATAAGTTGTAGAATGACCCAATATAATTTGATATTTATGACAGAATTCTACCATCTTTTTAGACCCAAATGCAGTAGCATTATCAGTTATGATCTTTCTAGGACAGCCAAACCTAGACAGTTAACACATATTTCATTAAATTTGGAAGTTTTTCGTCGATCTAGAATTTAGAAATTTTAACTAGATTAAGTTTTTTCAAAATGTGGAATTATAAATAACTTAGTTTACTAATTTTAATGTAGATATTCACCATTTTTGGTGAAACTTTTGTCATGGTAAAGTATATAAAACAAATTTACATAAACTTGCAAAAGAAAATATTTCACATCTTAATCTTGGTTTCCTTACATTATCTCTTTTAATATTTTTTATGGTTTGTACTAAAAGCTAAGTTTGTTAAAGTTATTTTATTATGATTAAATTTAATATGAAAAGAATGTTTTGTATGTTTATTAACCCGTTTAATTATAATTGATATAGTAAATATCATGACAAGGTATGTGTTAAATTACGATTATTACTAAGACAAGGTTGGCACAATTTAAAATTCTATCGCCTTTGCAACACTAGTAATATGGTTGAAGATGAAAAAACCTCTTAGATCATCCACTTTATACTCAAATTTGGATTTAAATTTCAAAATATTTGTGGCACTATCAACCTTCTTGATCTTTTAACTAAACAAAATTATGATGATCTTGAAACACTTATTTTAATATTTTTTTAGCATAGCAATAAAATTCTTAAGAATTTAGCTTAATATATTTATGGCTTCTTATATACTATATTATTTGGTCATAGTGGCTGATAATCATCATTATCACCATCATTATTACATACTATTGTAGGAAGTTTGAACCATTTTAAAGTTGACATGAGAAAATATTTTTTTACGATCAATTTAAATGTTGAATGAGAGTAGTAATATAATTTATTTATTATTTCTTCTTTTGTGTTAAAAACTAGCTTAATTGAGACTGACTCGATGAATAATAGATTAATATGCAAGTTATATATTAAGTATAAAGTTATTTAATGACAAATTATCATAGTAATGTGTCCAATATATACCAGCATAGATCCACCTTAAATACATATTTAACATGAGCCTAGAGGAATTCAATGCTGATTTAAATGTTGAATGAGAGTAGTAGTATAATTATTTATTATTTATTATTTGTACTTTTTTTTGTTAAAAACTAAGTTAAAAGCTATTGTTTTTATAGTTTATAAGATGTTATTTTTAAGTGCATTATTAAATTTGATTATGCATATTTGATATGTTGAGAAGTCATGTTGGTCAAACAAAGCTTTGAAAACTTAAATATTGAAAAGTGTTTTTGAATGTATATTAATAGATCCTTCAAAAAAAATTATAGTCGAACTTACACATCCCCTCATACTAGGTTGTAGAATGAGCCTCGCCTCTCGACTCAATTACTAATCATTTTAATTATCAAAATCAATCATGAATTAGAACAATAAAAAAGTAATACAATTTGATTATTTTCAAATCCAAGAGGAAAGAGAGAAAATTGACTAAACTATTAACTACAAATGTTTAGTTTTTATTCCTGGATTGTTTAAGGATATTATATTGAAAAGAACATATTGACATTCATCTAAAATTTAGATTCCAAGTTACATTATTTCTATTATCATTAATATTTATATTTATGTATTAAATTTGACTCGTGAATAATATATTTTGTAAAAAGATTCTTACCTATAAAGTTATTTAATGATATATGAATATTGTGTTTCTTACTATTATTAACCATTTTAAATTGACACTAACTACTTTTCCTCTGTTGAGTACAAATTTATTATACTAGTACAATGTTGGCACCACTTCAAAGTCTATAAGAGGAAATATTTTATAAGTCTAGTTGTGTTGTTCAATGATCAAAATCATTTTTTTTTTGTTAATTAGAGTGCAACAAAACAAAAAATTTGATTTAGATCAATTATAATAAGGAATATTAAGGAAAACTCACTTCAAACATTATTACAAATGTCTAACATTTTTTCATAAATGTTTAAATGGTTTATATTAAATAGAATACTGATTAGCTACTCCATTATTGTTTTAATAGACAAAGTTTATAAGATGTTGTTTTTAAGTGCATTATTGAATTTGATTATGCATATTTGATATGGTGACAAGTCATGTTGGTCAAACAAAGCTTTGAAAATTTAAATATTTTATGGCATAGTCATGTCATTTGTATCACCACATGATTACATTGAAATACTAAATAATATAAAACTCCTCCAAAAATAATATGAAGAGAATATTTGATATACAAAAAATATTGAAAAGTGTGTCTGAATGAATATTAAAAGATCCTTAAAAAAAATCACATTCATGAATCATATAAACCTAATCTTAAGATATTCGCCCAAGTAGGTCAAGAATAGCTTCTAGACCATATTTATCTATCTTGGTCTTCTTGCAATGTTCTTTCTTTGGCAGCCATGCCCAAACTATGGTATTAATTGGAATAGAGCCAAGTTCCGTGTCATCAGGATTTGGTATCCAATATTACTCTAAAAATTTTCCATTATATTTCCCTGAAATAGGCTTCCACCAATCAACCTTTACATGAAGATTCTCACTTTCATTATCCCTAAGTATATCTGAGATGGATTTTGCCATCCAAATCATCTCTCCTGCATTCTCATTTCCTAATCTAACTAGCAACATCTTTCCTTTCTGAACATCAAACTTTGGATTGAATGTTGGCTTTGGCTTGTTGCATTTGGGTCCAACATATACGAGTTCATATATTGCATCATCAAAATCTTCATCCATAATACTTGAGATTACATGGAGTGCATTACGATCAACATCAACAATGTGCCTTGTCTTGGGCCAAAAATCCTCAAAAGATGAATCACTTCCATCTATTATTCAATGATCATTATAGATTCCATCTAATGTATCAAGAACTCTTTCCCAATACACTACTTTATTTTTCCATTCCTCTGTAACAATTGGTGAATATTCATTCCCGATAGTGTCTTTCCACATTTTTATGTATGATGTTATCCCTTCCTTTAGTTATTTGAAATAGGCATCATTATTTTTGGAATCTAAGAAAGATGGGTTCCTTATCGGATATAGGTCAACCTTCATCATCTATATTCCATTACTCAACTGGTTCTGGCCACTCAATATCTCTAATGGATTCTTTGCACCTTAGTACTGGAATATCATTGAGTACAAGAAATTGGAAGTAATGAACATTAAGATGTACAACTAGCGCAATTTTCCCTCCTTGATGTATCCATTAATGAAACTTTTGCAATCATGGTCCTTGTCAATAAGTGTAGGTTGAAACACTCGATTTTCTTCAATTATGCAATATGTATCCATCATTTCAGGTAAAGAATATATATCTTTACTTTTGGGTTGGAAAAAATTCTTTTGTAGGTTCCATCTATGTCTTCATGGGTCTGCCCCACAGGCAAGAATCCAACCTCAATAGTGATTAAGACACCAAGTGCAGTTAAAAGTGAAAGAGAACCTCGTCGACACTTGTAGTGATGATGAGAACCTCTCACTCCTGATCGAAGGCAAGTCACAACCTCTCCACCTATCGCGTTTGGACACCTGCACAAAGATCAGAAAATGATAACCAAATACCACATATTAATTCCATCCAAAAACTACTAGTCAGTTAGAGAATACTAACATATTTCATTCTATAAAGACAAAACACAAGATAGGAACCAGCCAATACTTATTTATATTAATAGGTAGAAAGAAGAGATATAACCATGCTCTGACGTTGCAGTCTCCTCCAGCGGGGCTCGGGAGAAGCACGTCTCAAAGCTCGTCAGGGAATTCAGACGAGATAAGGGACCTCTTGATGGAGTTCCTTCTTGATCTACCTTCTCAATAACTCAGTTATTCAACTATAGCTTAACTCTCCAAGTTCAGCATTTCAGCTGTATAATTCTCTTTGTTTAGCTATTTTTCATAAAGGAGAAGGCTTGTTTATATAGAGGAGAAAGAGGAGGCTGGGATCCCTACAAAGGTGGAAGGGAGGCCTATCCTTTAGGAGTGTTTCAAGGGAGGTGGAAAATACTAACTAAAGGAAGGATTATGTGGTCGTTTCAGTTCAACCACTCCTAATGAATCATCCCGGAGGTGGTTGGAATGGAACCTCCACCTCTATTTTTAAAAAACATTCCCAAAATAGCTTGGCATGGGCATTACACTGGGATAGAGCACCAGGTGGCACAAGCCCTAGTGCTAATCTTCCACATCAGCGCGAGGGTAGAACTGGCTACTCGCGCCAAGGCAAAAACAAGGATTTTTGATGTTTTGTTCAAGAAAATTTCACCAAGAGGAATGTTACTTTCATGTAGAGGGATGCAATGAAGGTATTTGCAAGGCAAGAAAATTTTCAAAAGTAACAAAAATGACCCTCCAATGTGCGGGATGGGGATTTCAGGAACAGTGACAAAATTTTGTGTAAAAGATGCCCCCTAAAGCATGAGGTCCGAGGGAGAGGGAGGGGTGAAATGCTTTATGAGAACGCGTTCAAACCAAGCACCGCTGTCAGAGAACCTGCAATTACAAATAAAAATGATATCTCTGATACATGAACATGTGGCATTGGTGTATCCATCCATAATAGAGTATATAAAAACTGAGATATAGGTATGCACGCAGCCATCCAGCAGTAAAGATCACTAAATAGACTTAGGTATGGTCGCAGCCATCCAGTCAAAGAGTCATGTAATAAGTTATGATAATCCACAAAGAACTCGCAGCCTAGATTTTAACAGACAAAACCCAGGATCTTGTGCTCCGTCTCGATCCGAACAAGTACAAATTCAAGCATGCGAATATATGAGCTGAAGTTGAACATGCAAGAAAATCGTCTGATTACCAGCCAATGATGAAAGTTGTTAACAGACGCGAGAGGAACCACCAATATTGACAATGGCTCTCAAGGTACGAAAGGTATAATCCACGAAATGTGAACAGTAATCTGGCGATGAACACCCACAGAGTCAGTCGATCGAAGGCCAATGATGTGGACCTTACGTCAAATGCGAAGAACCTGCCATTGAGGCATTGAGGCTCCAAGGTACCAAAAGGGAGTCTCTAGATCAGATTCCTGGATAACGAGCTGAAGTCGATAGGAAGTCATCCGATCGAAGGTGGGCCCTAATGTTTCTCACATCATCGATACAAGACAAAGGAATATGATGTTTGTGAATCAGGACCAACAAAGAATCAGAGGGAGGTTGAAAAATTTAGAGGCAAACTTCTCTTGAACATATCAGCAGCACGACACTGGATTTGGCAGTATTTGACATCAAAGGATATGAGGTCATAATGACGTGGCAAAGAGAAAATGAGAGGTCAAAAGAGATTACCCAAACCCATGGAGGCAAAAAATGACGAAATGATATGTCCCCAACCCGACACAAATGCAAAAAAGTGCCATGTTCAAGAGCAACATATTGCCGACATAACTAAAATCTGGTTCCATTTTCCCCCACCATTTCTGGCGAGTACCCCAATTATTTTTGAAAACAAGCTTGAAGGGGATAGAATATGCTTGCACTGTAAGTTTTTCCTTCAGAAAAATCCATCCTAGTACAGTTTACGAGCTCTAGGAAGGAGGAACTCGAATAAAGTCATGGTGACAAAGTTCGATGTCATCAGAGTTCAACGAGTCTGACAAAGGAAGAACTTGGCATCTTTTCATGTTTAGAGAGTTTGAAAAGAAGGCAGAAAAGAAAACTCCAGCAATCACTTTTCGTAGGTAGACTCACAGATCTAAAAAGGTAGAAAACAAAGTCTGAAAGAACCTCTTAGTCACGATAGGCTAAGGTATTCCTTTTTCGTAAATAATTCATCCCAGCTCGAAAAAGGGGTAAATGTATATTGGGTAGATATCGTTTCATAGCCATTTAACGAGTTCAAAATGACAAGCATCTCAGAAATATTTTCAGTTTTAGAGAGTCAGAAAAGAGCTGAAAGATAACTCCAGTAGTGACTTTTTCATGTTTTTACCGAGTCCAAAAAAGTATAAAATACAACTCATTACTTCATCATTGTCGCATGAAAAAAACCTATCGCTGCACAAGAGACATGTGTAAAACATATTTTTTGAAAAATAATAATAAAATAATCGAAAAATATGCCTTAAAACCGAATTAGGGTTGTGAAAAAGTTATAAATGCCAAAAATGGTAAAAAATAATTACTTTTCACTTTTTACCTCTTGTGGAGCAATTTTTACCCATTTTACTGTGCAATATTGCGACAATGATAGCGGCCAATCCAGTACATCAATTGCAAATATGTCAACTCCAGGTAAGAGCTGAGATCCCTCTTGTCATTTTAAGCTATTTCTTACTTCCTACATTTGTCAATTTTGAATTTTGGGGGATAAATTGTAAAAACTAGGGCTGCATGGTTGGCGCAGGTTTTGGGCACAGAGTCGCGCTAACCGCCTGATTTTTTACACTAGGGCGCGCCCATTGGCGCGACTATTTTAGAAATAGTCATGCCAATGGTGCAAACCAATTTCTAGCAAAATTATGCACCAATTTTCCCAATTTTTTACAAATTCAAGGATGAATATTGACTAATACCACTCAAATGTCTGTGTTTGTAGGTAGAAAGGAGCGAAATGGTCATAGAATGGCAAGAATGGGAACATAGTGAAGAAGATGAGTTGGCCATGGAAAAAGAGGGAGTTATGGAAGCCCTCAGAAACGGTGGCTTGCTAAAATTCTTTCTAACACCATGTCTCCAAACCCAACCAGAATTGCTACAATATCTTATCAGTATATGGGACGAAAATCAACAGAATTTCATCCTACGAGATCAAGAGCTTGAGATCGATGTCTCTGATGTATATTTCATCACAGTATTATTGCGGACGGGTGCAGCACCACTCCTAACCGGCAACCGGCCCTGCATGGAAAACATGACCATGGTAATCGACAGGGTATGTCGAGGAGCACGACAAGGTTCAGATAGTAGGAAAGTTGATATAAAAAATATCCCTGATTTGACACTACGCGTGGTATTTCATACCATCACATGAGCTGCGAGATCACAAGCACCGCACGAAGCAACAAAGACATAGTTGCTTCTTGTTGTGGACTGCATGGCTCCGACCATCTATGATTGGGTAGAGGTCGTGACCATCAACATGAAGTGCTAACTAACCAAATGAAAGAAGGCCAAACTGAAAAAATTTGGTTATGGATCCATCCTGGTATCGTTCCTCTTGGAACGATTACCAATTTATCAGCGACAGGAGGTTATAGTTACGACACCACCAACGAGAGAACCATGGATGGCTCGATGGTCAGCACTGATGCCAAGGGCGGGGGGCAACCAACAGATGTCTTGGAGGCTGGAATTTTTCGATTGGCTCCATCGACAACTGATTTTCATGGAGGATTGGCCCTACTCTAGCACAGATTTCACTGATGATCTAGACCTCCCACTCTCGGAGGGGGGAAGATTGGGATGAAGATTTGGGTGAGACTAAAAAAAAATTTAAGTTTTATGAGTATTATGATTTTATTTTTTTTATGTATGGTCTGGCATTAAATCCATGTGATGCAGATGTTGGCCTGGAGAGACCTTCCAGTATGTCACTAATAGCGAGGCAAATCCCTCGCAATTTCGACCCTCAAGGCGAGGGCGACGAGGAAGACGAGATAGTGCACAACCTGGAGGGGATCACCCGAGGAGTCCTAGATTATGCACGTTTTGATGATGCTCCTCATGCCTACCAGAGGCATACTGTAGGGGTGCCCAGCTGAATTCACCGCTTGTTGAGGTGGCTAGTATGGGATGTGACATGTTATCACGAGCACCATGCTAATTAGACACCTAGTTTTATTTTATCTGCATATTTTGCGAGACATGATGTCTTAGGATGTAATAGAAACATACATATATTTTTTGACGTTATAATGCACACAGTTACAAACATTCGACATATATATATATATATATACATCTATTTTCGTACATGGATCTTTTACATATGATGATGCTTTTACAAATTATGCAAATGTCTATCTAATACAATGTTAGCCACTGTATCAGTTAATGTGTTCATTCGTCTAGGAATATGTTGATAAGTAATAAAATCAAAATGTCTTTCCAACAAACGAATACGTAAATACAATCTCAAAATGTGTGGATTTCTAAACGAATAATGATTATTGAGTTGCAAAACAACAAGCTGTGAATCTAGATTTACAAGCAATGCGTGTATGCCAAGGTTGATTGCCTCAGTTAATAACTTAATGACAACGCTATATTCAACGACATTTTTTGTAGTTCGTCCTAGAAAAATACCTTGCAGATCTATCAACTCACCAGCAAGATCATAAATTACCAAGGCTGCCGAAGACAAATTCCTGGTATTGCGGGAAGCACCATCTACGAAACCGACATAAGGAGTAATATACATCTGCATAATAATCAAGGCCCAATAAGCAGGAAAATGCTCACAAAGTACACCAAACCAAAAAAACATGTACAAAAATGACAATAACACCTATGTACACCTGTTATGCATGAATGACTCATGCATAATATTTTTTGAGATACAACCCATTTATGGGCTGTTGAAGAGGATGACCTTCGTAGTCAATTAACTCATAGGCCCCATTTTGCAACACACGTTTAACGATGTATGGCCCATGCCACATAGGTTGATACCCCCAGCTTATCATGAGCTTGGTCATACAGGAGGACGAGATCTCCTTCAACAAAGGAACGAGGGGAAATTGATTGGTTAAAATGATCTTTGACTCGCTTGTTTTGTGCTTCAATGACTAAAGCGGCTAAGCGACGAGTTTCATCCAAACTCTCTAAGTAAAGGAGACACTCTTCTTTTGTTGAAGTGTTTGGCATTAATTCCACAGCTAACTTGAGCAAAGGTATTTCACACTCAATCGGGATAGTAGCTTCCATACCGTAAACCAACTGAAAAGGGGTGAATCTGGTCGCAGTCTTAGTCGAAGTTCGGTATGACCAGAGAGTCGAAAATAACATGAGATGCTAGTTTGATTTGTGGATCCCAATCGTACGTTGAAGCATTGTGACAAGAGCTTTGTTCACAGCTTAAACCTGGCCATTGGCTTGAGGGTAGTACGACGTTGTGATGTCGTGATGCAGACCCAACTTAGAAGTCAACTCCACCACCATATAATGCCGAAAATAGGAACCATGATTGGCAACGATGGCTTGAGGGACACAAAACCTAGAAATAATATGATTTAATATGAACTGAGTAGTTGTCTTACCGTCAAGGGCAAGTGTAGGCATTGCTTCAGCCCATTTGGTGAAGTAGTCCATGGCTACGATGATATAAGCATGCCCCTTGGCCGAGTGAGGGTTACACGTCATAAAATCGATGCCCCATTTCGAAAAAGGACCAACGGTAATGACAGGGTGAAGAGGAATGGGTGGCACACGCATCTTGTGTTGATAAATTTGGAAATCATGACATTTATGAACTACAACAATACAGCCTTTGAAAATGGAAGGCGAAAAATAACCAGAACAAAGTATCTTTTGTGTTGTAGCATAGCCAGACATGTGACCACCACAGACGCCACAGATGCCACTGTGACAACCATTAAATACTTTCTCATCTTCCTCGAGGGTCAAACATCGGCAAAGTATGGAATCAACTCCAATGCGATAGAGCATATCTCCGACTATACGATAAGGTTGCGAGTGATGCCGGATATGGCGATGGGCATCTTTTGTCAACTCAAATCGGAATGTGGAAGTCTAGAGATATACGATGATATCACCGTACCACGGGTCAAGGGTGTTAATCAAGAAAAGTGTATCGTCCGGAATACAGTCCTCAGAATGAGACGGAGCGGAGTCGGAAGGGAGGGAACAAATAAAATCAGCAAAAAATAGTGATTTCTTGGATTTAGCAGCATTAAATTCCAAATCAAACTCTTGAAGGATAATGATCCACTTCGAGTATTTTCCCCCGAGCAATTGTCGAGACAAAATATAGGTCATGGGGTTGCAATCGTACATCAAAGTCACCGTACGCAAAAGGATATAATGATGAAAGTGTTGAATGGCCTGGACCGCAGCTAGTGCTAACTTCTCGACATGAGCATAACACGTTTCAGGGTCAAGAAGGTTATGAGACAGGTAATAAATAACATGTTCGTTACCGTCATCATCATCTTGTACCAAAACCATGGCAATTGTACTAAAAGCTGTAGCCAAATAGAGGGAAAATTCATGGTGATAATCCAGAGGACATAATAAAGGAGTGTTGACCACCAACGTCTTGAGTGCATCAAAATATTGTTGAGAAATCTCATCCCAATAGAAAGGGACGTCCTGTTTCAGAAGGCGTGTGCATCCTTTAGCTACTTTTGCATAGTTCGGTATAAAACGACATAGAAAATTCGCCTTTCCTTGCAGACTCTACAACTGATGTAATGAGGATGGAGAGGGGAGATTGACAATAGCCTCAACCTTGAGTGGATCGAGTCGAATTTCGTCTTTAGACACAATAAACCCTAAAAGTCTACCGGAATCAACATAGAAGACACATTTATGTGGATTAAGCCGAATGTTATAGTGTTTACAACGAAGAAATATCTAACGAAGATGGTCTGAATGGTCCCTACGCTTAGCTGAATGAGCTGGAAGGTCATCCAGGTAAGGCTGAATGATATGACGAATGTCATGGAAAGCATTGGACATCGCTCACTGGAAAGTTGCCCCGGCATTCTTCAAGCCAAAAGGTAGTTTCTTGTATGCAAAGGTACCCCAAGGATAGATAAAATTTGTCTTGTGTTGATCATCCGGGAGAATGTTAATCTGATTATATCCAAAAAAGTCGTCCATAAGGGAAAAAATTTCACTCCCGGCACAGTCGTCAATGATCTGATCGATGAAGGGAGTAAGATAATTATCCTTAGGATAGGCCTGAATTATCTCACGGTAATCAACACAGACACAGATAGTTCCCTATTTATTATCAACAAGAACGATGTTTGAAACCCAATCTGTCAAGGGAATTGGATAAATGAAACCAATTTTGAGAAGTTTTTCAACTTCACCTTTAATGGCTGCAGCCTTTCTAGGGTGCACCGAATGAAGATGCCGGTGAACAGGCTTCAAACTGGGATAGGCTAGATCCTTGAAGAGACCTGGCCCAACGCTCTCAAAGGGAGTATGGATCTTATCCACATACAGAACGTTGTTCTCGGAAGAAGAGGTGAAGAATGACAATTGATCGACAGTAACAATCTTGCCCTCATGTGGAAATTTCAAAACAAGGAAGGGGATGGACGGGACAAAAATCATAGTGTGAGTTCAACTGTGACTGAGTATAATATTGTAATTGAGTTTAGCATCAACTAATTCTACTTCAACTTTGACTATCTTCCCTAAGACTGTAATATTCCAAATCTGGAATTTTCTACAAAAATAAGAATACCTTAAGGTATTCCAAAGTTGGAGAATAGAAATTGATCACCTGATATAATTTATTTAAACACATATCTTTCATAAAACAATCACAGCAACAAACTATGCCTTTTTACAATGTCACCAAGTGGGGAAAAGCAGCAGTTCTGACCCCAAAACATTATTTTCTGAATATTTGAGTTATAACTATGAAAAATAACGGTTGTGTCCCTTAGAATAGACAATATAGGACATGCATGAAAAATATTTTCAGAAACAAATTCCTTTAGCATAGTTAGACAAGCCTCCCATGCTCAAAACACATAGAAATTGCCAAAACCCCAAGACTGCAAAATGCCGGAGTTGCTACATAAGAGAATGTGCAGTCTAAAGAGAGGTTAAATCAGAAAATAAAGAAATATATCTGATATTATTATTATAATACTCAATGAGGCATAAAAACAGAGATCTAATCTCTTTTATACAGATCCAAGAAGACCCGGCAAGGGTTTCTTGACAGAAAAGATATACAAGAAGAGTTGTTGCAAATATGTGGCTGAATAATGTTGTATGTCTGAAGCTCTACATAATATGGTTGAACATGCAAAGAAATGGTTGTAGATGCTTCCTCTAGCTTTCCCAAAGAAAGGTTGATCCTCCTCTTGGGAAACTAGCTCCTCCAATTTGGGTTTTCAACCCTTTCAGTCCACACCTTAAGAAATAACGCAATTTTCTGAAAGGAATGCATTTTTGCTGAAGGTAGGTACTTGGCCCAACACCAGGTAGTGGAAAATTTAGGTCAGAAACCTCCTCTTAGATTTCTCAAGTAAGATCTCCAAGAAAGAGTAGGGAATCCCCACCCGGGAAAACCCTTGCACTAAGCAGTGCAAGAACTTAGCTAAACAGCCAAGTATGCAGGAATTCTAAGTAGACCTCATGAAAATATAATCTCCAATATTTCCATATTCTTGCCATTTCCTTCATTATATAATTGATGAGCTTCCTCACCAAGGGTCCCTCCCACTATGAGGTTGTTTCCATGCAAAGGCTCCTCCACAAAAACTGCATTGTCCAACAAGATGGCGCAATGTATCTAGACAAATTTGTTGACTTGGTCAACCTTGAATGATTCTTCATGCCTTGTCCCTTTTCACACTCAAGGTGCCTTCATTTTATGTAGCTGGATTGATCTCTATTCACATTGAGCTGGCTTTATGTAGGATCCACTTCTTTGAGAATAAATCGTGTTGAATTGGTCAAACTTGACCTTGCCCAAATATTTTAGACCTTGTTCACACATGTGGATGCTTTAATTGGTTATTACATGATGCCCTTTCACACTAGGATGGATTTGTATTCATACTTGAGCAAATTATGAGCCCCCTTGCCCATTTATTCATCAATCTAAGTTTCAAGTGACAAAATTAATATTCCATTAGCTAAAGCTAATTTAGGAATATTACAGTCTACCCCTCCCAAATGTTGCTTGTCCTCAAGCAACTAAAAGGGTGCTGCAAAATCTCCCCTCTTCCTCTTGTGGCCCTTCCATCCGATTGTCTCCTCCATTGCTTCAGAATGTTTTCAAAAATTCCACCTCCCAATGGCTCCTCCCAAGTGCACAAGTTTTCCTTTGGTGAATAAACCCAATGGCTCTCATCATGAAAGAATGGAAGGTTGTTATGGAAACCTTATTTCTGATCCATGGCCTTCTCAAGAAAGAAGTGATGACAATCATGGGGAATTTCATCATCAATGGAGGTCTCCCTCCTCCATGCTATTATCCAAATAAAATGAATCACCCTCCATCTTGGTAATTCATAGAAAATCTCCTCCCAATTACTCATGAGAGGCATGCCCCAAGTGTTCCAACCAAACATATGGTCCACATCATAAAGAAACAAGTGGTATGAAATGGTGGCCATATAGTTTCCCATGCGACCCTTGGAACATGTAGTGCAAAAAAAGTAGGGCCTCTCTCCCCCAAAGACACACCCCACAAATGTGTCTCTCCTCCAACCATGTTCCCAACAAAATGAAGAGAATCTTCAGCATGTGGGATCATTAGTAAGATCATGCTAGCTGCCATATACAATAAGGGAGAAGGACAATAGTCCCTCATGTGCAACCAGCGCAGTTTTCCTCCTAACATCCATAGAATATGATATGACAAGATTTCTCCCCGACACTTGTTTGCTGCCCCATCCTTCTTGCATTCTTGGAGAAGGTGTATGATAGTTGGTGTTGATGAATCACACCATGAGGAGTACATCATCTCTCCAAGATCTCCCAAAGAGTGGCCAACATCACCATTGTTCATGGCCCAAAGTGGCTCATGAAGCTAATCCGAATTTATGCAGGAACGCAACAGAATAAACATACAAACATAAATACAGAGATGCAGTGGAAATAACACTTCATTTCATTAATATCAAAGAACTGAAATTTGCTTACAGACAGAATGGAAATAAAACTAGCTAGGGCGCTGGTAGCTATCTCCGAGAAGAGATGTGGCGGCTACAGGCCTCTGAACTGAGTTACAATGAGGCTTGAGGGCCTATTTATCATTTATAAATAATGGGAAATCCTAAACAGCCAAAACCCTAACCCTAGGAGATGAAGCGCCAAAACTATGGGCCCCGTTTGGGTAAATTGGTGTTTCAACTTCATAGGGGCGTAACTTTGGCATACGATCTTCGTTTGACGCATACCATACCTTGTTAGAAAGATCTATCCGAGGACTACAAATTTTGAACAAGCAACATCAATCCATGGACCCATGTTGCTCTCCGTTTCCCCAACGTCGTTTAGGGCCTCAAACGGCTCTGGAAGTTTAGGACCCAAAAACATGAATAGTGTGCTAGAAAAGCTTGAAAAAGCCCCAAATTACCCAAATAAATAAATGGTGGGACCCCAGAATGGAATAGGCGGGTGACCACCAATATCCCTGGTGCTATTTCTTTCCCCATAAAGGAAGCATCAGTCTACCCATTGCGTTAAGTTCTATCCATGAGATGAGGAAATTATAACCAGAACTTGGTCACACAGTGAACCACTTTCCTTAGTGCGGGAGTTGGCGACTTTGACAGCAGATATGGTGGATATTATTTGACAGGTGTTCTTGATTTGCATGTCATGATGCCAATCTATGGTAGCCTATTCCATCTTTGATGCAGTTTAACTCGGTTGGTGGCGTGAGTTGTTACGCAATGTCAGGAATTGTCCGGTGTTCAAGGGTGAAATCAGGACAGGCGATCCACATTGAAGACTGGGTGCAGACCAAGGAATGGTGGAATACTGAGCTCGAAGGCATTGTTCCCTATAGCCTTGGTGATGGTGTACGGCCCGTATCGGAGTGGGAGAAGCTTGCGGTGGGGTCCAGTGAGGCGCTCCTTCTGCAAATGTAGCCATACTTTGTCGCCCACCTGGAAGTTGTGTGGAACCCGGTGTTGATCATCGCGTTGCTTGTACTTGGCATTGGTTCTGTCCAATATATGTGTGAGGCAGGTTGTGGATGTGGTGGATCGCTGATGACTCAGGCTTTGTCAACTGAGGAATGGACATGGTGAATTGGCTGGGCATTTGCAAATGGCAGCAGCTCACATCAATGGGACATAGTGGTTGAATCAGCCCACTTGAAAGGGAGCTGCTTCCGATTGAGCGTGGAGAGGCGATTATAACTATGTTGTACACGCAAGGGAGGAAATATAATCCCCGCATGTTGGATATTTGAGATGCACATGTGCAGAATGTGTTCAATTTCAATCATTACGATGACTATTATATGCATGGTTTGGGGATGGAAAGTGTGGACTTGGTGAGCTTTGTGTCCAACATTGACCAGAGGCTGGACCAAAATGTGCTGAGGAACACCTATCCCGTCCGATGATAGGCGACCCAGGATCCCAAAGTGCACCCACACTCGTTCAAAGAAGAGTTTAGCAGTGGCTTCTGCTGTGATATTCTTCTTATAGGCCGCCATAATGGCCATCTTCGAGAATCTGTCAACGACCACAAAAACATGGTCATTTCCATTCTTAGTAGAAGGCAGGCCCAACATGTAATCCATGGAGATGGATTCCCAAGGTCGACTAGGGGTAGGTAGTGGAGTTTATAGGCCTTACTTCTTGATGAGTCGGTTTGGCAGTAGCTGGCAGTCGGGATCGATGTGCTTCTGGAGACATCCTTTCAAAAGGATCGGCCAATAGAAATAGCACGGGATTGCCTATTTTCTCAGGTAAAACGAGACTGTTTGTAGTGTGTTTAAATCATCTTGGCACGCTCGCTTGAAGGGAACACAAGGTGTCCCATGTGACATAAAAGTGCATCTTGGAGGTGAAAATTTGAGACTTGCGTACCCCCTAGAGAGTGCCTTGTAAGTTTGGCCAGGAATTCGGTCACTCTCATGAAGGCGACAATGAAGTCTACGTGCGTGAGAGTTGAGCACAGTGGTGAGCGCCACGATCGGTGGTTGGCTGAGGCAGTCTGCAACATTATTGGTGCTACCCTTCTTGTACTTGATGTTCAAATGAAACTGTTGCAGCTATGTGGACCACTTCTGATGGCGATCATTCTGCAACTTCCCTTGTGTCTGTATGAACTGCAGGGGCTGGTGGTCTATGTGGATGATTGTTTCCTTCCCAAAAATGTAATTCTTCCATTGTCGACAAGCTTGCACAATGGAATACATTTCTTTGTCATAAGTGGGATACTTGTGGCCCCATGTGGACAGTGTCTCACCCAACGAAATGCCCTTTGGATGTCACGTGATAGACGCGTCGCATAGTCAACGGCATCTGTCTCGATCTCAAATGGTTGTTGCAAGTGTGGTAAAGTGAGCACTAGGGAAGAACAGAGGCGATTTTTCAATTCTGTGAACACCTTCTGTTGAAACTATGTTAGACAATGTCTCACTGTGATATGCCATTGGATGTCCCTATTGAGTAATAATTGCCCCAATAGCACAGTCAGAGGCATTTGTCTCGATCTCAAATGGTTGTGGCAAGTCTGGTAATGTGAGTACTGGGGAAGAACAGAGGCGATTTTTCAATTTTGTGAATGCCTTCTATTGAGGTTCTGACCAAAATAATTTTGCTCTTGCTCCTCCCTTGGTGACTTGACTCAAGGGCCAACTGATATGAGAGAATCCCAACACGAATCTACGGTAGAAATTAGCAAGACCCGGAAAGTCGCGGGCTCATATAGTGGTCTGGCCGGCTAATCCTAAAAGGCTTGGATCTGGCTGATCCACATGGACCCCCTTTCATCAATAATGTATCCCGCATATTGAACCTGGGTCATGCCAAACGTGCACTTCTCCAAATTGGCACACAACTTGTGTTGCCGCAGTGTTTGGAGGATTTGTCGGATGTGATGAAGGTGCTCTTCCCAAGTCTTGTTGAAGATCAAAATGTCATCCAAGTACACCACTACGAATGATTTGTTGAATGGCCGCAAGATGTCGTCCATCATCCTCATGAAGGTTGCGGGAGCATTCGTCAACCCGAAAGGCATGACCAGCCATTCAAAAAGGCCTTCCTTGGCTTTGAAGGCAGCCTTCCACACATCAGAGGGTTCAATTGGTACCTGGTGATACCCAGACTTCAGGTCGATCTTAATGAAATATTTTGCACCTTGGAGTTGGTCCAGAAGGTCATCAATCCGTGGGATTGGGTACCTATTCCGGACAGTGATCTTGTTCAGCGCCCAATAGTCAATACAAAGTCTCCACGTCCCATCCTTCTTCTGTACCAACACGATCGGACTCCCACATGGTGATGAACTTGGTCTGATGTGACCTTTCTGCAACAACTCCTGAATCTGCCTCTTGATTTCATCATTTTCCATAACAGAGCACTGATAGATCGGTCCATTGGGTAGTGGCGCACCTGGGGTTAGATCAATCAGGTGCTTGACCTGACAGTGAAGAGGAACCCCTGTGGGCGAGGTGAAGATGTCCCCGTACTCCTTCACAACCTTATCCGTTTGTTGTTGTCGTGCAGAGGGGCCCTGTCTGGAGGTCGTGGCCACAGTCTTCTTCTTACCCTGGGGGCGGATCATCAGGAAAACGAATTTCTTGGTTTGGGAAATGAGCTTACTGCATTGTTTTGCAGTAACCAAAGAGATAGTCGTAGGAGGTGGTACCCTCTGCATCCCGTACAACTTATTTCCAAAAGTAATAATAACAGCACGAGGTCAAGACTCATACACAACATGACGCTTCCACAAGTATGGTTGTCCTAATAATACATCAGAAACATCAATAGGAGCAACGTCACATAATACCTCATCCGCGAAGGGCTTGATGCTATAGGGAAGGTGGCACTACTGGCTGACACGGAGATCTCGTCCTTGGTGAAGCCACCCGATGGTGTATGGATGTGGGTGAGCTGTGGTCGGCAAGCCCAATTGCTTCACGGCATCTGTTGAAATGAGGTTCTTTTGGCTCCCATTATTGACAATGAACTATACAGGGGAGCCCTTTACCCACATCTGGGAGTGGAAGAGACGTTCCTCCTGCTCTGGATCTTCTGGTTCCTCCTTCTAGACCTTTGTAGTGGCAACAGTGGCATTGCGCTCCGCATCAATAACCTGTTTCCCTTTTTCATTCCCTTTTTCAGGTTCTAATTCGGAGTCGGAGCATGCATCTGACTCAGAAGCCCTCATCTCGGCCACTAGCGACTGCTTGGCCTTACACTCACTTGTGTTGTGAGTGGAGCTCTTATGGAACCTGCACCACCTTTCCTCTGTCCTTCTTTGGCTTTCATGCAGTTGTTCTTTCTTGTGGCTTGACGGGTTGTCTTTAGCCACCATGCCTTGGCTCGCCCTTGTCTCCATGGGCTCGAAGCACCTCCCTCGCTTTGGATTCGCAGATCAGTGCCCGCTTCTTCTGTTTGAATTTCTGCTCAATCTTGGCAGCATACTGGTATGCCGTACCAAGTGAGGAGATGTTAAGGAACTCCATTTCCTCCTGAATGTATTTGTGCAGACAACCACGATACTTTAGCACCAAATGTTTCTCTCAATCTTTGATACCCAACTTTGTGTGCAGGGCATGGAACAAATTCGTCAGCTCATGGACATCTTGATCCCTTTGTTGCCGCAACATGGTCCATTGTATGTACTTGTCCTCGTAGCTCCCCACGGGATAGTATTGTTCCTTGATGGCATCTTGGAAATAATTCCAAGTGGGTGCAACTGAGAACAGAGAGGGTTTTGTCTCGTCCTTTTTCTCACAGTAGGTTTCCCACCAATCCTTAACATGGGGGGTAGCTTTGAGGAGTGCAAAAATAATCTTCTCCCGGTCGAAAAAGTCATGAACCGAGAAATATCATTCTAATAGATTCAACCATATATCTATCGCATTTGCATCTATTTGACCCTGAAGTATGGGAATGTCAAATTTTACTTGTACCTTAAAGAGCCCACCCGCAGTGCTACACTGGGATGCGTACGCGCCCGCCGGTGGGCAGCCGTTGAAGGATCTGAGCAAAGTTATCCATCATCACGTTCCTTTGTTTTTCGAGGGCCTCCTCGAGCAATATTTTAATAGGATCTCCTGCTCCCTCATATTTCTTTTCGTCCCCCATGGCATCCGCCGAGGTTTGCGAGATGACTCTACATCTGATCCAACGCATCAAGCCCTAGATTTATAATTCCCGACTGCTTGGGACATGCAAAGAAGGATCGAGAAAAATTAGACCTCTCTGATACCACTGATCTAGATTTATGCAGGAATGCAACAGAAAACACATATAACCATAAATAAAAATATGCAGTGGAAATAACACTTCATTTCATTAATATCAAAGAACTGAAATTTTCTTACAGACAGAATGGAAATAAACTAGCTAGGGCACCGGGTACATTCGAGAAGAGATGTGTACAAGGTGCCTCTGAACTGCGTTACAATGAGGCTCGAGGGCCGATTTATTATTGAGAAACAATGGAGAACCCTAAACATCCCAAAAACCTAACCCTAGGAGATGAAGCGCCAAAACTATGGGCCCCGTTTGGGTAAATTGGTGTTTCAACTTCCCAGGGACGTAACTTTGGCATACTATCTCCGTTTGACGCCATGATACATCATTAGAAAGCTCTATCCGAGGACTACAACTGTTGAGATGAATTGGATGATCCAATTCGTTGGTAAAACGATACCCAAAAAACGTCGTTTAGGGCCTCAAAACGGCTCCGGAAGTTCAGGACCCGAAAAACTGCTAAAAATAGTAAGTTATGCTGAAACTGAAAAACTGAAAGAGACAATGGTGGGGGCCCAAGTGGAATAGGCGGGTGGCCACCAATATCCACCTAGATCAGCGGGCGAATTCCTACCCTGCCCATATTTGAGCTATTGGATTTGTTGCCTTTCCCTGCTCCAATTTGAGCCACTGATTTTGTGGTCCCTCTGTGCATGACATATCTACTATCAGTTCTGAATTTAATGAATATCCCATTAGCTAAATTTTAGATGCATTCTCTACTAGTTCTATCCTGCACAATAAATCCTCTGCATAGGTAGTCTACTCCTACTGTGGATTCAACAGATTTGTGGTATTAGCTCTGCCTATTTGCACCTTGCGTTACTCCATTGAAAGCACTGGTGTGTGAGCATAAAATTCTGGCAAATAATGTGGACCTCTGCAGGTTGTGGATTGCACAGTCCACACTCCCAGTTACTAGATAAAGCCTTACCTCATTCGAGTCATAACGCTCTCTTCTTGCACATTTAATACACCTCAAGTCATAACGCTCTCAACACGATTTCCAGTCATAACCTCTTTTACCATTCAACTCCTTCTCAATTCTTGGAGGAATATTGCCAGCTCTGTCCTCTGCAGATAGGAATAATGGAGTATGAGTTATGTGAATTTAATGGTTCGTTCATCTCAGTGTGAATCCTTGTATGAGAGTTGCATTAGAAGGGTCGTAATAAAGGAGTCATGGTATATATTATATTTGGCGTGTAACATTGGATTGTCTCTGTGTAAATTACTGTTTTTTTCATTTTAATGATCTTATGTGATGAATGAAGAGGATAGAATGGTGTGAACACATCATTTGGAACCCACGATTGGAGCGTTGGCATGACTAGTTTATTGAACGTCATAGGTATGGTTCTGCATTGACAATATGTGCATAATTCTTGAATGTGTGATATATATGTTGGTGTCGTTGCTCTTCATATCTGTGTTTCACTTGTTTCTGAAGGCTGATATATGTTGGGTTATATGGTATTGAAGCAAGCTGGGTATATTATATATAAATGAATGTGCGCTCACTGCTTTGAAATAATTGTGTCAGCTCCCTCTCACTGCCTGCGGACATTACCACACGACCCTCAGTCGGTCGTTCTCTCCCTCCTGCTCGTTCAACCCTCCACTCTGCTCCCTCTGCTTGTCATTTCTATGCAGGGCTGACCTCCTACCAGCTCGCACAAATCCACAGCCTCTCCCCACCCTCACACCTTGTCACTACTGCTCACCTCCACCCCACCCCGCTCACCTCTAATATTCCCCTCTCACTACTGCTCTGGCCCTCCTTCACACAGCCTCACACTTCTTCTACACCCTCGCACTCCTCTTCTGCCCTTCCCGTCGCTCTCCTGTGTCGCTCCCTGTCACCGCCCCTCCCTCATGTCCTGTTGCCCTCCCCACCGCCCCTCACATCCCCGTCACCCCCCTCACCTCCTCCCTTCGGCCCTCATCCTTCCCTCACCCTTGGCCCTCGACCCTAAGCCTTCCCTCACCCTTGGCCCTCAACCTTCCTTCACCCCCTCCCCTCAGCCCTCAGCCCTCTCCTCACGTCCCTCACCACTCTCCCTCACCGCCCTCCCTTCATGTCCCTCCCTCACGCCGTAGCCTCTGCTGCTCCATCACCATCCCCTCTGCAGCCCGCATACCTCCTCCTCCGCCCTCCTCCGCTTCACTCCCACTCCCCTCATCCTCTCGTAGAACACAAAATTTTCCATTTTCATTGACCAAAAAATTTTGATTTTTATATAACTTTTCTTTTTGGAAGTGATGAAATAGACTGCAAAAAGAGAGAGAGGGTGGCTCAAGGCAGTTTTTCACTCTGCTAGGTTTCATAGGGTTTCCATCTTTGAAATATTTTTAAGTGACACATGCTATCTAATGAATATTTCTTATGACCAGCAGTTGATGTAAAGTCTGTTCGTGAAGCTTCTGGGCCAACATGTTAATTCTTGACAACCTCTTTATAACCAAAGGCAAGGTCAACGTAGCACTTAATTTGGAACTGACAATCTGAGACCAGAGGGTTGTTTGAAACTTTTTCTGACTGATTTGTGGAAGCTTCATTTCGTAGGTTCATTTATTTCCTTATGGTGTATATTTTGTATAATGAAAAATAAGAACTAAGGAGGTTTGTATAATTTATTTTAATTTCTGGGAAAAAAATAAATAAATAAAATAAAATAAAAATTCCTAGTTTTTAGCAGATGAAAACACTAACTCTCCCAAGTTTTTCAACACACTTGTGGCTGATATTTTTCATAGAAAATAGGCACCAATATTGTTTGTAAAAGAGAACTATTTGTATTCATTAAAACTAGAAGGTTATTTTGCTGACTTGAGTTATTTGAACGATGGAGAAAATTCATGGATTAGTAGAGTTATCAAGCACTCTAATCTTATCTACAGGTGGAGACACAATTAAAATCAACAGGGACACCTTGTATAATATTAAGTTCTGTTTACAAGATGCACATGAAAAGATAGATTTTTTGCAGCTTGAATCTCAATTCCAAGAAGAAGAATTACAACAACGAAGTCATCCTTCTAAACGCGTTTCTGTTCAGAAAATTAAGAGGGACTCCCATCACCAACAAGAATATAAAGTTGAATTTGGTTCACATTCAGTACCCATTTCAGGAGCAGATGTGCCAAAAGATGCAGAAATGCAGCATGCACCTCCCAAGCCCATCATCAGACCTTGCGAAGAGCTTGTCCATAACAAGCACCGAACAGGTCTTGGATATGACAAGGAGTTGTCATTTCATATTCCAGACAACTCCAAGCCCATAAAATTTCAGAGTGCCAGATTTATTCATGACGATTCATCTTTAACTGTTCCAGATTTTTCTCCTCTTCCACAACAACAACAAAAAATTGTGAAATGCCAACACTGTGATCGAGTTGGCCATATGAAAGATCACTGTTTTGATCTTCACCCATGCAAGCACTATGGTCGGCACACCCATTCTTCACACAGATGCTTCAGAAGCAAGCCTCCTGCAAGAACAAAGATTCATCTTGGATGGATCGCTTCTTGGCAATGGGCATCAACATCCAAGAAGATGTTTAAGTCACATGTCAGAACTTGTTCTAGAATATTGAACAAACTTGCAGTTGATTTTTTGCCATCATCTCACCTTGTACCTTACAGGGGGGAAAATGGTGGTCATATACAAGCTTCGAAGCCACATCAAGCGAGCCAGAGCCACAATCTCTCATTCCAGATTCAAAGTTGTAGCCAGAGACATAGAAATTCAAGCGAACTTGAGCCACAACTTGTCATTCCAGATTCAGAGTTGTAGCTAGAGACACGGATGCCCATGAGAATTCATTTGGTTGATGCATAGCCTTAAACCATCCATGCGAGGTTCATATTCTTCCTCTTCAAAGAATTCAGAGCACTTCCTCTAGCAGAAGACTTAAGCTTCTTGCCAGCTTTGGTACAGTTCTAGGAAATGCATCAAGCATTCCAGTGTTGGTGGTCATCCTTAAACCATCACAGGTTGTAGACCTCCATAATTCTAGGTTGAAGGTATCCCTCTTCAAATATGAGGGACACTTCCTCTAGCAGAAGCACTCAGCTTCTTTCCAGATTTGGAAGAGTTCCGAGAACTGCAATAAGCGTTGTGTTCCAGTGTTAGTGGTCATCCTTAAACCACCTCTTTATGCCAACATTTCAGAGAGATGATTCAACCTAAGTTTTGTCATGCATACTTTGCATATTAAAACTCTCTTTTTGGACTCACACATACCCCTTCAGATTAAGGGGGGGAATGTTGGACACCTAATCCTCAACGGGTAGGTGTGGAAGCCGAACAATCATAAAGGAGTCCAAGTGACCTTGGAATGTGGAATCCAAGAGTCACCCCATTTTACTATAAATAGAAATCTATGGTTAATGGAAAGGCAATCAATGCTTATCTTTCCCTTTGTGTGTGTTTCACCATGCTTGTGTTTGACAATGTATAATCATCTTTCAATGTTTTGCTGCTCAGATGATTCGTGTAATGTAGTTGTCGGTGGTATGCACTTTTATTCATGAATTCATATATGAATAACACTCATTTGTAAAACTTTTTGTGCCTCCTTAATTCATGCTCCGCGAATATCTCTTTTTGGTCACATTCCACTTACATATGCTTCCTCTGAGTTCACGGGAGATAGATTCTTAAGACTTTTAAGCCTGCCTCTCATGGGTTCCTCCTTCGTTCCTTACCAACGCCTTTGCATATTTTGAAAGCCTCTGCTTATTATTTCATACTTGGCCCACTTGAAAATCCACTGAGACATACAACATCCTGAGCCCTCTCACAGTATAGGGTAATTCACATGAAGCAGACTCCAAAATATTCATCATTCCTAAACCACCAAAACCATTATTCTCTATATCCATATTCTGTCAGAGGCATCCTTATAATTGTCTACATCTATCCTCTGATTTCAAGATTTCCTAGGCTCTGGTCTTTTGCAACTTAAGGTTTTCTCTAGGAACTGCAACACAGTGCATGGAATAACTTAGAGTTATATTTGCATGTTTGGGAATAAATCATAATTCTAGTCAGATGAACTGTAACCATGGGTTTGGTAGCAGCGTGGTAGACTATGTTATTTCTGATATCCTTTTATACAACAAAATAATAAATTTTTACATATTAAATGACTACGAGCCTGACTCCGATCATATACCTTTAATTGTAATTCTCAATTTTGTCATGCGTAGAGATCCCATAGAAGATAATCCTTATAGCCAAAAGAACTTAATCTTTGATAGAAACAAAACTTGTCTTTTTCTAAATGAATTAAAAATTAAATTGCTTCCTTTATCTAGTATAAACAACATAGAAGACCTCTATCATAATTTTACTACAACCCTCTCATATTCTATTAAAAAGTTCTCAATTGAAGTTTCAAGTAATAAAAGAAATAGCAAAACCAACCCTTTGTATGATAAAGATTGTAAAAGTGCGTGGAGAGAAATTAAGCAAGATTTTGATGAGTCTCTTAAAATTGGAAAGATAAAAATATACAAAGCCCTAAGTAGAAGGAAAAAAATGCAGTATATTCATAAAATACAAGAAAATATCTTACACCTCTCCAAGGTAGCTCCTAAGAAATTCTGGAGGCATATTCTAACTAGAAAAACTAAAGATAATAATAGAATTTCTTTACATGACTGGAATTCCTTTCTTAAAAAACTTTATGAATCTTTAAATTTCATAGATAACTTTGAAACATTGCTCACAACTAAAGAAGTTTTCTCATTAGAAGACATAGATTTTGGGGTTAAGCATTTGGAAAATGGAAAAGCTAATGACGTTGAAGGTTACCGGGCATAAATCTTAAAAATTGGAGGTCCTGTCCTCATCCCTCATATCCACAAGATTTTCAATCAAGCAGTCAAGAAATGATTCCCTAAACCATGGACTCAGAGCCTCATTATCCCTATTTTTAAATGTGGGGATAAAAATAACCCCTCTAATTATCGGACAATCATGATTAGCCCTCTCTTAGCCAAGTTATATGGTATTATTTTGGAAAAAAAGATGAGCATATGGCTTGAAAGTGAAGGTAAGAGGGCTAAAGGCCAAGCGGGTTTTAGAAAGCAGCACTCAACAACGGACCACCTCGTTACGCTTAGGATCATTGTGGAGGAATGTCGTAATGATAAATCCAATCTCTTTTTTTTCTTTGTGGAATTTAGAAAGGATTTCGATACAGTACCTAGAAATAACCTATGGAATAGATTAGAAGAGCTAAAGGTTCCTTTTGGGTCGAGAGTTGCCGCTATAAGGTTATACGAGAATGTAATTGCCAAGTTTAAGAGAAATCAGGGGTGGTCAAAATATATTAAGTGTAATATCGGATTTAAACAAGGTTTCCCCCTATCTGATCCAGGTGGATATCGGTGGCCTCCCACCTATTCCATTTGGACCCGCAACATCAATTCTTTCAGTTTTTCAGCTTCAGCACAACTTACTATTTATAGCAGGTTTTCGGGTCTTGCACACCCGGAGCCGTTTTGGGGCATTAATAATCCAGGTGGATATTGTGGCCACCCATCGAGTCCATTTGAATCCCCACCATCAGTTATTTCAGTTTGTAAGTTTCGGCACAACTTACTATTTTTAGCAGTTTTTCGGGTCTTAAACTTCCGGAGCCGTTTTGAGGCCCTAAATGATGCTTTTTGGGAAAACGGAGAGCAACATGGGTCCATGGACCGATGTTGCTCGTTCAAAAGTTGTACTCCTTAGACAGATCTTTCTAACGAGCTATTGAGCGCGTCAAACGGAGATCGGATGCCAAAGTTACGCCCCCGAGAAGTTGAACCACTAATTTACCCAAACGGGACCCACAGTTTTGGCGCTTCATCTCCTACGGTTAGGGTTTTGGACGTTTCGGATTCTACATTGTTTCTCAACAATAAATAGGCCCTTGAACCTCATTGTAAGACAGTTCAGGGGGCTGGGAGCCGACACATCTCTTCTCAGAGATAAGCGCGACCAGTGCCCTAGCTCGCCGCATCTCCATTATGTCTGTATTGTAACACAGTTCAGGGGCTGGTAGCCACCACATCTCTTCTTAGGGATACGCTGCCAGTACCCTAGCTCATCTATTTCTTTTATGTCTGTAATAGGCCTGCGAGCCTCAATGTAACACAGTTTAGAGGCCTGCGTACGCTACATCTCTTCTCAGAGATACGCTACCAGCGCCCTAGCTTATTTCCATTATGTTTGTAAGCTTATTGCAGTCATTCTTTTATTAATAAAATGAAGCATTATTTCCGCCGCATCTCTGTATCTATGGTTATATCTGTATTCTGTTGCGTTCCTGCATAAAATCCGGATCACTATCCCCTACCCTATTTAGCATTTACATGGATAATTTAGAAGGTTTTTTAGAGGAAGAAGACTGTGTTGGCACGATCTTAGTTGGAATAGTCATCATCCTTCTTCTCTATGTTGACGATATTGTTATTCTGGCAAGGTTCCCATCTGATCTTGATAAGCAACTAAGACTTCTTAATGATTTCTACTCAACCATGGGTATGATTGTTAACACTGACAAAACAAAAGTTATGATTATCAAACCAAAAAAGGACACTTACGCTAATTTTGTGTATGACGATAGCAACTTGGAGGAAGTGTATTCTTACAGGTAGCTAGGAATTGATATTCATCACAAGCTCAACTGGAACTATAGCATTGAGAAAAGGATTAATGGAGGGTGGAAAGCTTATTTTGGTCTTGAAAATATTTGTAAAGCAGCAAACCTTGTGATGTGGGATAAAAAGAAGCTCCTCTTTGAAACTTTATTCACTCCCGTTATCTTGTATGGATGTGAGATTTGGGGTTGCAGCATCTCTATAGAATCCTGGAGAAATACTGAGAAAATCTAGAAGCATTTTGTAATGTATAACCTCAAAATTAAAATCAATACACCCTATCCTATTCTCCTTATAGAAGTGGGTCTTTCCCCTATTGAGAGCCTAGCTATGACTAGGCTCCTATTGTATAAGCACAAAATCACTAACATGGGAAACCATAGACTTCCTAAGCTAGCTTTAAATTCTAGCCAAAACCGACTAAGGCTCAAATGAGGTTGGTATAAAGATACCAAGGCATGGTTAAACCATTGGGAGATCGACGAAAATGTTGCATTGCAAAGTATTAATAAAATTAAGAATATTGTTACTTCTAAGTTTAAAGAGAAAATCTGGTGTGAGAAAGATTTCGAAGCCAAAAGAAAAATAAGATATTATAAGGAGGTCATCAACCCTACTCTAGAAGATCAAAAGCATCTCTCTTTTTTAACTAGCTCAAAGAAAAAAATTAGTATAGCCAAGATAATAATGAACTCTCATGAGCTCCATAGTGAAACAGGTCATTGGGCAGTTCCTAAAACACCATGGGTGGAAAGGATCTGCCATCTCTGTGAGAATATAAACATTGAGGATGAAAATCACTTCTTCTTGGAGTGCCTTGCGTACACCCACATTAGATCTCAGTTTCACAACCTTTGTTGCAATACTGACCTTCCTAGCCTTTTAACATGTCAAAATTATAGTGAGCTCAGGATGCTTCTCTCCAAGCTCTTTAAGCATATGAGTACAATTTTAAAACAAACTAAATAATTCGTCTCTTTAGGTCCGATAGACCAAATTTTGGTCTTAGTGGATGTTAACCATCATCATCATCATCATGTTAAATGACATTGCGGTAACTATTGGCTGCATGGCATGAAATTTGTGATATGTGTATTCGCTAGATTGGTTTGGAATTGTTGGTCATTATGTAATGACATTGCGGTAACTTTGTGATATATTGCGGTAATTATTGGTTATGTGGCATGAGATTTGTGATATGTTTATTTGCTTGATGGTTGGGTAAGTGGTTGCGTGGCATGAGATTTGTGATATGTTTATTCATTTGATGGTTGGGTAAGTGGTTGCGTGGCATGAGATTTGTGATATGTTTATTCGCTTGATGGTTAGGTAAGTGGTTGTGGCATGGGATTTGTGATATGTTTATTCACTTGATGGTTGGGTAAGTGGTTGTATAGCATGAAACAGAAATAGGAATAAAACCTATTTTTGAAATAAAAATAGAAATTTGATTTTGAAATACAAATAAATTTAAAAAAAAAACTATACAAAGAAAATAAATAAAACATAAATAAGTTAAATTTGATTTTAAAATTAAAAATAAAAATAAAAAATTATACAAATTTGATTCTAAGACAAACATAAAAATTTACAAAGAAAATATATAAAACTATACAAAGAAAATATATAAAACAAAAACAAATGTAGTTTGATTTTGAAATAAAATTAAAAAATTAAAAAAAAAATCTATACAAAGAAAATATATAAATAAATAAAACAAAAATATATTAAATTTGATTTTGAAATAAAAATTAAAAATTAAAAAAAATATATACAGAATATATACAGAATATATATATATATATATATATATATATATATTAAAAATTCAACATATACATATTTTAAATATGAACTATATTATATTTTTCAAAACAACATACATAAGTTTTTTAATAATTCTAATTTAATACACATTATATATGTACAATACAATAAAAATTACCAAGACAAGACAGACTCATCAAAGAAATAAATGATCAAGCACCACATCTAGAAAGCAATCAAACTTCGAAAATATAATTCCATTCACCAAGAAAAGTAAATAAATTGTTGTGTGAAAAGTGCTCAGATCAAACCAAAGGTCAACCAATAATGATCGAAGCATGACAAGAAGACATTACCAAAACCTGGAAGAGGCAAAAAGTGTAATAACGACACATCCAAGTAAATCCCTCTTATACTTATAAGTCCATAATCCCACCAATAAATACATGTCCATTAATCTCATTTCAATCAACTCTAATCAATTGGAAGAAATAGTAAGAATTTCCAAGAGGGGCTTTTTATTTTTCTATAAAAAATCAAGGGAGTAGGTTGATGCTCCAACATTGGTGACTGACTGGGCGAACCCGCTATCTCTGGTTTAAAAATTTGAAATATATAGAAATAAAGGAATAATGATAATTTTTTATGTTATGCTGACACTCAATTAACCCAAAAATTTTCATCTCTAGTTTGTATGAACAACAATAGAAACTTGTAACATGTCAAAATCATTTCCATTATAATTCAAGAACCAGATAAAATATAAACCAATAACTAAAATTTATTGATAATGAACTCAGGGAAAATCAAAGACAACCAAGTAAATCATAGCGTTAGATTAACTTTAATACCGCAGGAATGGTTGTTGCTGCTAGTAGACGTCTATAGCCTCGTCAGGGATTCCTTTTAACCCAATGGAATGCATGTGTCCCAACTATTAGATATATATTCAGAGTCGTTTAATAACATTTTGTTTTAGTTTAGAAATTAAATGAAGACTGATGTCTTGACTTGGTAACCAGTTAACGACAGTGCCATTCACAAGCATTAACAAAAGAAAAGCAAGCTAGCTCATGATGAGACCCCATGTCTTTCAATTGTACAACTGAAAGATATTACCTTGGCTTGGTGACCAGATATTGGTAATGTCTCTTTTGTTAATACCCATGATCATCGTAGGTCAGCTCGTAATGAGACATACTATCGCTCAATTAACCCTTTTATATGTTAAACTAAACTCTGACTATGATTAACCTTTAATATGTAACTTAATAGGCAAGGAGGAAAATCTACTCCTTAAGAGCAAGGGATGACATGAAATTTTTTTGATGACTAATCATTACTATTTGGTCTTGCTACCCCAAAGACTCATTTTAAATAATACAGCCATGTCATAGCTTTTAAACCATGGTGGAAAGATTAAGACAAGCATCAAGAATGATCAAATGATAAATTTACAAGATCAGAAATTTCTCTTATTAGGCAATGTCGAGTGTCAACATAAGGAAAATATCTTTATAGGAAATATTCCTTAGAAATAAGATTTCATTTATAGATAACAGGGGATGAATGATTTACCCAATGGTCATGCCAAACAAAATCAAAAAATGTCAAAATCTACCCCCCATCAAACCAAGGAGAGGAAGACCTAAGAAACCTACAAATGGGATGGAAGAATAAAAATAGAATCAAAATAATGAAAAATAGGTAAAAAAAAAATAGTAATCCACCACTAGCGAAAAATGAAAAAAAGGATGATGGTATAGTGATAACATGAATCTTAAAAGGTCACATGTTTACTCCCTTATTTTTTTATTCCTTTTATAAAATAATTGGCTTTAAAGGTTAAACATTGTGTTAGATGTTTAATAATTTGACCATTTATTACACTCCGATACCATCAAAATCAAACAAACTTAAAGAAAATGTGCAGTTGTGATATTTATTTCAAAGCAGAGGAGAACTAAAACATTAAACTTCTCATGAAAGCAAATTTTGTGAATGATTGATTCACATAGAGCACTCTTGTTTAGTGATTTTAAAATACTCATAATAAACAAGAATAAAAGTGAAAGAATCACTATTAAGAACACTTCCTTGATTATGTTATGATAGTCGTTCAACCTTAGCTTCGTCACTAGTAGGCTCCCACAACTACATTTTTTAAACTAGAAAATATAAAAAATTGAAGCACAACTAATATACTCCTAAACTAATCTAAACTAATAAATGGTTACAATATCAATTGTAATCATATATCTAGTGTAACCATCGAATCAAATCCAATCATGTAGAAACAAATCCGTTCCAAATCAGCAACGTGAATTGCAACATGTTATGATAAAAATGAAATAAATCATACTTACCCTCATGATTATCATTTAGAAACACAAGTAGTATGATCTTACCATTGTTACAAAATTTTGAAAAATATGAATCCTTGAGCCATTGTACTATCCTGCCATGAAACTAAAAATGCAAGTTATTACTTGAATAAATAAATTTTGCAGATGACAAGTGTATCTTTTGAGAATTCACTAAGGAAAATAAAACACTAGTTTGATCTTTCCCATTGATTAAATCAAATGATTCAAAACTAGATGATGAAGGATGAAAATTAGATTGAACCAAAGGGTGATTATGGGGTGTAAGACCTTCACATTCAACTGAAGCAGGTGTACAATTAGAGAATATTGGAATCAAATCATTATATAACATATATTTCTTCCTTATGGGTGGTTGAAAAGAAGGTGGATCATTTTAGATTTTACAAGCATCATGTTTAAGGGTCTCATCACCTTAAGTTATCATATAAAAGGGATAAAAATGTGGTGGCACCATGTAAGATTCATTAGAATAATGTGCATCAAAATCTGTAAATAGATCAGAATAAAAAGAATAAAAAAATTGGAGATGAGAAAGTGAAAAGGTTCCCTTGAATCATGATAGTTGAAATCAGAATAAATTTCAAGGGGCACCTCTTCGATTACCTTATCATGTTGAGTATTACTAGGTAATGGATGATGATACATTAAATGATTGTTATGATTTGCCTCTCGTATGTCCAATAATTCATACGATTGAAGAAAAACCTCATAGCAAGCATCTAGTATTTCTTCAGGGTAAAATATGATTTGTTAATATAGATTTATAGCCTTATTTTGAAAAAGAAATTCAATATTTCTAACATATTTAGTTTAAATATTAGAACAATCATTATCAATATGTTCATCAAAAGTTGAATCTAAGAACATATAATATTGAAAATCGGATGCATCTTGGTCAATAATTGGGCTTTCTTCCACTATATTACTAGTAGAAGATTGTTCAAGAGAGAGCCTAAGTTTTTTAGAGTTGTGCTTGATCAATTTTACCTCTTCTACTTGTTCAATAGAATTTTGGGATTGAAATTTTCATACAAATCCATCTGAATTTGTAAGGAAAACTCATGTTGCAATCTAGTATTATGATATTTATCAAGTATTCCAAATGCAATCAAATTTATATCAAGGAAAGGGGGGCAAACATCATAAAAAGTATCTAACATGAGATAAAAATCACAAAGATGAAATTTTAAATGAACATGACTAGCTTTATCCACAAATATCTCTAAATATAAATACTTTGCAGTTAGTAACACCATTAATTCCTCATATATCTTATTTTGATCATAGGTTTCAAAAGCATATAAAATTCTTCAACAAACTGAAACCAATTAAAGATAGAATATGGCAGAAAAGTTTCAAACCAGTTCTTCATTCTTCCCCCAAATGTGAAAGATAATAACCTGCACAAAACATTTAGATCAGTAGTATTATATTTGACACATTTACACCAAAATTTATCTAAATATTTTAATGCAGAAATACTTCCTTCACTGTCGAACATGAGTTTAGACAAGTGATAAGTTGTTTTGTGAGGAATGTATGGTAATACAAAGCTAAATGCATCCTCACACACAAAGTTTTGGGTACGAGCCATTAATTAATAACACAATAAAGATACAGACTCTAGATACATTAGCTTATCTTCTAACCCATTTCAAACACATGTGAAATGACACAATGGAGGGTTAAAAATATGGAATTAAAAAAGGCTACAGGTTAAATGATCTAACCAATTATTTTTTCGTAGGCCCTCCTTCTAGTGTCATTTTGTTGACGCGGGAATTGACATGCCTATGTCAGAATGGAGAAACGACCCAGACCAATGCTCTTCACACATCCCTAGCTTTTTTGGATGGTCGTTATCAACAGGTTTAAAGGCTTTGTTGACGTTATGCCTCTTCCTCTCGCAAAAGGAAAAGATAAGGGAATTCTACAATTATATTAAATGCATATAATGACATATATACAATGAAAACACAACTACTACTTAATTAATAAAATTGTACATATATACAAAAGATAATGATGACCAGAAACTAATGTAACTGACGTTAACGAAAAATAATGATTTATCTCCCTTGAAAGGAAGCTTGCTTTGTTTCTCATATGAGTCTTTAGAATAATTAAAATTTAAACACATAAAGAACTAAACTATGGCTAATCTAAATTTAATTCAATAACCATTAATAAACAACTATCAAATCAAAAGAAAACAAAAAATGAAACACCTATCCAACTAGAATAAATTGATCTAAATTGGTTCAAAATATGTGCATATGTGAATGATTAGAACATAGAATTAAATCATATAAAAAAACCATTCAAGATTTTACATATGAATCAGATGCAAACATGACCATTGCAATACACTTTTAAATCTGCATAAGCTAAATCAATTCACAGTAAATAGATAGATCATAGAGTAATGAAAATATTCATAAAAATTCTCATTATCAAGTTTTTAAGAAAGTTTGAATCAAAGTTACAAACTTCCATAAAACTTACAGAAAACCATAGTGAGAAGAACTGAAAATGACTTTTATGCTCTGTAAAGAAAATTCATACAAAGTTGAAGTGGGTCCTCAAAGTTCACTCATCACAATCTCCCTTACAAGTGTTGATCTGTCAATTGTTGGCAACATCCCTATTCCTATTCCTAACAATATAAACTTTGAAATGATAACATAAACGAGTACCCGCTTTTTTGAGGTAGCAAAAAATTAATCTGATTTTGAAAAGTGCTCTCCCAGAATACACTTTGTTTTTTGGGAGTATGTTTTTGACACTTTAAATTTTCTTATGTATCATTTTTTTTTTAAATGTTAGTGATTTTCATGTTAATTTTAAAAAATGTTAATGGAGCATTGACTCCTTTTTTTAGATGGCTTATTTTTTACACTTTAAATTTTCTATTGTATTAAGCCTCAATATATATTTTTAAATGTTGACGATTTTCATTCATATTTTGGAAAACATCAACATTTATTTTTTTAAAGACATTTTTGACACTTTAAATGTTCTTATGTCCTAGGTATACACAATTATTTTTTAAATGTTGATTATTTAACAAATTTTCAAGTTTTCTTATATCTCTTAGTGATTTTCCACCTAAGATATTAGTTTTTTAAGGGTTTTTCAAACATATGTTTTTTTGTTTTTCTTTGCACAGTTTTTTTTTTATAATAAAATTTTAACCTTTTTTTTGCAAAATAATAATAATAATAATAATAATAAAATCAAATATAAATTGTATATGAAAAGACAAAAAAGCATTAAAAATATTTTAAAAGTAAACTTTACAAAAAAAAAAAAAAAAAAAACAAGAAAAAACAAAACAATTTTAAAAAAATTAGAAAATTAACAAATTTTCTTAAAATATAGAACAAATTTACATAATTAAAAAAAAAAACCTTAAATTTAAATAAAAAGATATAAAAATTATAATAAAATTTTAAAAAACATATAAAAAATAAAAATAATAATAATAATTAAAATAAAAAATAATCCAAAACAAAACTAAAAAAACAAATTAAAAAAGAGTAACTAAAAAAATTAAGAAATAAAAATAATTAAAAAAAATGATATATATATTTTTTTAATGTTGCTTAGCCACAGCGTCCACGCCGCCCAGCGCGGCTACTGAGCGGCCACAGGGGGCAAGGCCGATTCTCAGAATTGGCCTTGTCCCCTGTGGCCACTCGGCGGCTGGGCTAGGCATCATACTTTTTTTTATTTTATTTTTTAATTTCTTTTATTTACGGTTTTTATTTTTATTTTAGTTTTGTTTTTAATATTTTTTTACTATTTTTAATCTAATTTTAAGGTGTGATTTATTTTTTTTAATGTTTTTATTATTATTTGTATAGGTTTTTAATTTAAATGTAAGGTTTAAAAAAAAATTATGGTTTTTATTTTTAAATTATTCAAAATTTATTTATTTATTTATTTATTTTTGTTAATATTCTATCTTTTTTTAATTATTTATGTTTTAAAATATGTTTTGTATTTTTATTATTTTTTTATAGTTTTTTTTTTTTTTTTTAATAAGTTAATTTTGTTTTTGGGTATTTTTTTTATGTTTCATTTGTTTTTTTTGTCAATTTCACAAATAATTTTATATTTGTATTTTTTTTGCCATGTTTTTATATTTGTTTTTTTTCCATGTTTTTTAAAATATTTTATGTTTTAATAACTTCGATAGAAGTGCGTAGCTAGTTTTAGTTAGGGAAACATCCAAGCATACTAATATAGATAGAAACTGGCTAATGCTTGATCAATACAACTTTGGTAGAAGTGTGTAGCTAATTCTAGTTAGGGAAACATCCAACCGTATTAATATAGATAGAAAATGGCTAATGCATGATACTCAATCAATTAAGCACGGGTGTTATCTACTTCTTATTACTATTTTTGTGTTTCTTTTTGTTTTTATTTTTCTCGGTAATTTTGTTTTCATGATTTTTAATTTCTTTTTGTTTTAATATATATTTTTATTTACTTTTATTATTTTTTTGTAAGCTGAGTAGGACTACATCTTCATCATTATGTCCAAATACATCACTCCGATTGGGGCAGGGAATTGAAGTTGTGACTTCACATCAAGGAGTTTGTAAACATCCTACCCAATCACGGTCTATTCAAGGACCCCTAAACTTTATTTACTTATTATTATTTTTTAAAATTTTGTGTGTGTTCTTTTTTTTAATTTTCAATGTTTTAATTTTTGTTTTCTTTTATATTTTTCATTTTTATATATTTATTTATTATTTTGTTTTATTTAATTTTTTCATATAGGGTCTGGGTCAATCCTTGGCTACCAATCTCATCTCATTATGTGTCATTTTGATTGTTGATTTTAATGTTTTCATTGTAAAAGATCGAGTCCGCCCACACAATGTGTCAATTTCATCGTTGATATTTAATTTTTCATTTAAATGGGTCGAGTTTCCCTATATTGTGTGTCAATTTGATGGTTGCCTTTTATTTATTTTTTGCAATGTGTCAGGCTAAGATTTTAAAGTCATCATATTTTTATCATTTAAAAAAGAAACTCTTCCTCGAATACTCACTCTTTCAATCAAGTGTTCATTTTTAAAGTTTTTTTAGTCAAAATTTGTTCCATAATGTCATAGTTGAAAAATTGTCAAAATTTTAAGGTTTTCCAAAATTATAGTATTCCAGCATCATCAACTCTCTTTTTTTAAGTTGTTTTTCATGTTTTTTTGGAGTTTTTTGGCTAGAGTTCCCGTTTTGAGTTTGTAGTTTCCATTTCAAAGTTTACATTCTTTCCTCTTGAAAAATAAGTTTACAAAGAAAAATAAGAACGCAGAGAGGAATCAAGGTCACTCTGTGCTTAAAGACCAGGAGCCTCCCTTTGTTTTTACTTTCATGATATTTTTATAAACATAAAAAAGAATTATGTTCATCCTTTGAGTTTCTCCTTCCTCTATCTCCTTAGGATCCAAATATCCTATTTTTCACCTAGAATTCAATCAACAAGATATTCAAAAATTATTTCCAAAATATTTAATAACTAAAAACCAAAATAAAAAATCTAAATCTAAGCTAAAAATTAAAATAAAATAATAAATTAAAAAATAAAACCATATTAAAAATAAACTAAATATCCATTAAAACTAAACATATATATATATATATATATATGAATATGATGATGATGATGATGATGATGGTAAATGTCCACTGAGACCAAACTTTGGTCTATCGGACCTAAAGAAACAAATTATTTAGTTTGTTTTAAAATTGTACTCCTATGCTCAAAAACCTTGGAGAGAAGCATACCGAGCTTGCTATAATTTTTACATGATAAAAGGCTAGGAAGGTGGGTATTGCAACAAAGATTATGAAACTTAATCTAATGTGGGTGTACGCAGGGCACTCTAAGTGGAAGTAATTTTCATCCTCAATGTTCATATTCTCACAAAGATGGAAGATCCTTTCCACCGATGGTGTTTTAGGAACTGCCCAACGACCTGTTTCACTACGGAGCTCATGAGAGTTCGTTCTTATCTTGGCTATATTAATTTTTTCCTTTGAGCTAGTTAAAATAGAGAGATACTTTTGATATTCTAGAGTAGGGTTGATGACCTCCTTATAATATCGTAATTTTATTTTAGCCTCTAAATCCTTCTTCACACCACATTTTCCCTTTAAACTTAGAAGTAGCATTATTTTTAATGTTATTAATATTTTGCAATGCAACATTTTCATCGATCTCCCAGTGGTTTAACTAGGCCCTGGTATCTTTATACCAACCTCGTTTGAGACTTAGGTGGTTTTGGCTGGAATTTAAAGCTAGCTTAGGAAGTCTATGGTCTCCCATGTTATGGATTTTGTGCTTGTACAACATGAGCCTAGTCATAGCTAGACTCTCGATAGAGGAAAGACCCACTTATATATATATTTAAACAAAATTAAACTTAAATTTGTTTTATTTAAAACTAAACATAACTATACAACAAAACAAATAATATATAAAACAAATTAAAATAAAAAAATGTTTTGTTTTTAAACTGTAACAAAACTATACTAAATAAAAACTTTTTATTTTAAAACAATTAAACTTAAATTGAAATTATGTAATTTAGCATGTCCAAAAAATGAAAAATGGGTTCAAAGACATGAGAGGATATCCCAATAAGCGCATTGGATCACATATATTTTCATGAAGAAGCTAATTGTGGTTGTATCCAGAAAAAAAACCCATGTTCCAGATGTTTCATTAGGATCTAAGCTAGAAAATGACTACTTTTTTGCAATTTCGCCCCTATCGAAACGAATTTTGAACGATTTTCCATTAATTAATGCAAACAATTAATAATAAAATCCACCAAAATATAATGACATAGGAGGCATATATCAAATCAATGAGAAAAAATGGTTTTAATTGCCCCTTTTTGGCATTTGTAGGTTCTGCAACAACATTAGAAACTTCATTGGGTTTTTGGAAAAATGACAAAATGATAGGACACTATTTAGTCCTAGAATTGCTCCAAACTCACTTGCAGTCCCAAACCAAACCAAAATGGTTTAAAATGGCTGATATAATCTTAAAACATCTCGTGGAGAGATCAATTTAGGATTTTCTTGGTGTCACTAAGAATATAAATCCATAAAGGAGTGCCCCTAGAGCCAACATCTCTGCTCTAGTAACCAGTTGCTGGTATTTTCTAATGAGGTCATGCGTTCAAATTTCGTCAGTGTCAGCTGCTTGCTTGTTTTATGTCTGCATTCTCTATGAGTGGCCTCGACTAGTGGACACGGCTAAGTGGTTAAGCAAGATGATGGATTAACGATTCAGAGAAGTTTTCCAAGTATGAGGCTCTACGAAAGGACGTGTAAAACTAGGTATGAGGCTACATCATCTCTTTTCTTGTCGAATGTAAGGTGGGGTGGTAGGGTTTTGAAATATTAAGCATTGGGCTCTGGTTACTGTCTGGGTATCTATTTCCAGAAGGGAATGAAGTATCGTGGTCCGGAAATGGGTTATGGGGTGATAGGTTTTTGAATTCATAAGTTCTGGTTTAGGGTGTGAAGCATTTTGTTTTTGAATGGGAGCTTGTTCATATTTCTGGGTGAATGGGATGTGGGCTGGAAGTTTAGTTTTATGAGATTCTTAGTCCTGGTAATCTTGTCTTTGTCTAAATTGTAAAGTTGGCATGTTGCGCTATAAATTCCTTGTTGTGTATTACACCCGAATTATGATACAAGGATATGGTAAGTGTGGGTTGATAGAAGCAGAGGCCAGTAACTAGCACCAGTTCTATGCCATAGGTGTGGTTTGGGTTTTGGTTTGAGGTTTTGACATAGTCTGGAGGTTTTCAAGAAGGGCCACAAGCACTAAAACTGGTCATATGATAGTGGTATCGGGTTTCTAAGTAGTTTTCATTTGTGTGTGGTATGAGATAGATGAAAATTATAAAACCAGGTCGGGTTGTAGATGAATAAGGTTTTCTTCGGGTGGTGCATGGAATTTTGAGTGCATTATGGTTTCAGATTATAATGTTTTTTAATACATATTTGGATATTGGTCCTAACCGCACTCATTATCTTGATAGTCATCATAAAAAATCATTTGGTGGCTTCAAACAATCGGTTCAATGCAAAATCAAGGAGCTAGGTTACCCTCCCATGAAGCAACAAAGAGCTCTGATACACCACACTCTCTAAACTAGTCTAGGTTGACCTTTATGTGGCATAAATGGGTAGACTCCTTTATAATTTCTAGGCCTTGTAAGGACTTCGAGTTTCAATTTTGTTTTCACTGGTGGCGCTATGCTAGATGTTGTTGTTGCTGCTGCTGCCATTTTTTAGTTGGCTCATGTGTATCGTCTCACCCTGCTGTTACACAACAATTTGTCACCGTCCCTACAATCCCCCGTCCTGCACATTGGAGGGCTTATTCCGTGACCTGTGAGCAGTGATATGACCTGAAAACACTTGTATGGCATCCCCCTAGACATGGAATTTCATTCCCCTAAAGACAACTCCTTGTGAAAAACCCTAAAAATATCATTTTTATCCTTGGTGCGACTCGTCAGTGTTATACCCGCGCCAATGGGGGAAATCCTCCAAAGAGGGTGTGCCAACTGGCGCTCTGTCCTAGAGTCGCACCCATGCCAGGCTTAATAAGGAGTGTTTTTAAAAAATAAATGGTAGAAGATTGACTCCAACTAACTCCTGAACTAGTCTCTAAATTGAGTTGGGACATTTGGCTCCAGATCTCCATGTAGAGGAAGTAGTTTTCCACCTCTCATGGAAGCTTCCTTAAGGATAGGGCCAATCCCATGATTGTAGGGATCCCAACTCCCCTTCCACCATCTATATAAGCTTGCCATTTCCCTTTGAAAGCTAGTCTCCAAGAGCCTTCATAGCCTAAAGAATGTTGCAAGAGCCTTGATAGTCCTCATAGAGCCAAATCAGTAGTAAGGAGATTGACGATTGAAGAGAGAGGCTTGTCCCCATTCCCGACAAGCTTTACCGAGACGTATTCTGTTGACGACCCGCCGAAGGAAGATTCAGCGTCAGAGCCAGGTTGCATTTTCCTTTGTATGAATTAATGATAAGCGACTATTGGTTATGGTTCCGCTCGTATTGCTCATTATGATCATGAGTTGTGTCTTCTTTGACTGATACATAATTGCATATATTGGGTTTTACGCTTGTGTTTGTCGCATTTCTTGTGTGTACGGGTGTTCGATCGCGGCAAGCGAGAGGATTTTGATCTGCTGGAGCAAGGAAACGGAAGCGCCATCTTCTCTACAAACAACAACGTTGGACTTGAGGTAGGCCTTCATCGCAATTTGGTCTATTGCAATTAGGAACTTGCACCTTAGCGTGATATGATTGTTGCTAGACCCGATCTGGGCTAGTAGGGATCACCTCTGTCCGCAGAGGGGATTTACCTCTACAACACCTACTTTCTCCATCGTCTTTTTTTATACCACCACCCTAGTTCCTGGTTACTTTGGGTTTTCTCGGCAGGCTGGAAACTTGAACTCACCTACTCCTGTCGCTCTCACACATTGTCCCAGGGACTCCTGACATATCCTTTATTCCTCTATATCTTGCATCTCACCTCTGTTATTTTGTAAGCATTGGGATCAGGTTTTGGTCATGTCAGCCTAGGTCAGTGGGTCGTTGGGAACATTCTCGAGGTCCTTTTTGCGTGGTGCCATACAATCTATGTTGTTTCCTATTCTAGTTGGCGACTCCTCATTAAGGAAGTTTTAAAAACCTCTGAAAATATATCTGAATAAGCCATTTTGGGAACTTTTCTCGTGTACGGTGTGTTAAAAAGGGTGGGTGGGGATTCAAAGCTTGTGTCCAGACTGATTGGGGAATAGGCCATTGGTGGTAGGTCGAGATGGTTGATGGTTATGATATCCTCTCCTCAGACACATCGGCACATGAAGCTTTAATTGCTGCCAAGTTAGAGGCGAAAAGGACTCGCAATGCTGATCTGGGACTGGATTTGGGGTCTCTAACATAGACTAGATCGAGGACACCTAGAAATATATCATATTGTGTGGACAAGGGATGCACGAATTCTCATGGTGGAAAAAGAACATTTGGGAGGGCTCTCGATAAAACAATAATAGAAAGGGTTTGTCAAGAAAGAAATTTTACAAACCAGTAGCTGAGATTAAATAGGTAATCCTGGAATATTATGATCTATGGGGTCGGGTGGAAAGCCTCCAAAAAAGATCTTTAATCGGTCGTTGGATATTTTCGGAAATGGCAGAAGTTGATATGGCCACATGGGTCAAGGCCACTTGGAGTCCCATCTTGGGATATGCTCTGCAAGACAGTTTGATGATGAACACCTAGTTCAACATCCATTTCATGCATGAGGATGACTGTGTCAAAATTATCACATGCACATGGGTGTGCATTAGAAGCTTTATGCAGCTCCTTCCCTGGTACCTCGACTTTAACCCAATCATGGAGGCGCCAAAAATCAATTTGGTCTAGGTTAAGTTATCGAGGCTCCCTCTCTAGTTATGAACATTTAAGGCTTTGACGACGATAGGAAACTCAATTGGGCGCACAAGGCATGTTGACCCAAAATTTTTGGGAACAAATGAAAAACAAATAGGTTGGCTCCTGGGTGAAGTCAGTTTCATAGGTGGCTTGTCGAGAAATGTGGATCTACTATGGGGTCAGAGTCGACATAGAAAAAGGATTGATTTCTGGGGGGTTCCATTCAGGTGCTTGATCTGTCACCATACTGGTCACCTCATGAACAGATGTCCCTTGCAACATTGGCAAGTGGGGCACAAAAAATCAAAACAGTGTTTTGGCTACAAAGGGAAGTCGTCTCACAGTTCTATTGACCGTCACCACTCAGGTAAGCAGTCACCTCCCTTTTCTAATTTTGATTTTTTTGTGTCCTCTGAATCTCGATCTGATAGACCACCCTTGCCTTATATTTCTCCCAATATTGTTGCTGACCCCCCTCTCCATGACTCATGTGCTCTGCCTCTTCTCACTAATCCAATCTACCCCATTCATAAAGAGGCTGGTTATTGCCCATCTGATGACATTGAAGCACCTCCACATGAGTCGAGTCTAGCGGGTTTGATGACTGTATCCCCCTTTATGCCACCACTTGAATGGGATTCACCCTCTCCCCCTCATGATTTGGAGGTGGGTGTACCCTCTGATTCTCTGAGGAATATGGTCGGGAGTGATATTGAGTCTCTGCTTGGTAACCTAGCTCTGGAAATTGTTGCCTTAACTGTGTTTGATAAGCTGCATCATGATCCCCCCATATCCATTTCACCTGCTTCGACATCAAATATCACTGTAAGGAAAAAATCCAAATCTAGATACAGACATTTTAAGGGCCAACTCAAGACTAAATCTTTATTCAAGGATGATTTGTATGATTTCCGGACATCCCTATTTATTCTGTTGATAATCTATGGGCACTTAGAGCATGCAACCCTATATAGGTTCCCAAATGAATTCTATCCTGTCTCTTAAAATTATGGGGATAGGTGACCCCTCGAAACATCTTCGCCCAAGAGGCTTACTTGTATAAATTCAGCCTTGTATTGCATTATTTCAAGAGATCATGTGCTCACGATCCAAAGCCCTCAGTACACTTCTTAAAATCTGAATGGATTGGATGTGGTTGGTATTGACTCAGTTGGTAGAGACGAGGGTATGTTAGCTATGTGGAATCCCACGATGGTAAATTTCCAAGCATATAGTTTCTTTGGGGGTATTATACTCTTGGGGAGATTTTTGGGATTTCCTGAGATTGTACACTTGATTAATCTATATGATCCCTGTCAGTATTGATCTTCCTTTTGGGATTGCCTAAATTCATTTGTTATTCTATGCATTTGCAACCTCATTGTTATTGAGGAGTTTAACTCCACTCTAGCGATGGGTGAATTTTGGGGGCTGAAATCCCGTCAGGATCCTTTGGCTGATCGTATTGCCCGGATTTTTAATGATTGTCATATTTTGGACATTTTTCCAGTTCCCCTTGTTCTGACATGGACCAACCACTGTTCTGGTTATGAGTTTATAGGGAAGCGATTAGACATGGTTATGGTTCATGAGAGTATTACAGAAATATTGGGGAACACTTGGTCACAAGTGATTGCCACTTCCATATCTGATCATATGGCCATCACTCTCGCATGGCGCATGGAACAGGCCATACATGGTCTGACTTTTAAGTTTAACAGAATATGTTTAAAATATCCTCAATACCATCATCTGGTTACAGATATATGGAATGAGGAAGCTTATACTCCTGAGAGAGATGTGTGGAGGAAATTTTCAAAGAAGTTACACAATTTGAAAATCCATACAAAAAAATGGGAATGTAAAAAAATGGAAAAGTTGTGCGTGGAGCTGAGAGCCATTTTTGAAAAGGTAGCACACATTTATGAAGGAATGAACTATTCTCCCTCGCTCCAGCAAACATATGACCTATTGGAGGGTTTGGAGAAAAGAAAGATGGAAGTATTAAAGATACAGAAGGTGACTTGGAAGCTAAATATTTGTGTTCAATGGCTAAAGGAAGGTGGCCTGAATACCAAATACTTTCATCAAATGGAAAATGGGCGGAAATAATGAATTCTATCTAGCACATTGTATTGGCAGGGGGTAACAAGGTTTACTTCACTAAGGACATACAAAAGGAAGCTTTTGATTACTTCTCTGATTTCTACAAGGCAGAGGTAGGGATTGATCACATGATTCAGAAGTGGGTGCTGGACCACATGCCCATTATGTTTGATATCATCGCAAATGAGGATCTAGGGAGAGCCATCTCCAAAGATGAGACTGAGATGGTCCTCAAATCATTTGTTCAAGACAAGAGTCCTAGACCAGACGGATGGCCAGCTGATTTCTTCATTCACTTTTTTGAGATGATGGGGGATGAACTGCAAACAATTATTGAGCAGTCTAGGAAATCAGGTTTCATTCCTGGGGATATGAACTCTACCTTTTTAGCACTGATTCCTAAATCATCATGCCCCCAGTCATTTACATACTTTAGACTGATTTCTTTATGCAATGTCATCTACAAAATTTCCTCTAAAATTATTGCACTAAGAAGTAAAGGGGTGCTATCTAGATACATATATGAATAACAATATGGGTTCCTACATGGTCATTCCATACACGATGATGTTGCATTTGCAAAACAAGTACTGCACTCAGTACATTCCCGGAAAATTGAGGATCTCATAATAAAAGTGGATTTATACAGATCTTATGATTGTGTGGACTGGTCTTTTATTAGACTGGTTCTCTTGAGGATTGGCATCTCTTTGCCAAACATTAGATGGATTATGGCCTATAGTTCTATTGTCAGGTATGCATTTATCATTAATGGAATTGCATCAGAATTATTTGTGGTGGGTCGGGGACTTCGCCAGGGATGTTCTCTTTCTCCCTTAATTTTCATTCTCATCATGGATGGTTTCAACAATCTTCTAAAGATGGAAAATCATGCGGGTTTTTTCCAGGGCATATCCTTTTCCCCCACTGTAAGCATTTATCATTCTTTGTTTGTAGATGAATTAATTGTCTTTGGCAAGCTCCTAAGGAATCACTGGTTTTATTTTCATTACATCCTACTTTGATTCGGTGCTTCTTCTGGATTGCACATCAACAAAGGCAAATCTATCCTTATTCACGTGTAAGGAGATGTAAATGAGATCAAATTCATTGTTGGTTTTTTGGGGGTACATATCAAGAATATATCAGAGGGTATATCTTACCTGGGTTTCAAATTGAAGCCATATGGCTATAAAACAACAGACTGGACGTGACTTATTCACAATTTTAAGGGCAGAATTCACAAATGGTCTCATAGATGGTCGTCCTTAGGTGGGAGATATATTCTAGTTCAAGCAGTTTTACAGTAATTAGTGGTGTATTGGGCACATCTCTTCTATCTCCATGTTCGCACAATATCCTTAATCAACGGAAAAATCTCTTAGTTTTTATAGAGAGGGTCTTCTAAGGAAAAAAATATCATCTCTACAAGCTCGACAATATCTCGGTTCCTAAGGAATATGGGGGTTGGGGTCTTTTGAATGTACAGTCCTTTTTTAATGGTCTTTTAATAAAATATATATGGAGAGCATTAAAAGGTCGGGGCATGTGGCATGACTTTATTCAGATTAAATACTTAGAGGGAGATCCTCTATTGCAGATATATAGGAAATCATATGTAAATCATAAATATGAGTCTTACATCTGGAAAATTTTCCAGAAAGTTATGGGATTATTTGTAGAGCGTTTGGTCTGAAATTTTGGAAATGGACATCAAACTGCTCTGGGCAGTTAAATAATTTTGGGTCTAAGTGATGGGCAACAGATGGATGACAGGCTCATTCATAGACTGTCTCACAGAGGCATATTTTATCTCTCACAAGTGATAGCTATATGGCAAAAAGGATGTCTGATATGGAAATCTGCTGCCCAATTGAAGTTACATAATCGAGATGCTGGATCTTGGCAGCACTATGTGGTATGCTTACAAGAGGGTGGTTTAAGCTTTCAACATGAAGGTGATCAGATAGTATGGGACAGGTTCATGAAAGGGGATGGGTTAGTTGTGAAGGACATATACAATTACAATACATGTAACCAGATAGGAGACATGGCTCTTTCTCCCTTTAGGGTATATTGTTGTTGGAAAGTCCCACATAAAATCTTACCTTTTGGATGGTTAGTTTGGAAGGACCGTATGTTGACCTGAGATAATCTAAAAAAAGGGGCATACATTTTTCCTGGATAGTGCATTTTTTTTCAAGCCCATGGAGAATCAGTTGTCCACTTGTTTCTGTCTTGCCCTGTTACTCACAAGATATGGTCCCTCTTCTCTCATTTTCTTATTGATTTGGGGTGGCGGCCAGACAATTTCATTAATAATCTCACAATCTCACAATATGGGGAGCGAACAAAGGTAAATTCAAAGCTATGCCCTTCTATTTGTTTTGGGAGGTATGGTTACCTCGCAATCATTTTATATTTGATGGAAGGCCTATAAATATTTCTCAAATCCATGGGGCCATTATGGCTTGGATTGCTGCTCAACTGCTTCCAGTATATGTTATAGAGGACCTGTCACACCCCATCCGGCCCTAGTCAATATCTCTTCTGGTGGTTTTCTTCGATGGAGCTCAACAGGGGGGCTTGTGTGGATGCGATGCATGGATAAAGATTGAAAATATAGAAAGATACCAGATCTATTGGAATGGTGGTAGGATAAAAAATAATAAGGCAGAAATTCTAGCATTTTGGAGTGGTCTATAGTTGGCCTACAATTTGCAGTTGCAATCTGAGAACATCTACGAAGATGCTAAGATTATCCTAAATGGGATTCCTGGAATGTATCACTATCAACCAAAAGGTTTGCATGGGTGGATTTGTTGTATAAAATTCCTCCTCACAAAGCTCAAAGATCTGCCATTGCAACACATATACAGAGAAAAAAATACTTGCGCTGATCAGTTATCAAAGAAGGGCCTCTCCGCCCTTCCTGGAAGTATCTATATCCTCCATTACTATGGTCCCCAGTTGTTACAAGAATATGTTGTCCTGTATCCTTGAATGTTACAGGGCCTTTTTTCATGCAAGTTTTGTCTAGTTTTTTTTTATGATTCTTCATGGTGTAGTCTTTGCAATCAAGTGAGCTGGATCTTTATGCAGTGCACTCCTCCTATCCCTTCTGAATTAGGTGGTGTATGCCTCTCTTCCATCAAGCAAGCCGTCCTTTTATCACGTGAGCTTGCATATATTACTATCCTTTTACCTCATCTTGTCTCTTGACTCACATGGCTTACATCGCTGTTTATTAGTCTGGTTGTCATGAATTTTGTTGAATAGGTTGGTTGAGTCTTGAATTTCTGTTTTTGCTCATATATGGACTCGTCATGCTGACTAAGTTCAGATGTATGTTTACTTTCTTTTCCCTCAGTCCTGGTTTCTTTAGGATGAAATGATATGTGACGATTTATGTAAATGTCTAAAATATCGTGATGGCGATAAAACATCTTTGTGATTCTGGTTTGATGCCATAAGTTGCATACATGAGACAATGTACTATTTATTTTCTTAATATGAACAACATTTTTTTTCCTCTGAAAAACAAACACTCCATAAAAACTGGGATTTTTTTTCCAATTGGCACAACAATCCGTCGAAATTCCATAAGTTGATGTAATTGGGGGTGTTGGGAAGAAAACCCATGTTTTCGATTCGTGAAATTCAACCTCAATCGGTCGGGATCTGAGCCTGAAAATTGGGTGGCATTTTTCAAATTTTTTTTTCTGTTCATTTGAAAAATATAATTTTGTTTTATATTTGCATGTTTTGGAATAAATCCCATATGCATTGCGCAGAGAAACTCAGAGTTAGTTTTAAACATTGGTGGTTGGTCTTGTTACAAAGTGACATTGTGGTAACTATTGGTCCCCTGACATGGGATTGGTGGTATTGTATTTAAAAAAATTAAATTGACTTGAAAAAAATTGGATTGTTTGGTGCAAGCTTGACTTTGTAAAAAAAACAAATTTTGCTTGGATGATTGTTTGGTGCAAGCCTAACTTGGTATTCGAAAAAAAGAAAGAAAAAAAAATGGTTTGAAAAATTTGGCTTGGTATTTGAAAATAAAAAGAAAATAAAAAATTGAAAAAAATTGGCTTGGATGGTGCATGTCTAGCTTAGTATTTGGAAAAAAAATTTGGCTTGGATGATACATATCTAGCTTGGTATTTGGAAAAAAAACTATACAATGAAAATATATATTAAAAAAAAACTATACAATTACCCAAAAATAAAAACAAACTACACAATAAAAAAAACTATACAATTGCAAAAAAAACTATATAATTACAAAAAAAAATTTAAACAATGAAAATAAAAATAAAAATAAAAAACTATATAATTACAAAAAAATTCTATACCATGAAAATAAAAATAACAAAACAAATCGATACAATTAAAAAAAAAAAAAAAAAAAAAATATAAACTGTGCAAATAATTCAATTTAAAAAAATATATATATATAATTTATAATTATTATAAATATAAATTATATTATATTTTTCAAAACAACATACATGTTTTCTAATAATTATAATTTACAATATATATAACTAGGTGTAAACACGTGTAGGGAAAATGGAAATGTCAAAGGAAACTTTTGCCTTATGTAACATGTCAGCCTACCGTTAAAATAGAAAAAAGCGAAAAAAAGCAAAATAAATTTCTTTGGTTGTTATTGATATTGAAGATAAGATATTTCCATTATTAAAAAAACAGAATTTAAACACTTCTACTATCAAATCTTCTGAGAGAAAATCAACCAAATTCCAGCAAATTTCTGACGTCCGAGTAAATAATTTTCCCCCTCGATAGCTCTCACCACATCATTACTACGACGACTGTACTTTCAGCCAACATCTGGCAATAATAGAGAAGATGGTTAGGTATTGAATGTATTAATTCTACGACTGTACTTTCAGCCAACATCTGGCAATAATAGAGAAGATGGTTAGGTATTGAATGTATTCATTGTAACGTGGCTTCTTGTTGTTGTTCACAGTGATGTCATGGTCGGTATTCACTTTTTGGCATTGTTGCAACTTTGTTTTATGTACTAGATTTGGAAGAGCAAGAGAAGCCTAAGGTTAGAAAATGCATCGAAAATGCATCAAGTAAATGCGCTCATTCCATTGCAACATTTCCTCCTCGTGAAGTGTTATGCAACAAGAATAATGTAGTGTAAATACCAAGTGCATTATTTGGAAATCGAGAAAAATTGTAATTCTAACGCTAGATAGGTAGATGATCTAAAATTATTTTCAATGAAAGTATGAGTGAAAGAAAGAAAATATGAATGAGACAAAACAACAAATGGATGCAAAAATGGGATATCTACCTTAATCCTTGTCCCTCAAATAGTAAAGAGTTAGAGAATTTTGTTATGGAGAAGTTATGTAAGCATATATGGGGAAAATAGCTTGGCAGAAAAAAATAGTACTATGTTGAGGAATTCAACTCCACTTGTGATCTCCAACAAAAATAGTACCTTGAAGCTAGCATTTCATGGACAACAAAGATTCTTATTGGTCAATTAAGAACTAACTTGCATAAACTTAAACTTAAGTGTGAATCTAGACTATGGAAAATACCTAAAGAAGCTTGGCAATAATCTGGGGCAGTGGAATCAGAATAACATTTTGTAATGTGATCTTTTCAAGACATCATTGACAATTATAGAAATATGTTAGCATAAGTATCTTGGTATTGTGTTTTCAGTGAGAGCACTGTTAGAAGGCTGGACCAACCCATCATTAATTTGAATAAGAAAATCACTGAATTGCAAAAAGTAAAAATAGAAAAATTGAGATCTCATAAGTTATTTTAGTCTAATGAACATTAAAATATTATTCATTCATTCATCCAATTAAAAAAAATAAAAATTAATGGTGAAGAGATACAAATTTCTAATCTCAATTAATACGATATGAAGGCTGGACCAACCCATCATTAATTTGAATAAGAAAATCACTGAATTGCAAAATGTAAAAATAGAAAAATTGAGATCTCATAAGTTATTTTAGTCTAATGAACATTAAAATATTATTCATTCATTCATCCAATTAAAAAAAATAAAAATTAATGGTGAAGAGAAATACAAATTTCTAATTCCAATTAATACGATATGAGATCAAGGGGCAATACGAGACAATCCATCCCCTAATTAATGGAGATTATAGACGTATAATATACGACTTTAACTACATTTTGATTCACCTCACCTGCATGCATTTTGATTGAATCTGACAGTACAAATCAATTAAAATTCCGAGTCATTTTGAAATTTAATGGAACTTTGTGATTGGTATCTATTTAAAATTGGGAAAAAATCAAGACAGTGTAAATGAAAATTTATTAGAATACCATCAGTTTTTGTCAATTTAAAAAAAAAAAAAATGTTGTACCCATTAATTTAATCTATTGATTTTTAGGTGCAAGCTAGGCAGCTAACACACAGATCGAGTTGAATTTATCGACGAATTTATCCGCACCAACTTCAGCAATTCAATGGCAGACTTTTATCTCGATCTGCAGTCACCTGTGACAGGTCAAATGACCTGAACTCTATTCAGATTTTACTTAGCGTGTCAGTTACAATGTACTTCTTTCAAGTCTTCTGCAACGTACTTATTAATCCCTGCCGCCTGTGGCTAAGGCAGAGACTATAGGAATCCAAATGGGGGTGTTAGCCTTATTTTTAGCTACTTAAGTTTATAAGCACCAACCAATAACCAAAGTTTTAATTTTCATATTCTAAGTATATTCTTCGCCATCCAATAAAAAGTAGGGAAATTTAAGATTGTTATATCATGAATTCAAGATGACTGTTCTAAGACATGCTTAAAGTTAGCTTAATGCTAGCATTAATTCTCAGGCATTTAATGTTTGGGATAATATTGGTTCATATCTCATTTTGGCAACACAGACAGAGTTATGTGGTATCTCAGACAAGTGGCTTGCATGAAAATGCAAGTGGCAAGTGAAAGCGAAACTTGTTTTGGCTTGCAATCGCTGGAACAACAAACCACCTTTCATAAACATCAGAGCACACCGGAGCCTCAACCAGATTTTAGGTCGTCTAGTGCTAACTTCAGTATGTGCTCCAACCAGATTTCAGGTCGTCTAGTACTAACTTCAGTGTATCATTAGGCATGGAACTACAACATATAATGTCCTGGAGATTTCACTTAATGCTCTTCATATCAGGCTGTGGGGATATCATCTGGTTTTCGGTCAGGCTGCGGTGGAAGTCAGAGAGCTTCAGGGCTCCACTCCGGATGGCCTCGGGCATGGTTGCGTCCTGAACAACAAAATAATAGGTAAAGAACAAAATATCATGATCACTTACATTTCTGTAAGTTCTTTTCATGGTATAGAAAGCAGATAAAATGCACCAATTTCTCTCTCTGGTTTTGGCACCATGTAAATTGCAATTGAACTATGAATGAATGCCAATCATCGTTTCCCTGCATCTATCAGTGCTTTGGCAAAGTGATTTTTAAAATTTTTTTTACCTGAATTAAGCCATACAACGATTCGAATAGCACAGCTGCTCCGACGGAGGTGATAGATCTATCCTATTTTCATAGAGAACCATCTTCAAATTACTCTCTGTTACTATGCATTGTTTCACTCTGCTTTTTTTTCTCCGCAAATTGTATTTTCTCTTCAACAATATAACCTGGCTAAACGAAAACGAACCATATTATATCCGAAATAACAGATGGATAAAGCAATGTGGTCAATTGGAAACGTAATGGAAATAATATGTTACCCATTCTGAAAGGATCTCCATTTGGGCCGATAAGTTTTCTCTTCAAGAATATAACCTGGCTAAACGAAAACGAACCATATGATATCTGAAATAACAGATGGATAAAGCATATGAGGTCAATTGGAAACATAATGGAAATAATATGTTACCCATTCTAAAAGGATCTCGATTTGGGCCGATAAGTTAAGATCAACGTTCTTTCTTCCACCCATAAGCTCCAGAACAAGAACCCCAAAACTATAAACATCAGCTTTAACAGACAATTGCCCCTGCATAACGTATTCTGGTGCCATATACCCGCTGCAAAATTAGAATAACGCTTTAATAAATATGTTTCGCCATTAAGAAAAATATAGGAAATTGAAATATAAAGTGTATAATTGCTTCAATGTCAATACTGCCGTAATTAATATAACATGAATTACCCTAAAACTGAATTAATATAACATGTCAACACTGCTTTCAAGACAGTACCACTGCGGGCTTTAGCGTAACGATGTTATACAAATTCTTCATCACAAGAAATTCCTCCATATTCATGGGCTCTTCACGAGGTAGTCAAGCTCAGGTTAGCTCTGAAACTGATAAAAAAAGAGAGAAGACATATAATACATGAAGTTCCACTGAGATTTGGAACCCAAGATCATATAGGCTAAGATAATAGAGAATGCATTGCATTAGACTGTTGCTAGACTGTGGGTGATTGGAAGTGCTGCTGCCCAGCCACAGCAGGTGGAGAAAGCAAGCGTCCGAAATGCTGCACATTTAGCATTTTAATTTGTTAGATACAGGGCTTCAACGAAATCCATCTTTGACACATCGAGAAAGTGAGCAAGGTACTGGATGTAGATCTTTGTTTATGTTTCAGATAATGAATTAAACAACAAACTGCTCAAACAACCTGCTTGATCCTATATTCAGGGAGGAAAGAACCAAACCATTGATACCCACAGCAACCACGTGTACTACATGCAATAAAATTCTATGGTACCGAAAGATCAAGATGCTTGATATCGACACATATACGCCTTATTCCATTTATTAAATATTAATTATCTCTTATTTTACTGCAATAAGTTAATTTATTATCTCTTGTGGTAAGGTAGTTTTACCTTTTAAGCACAGTTGTGTATAAAGGTTATCATTTTCGATTTATCACTGTATTGTATTTTTTTCAACATTACTTTTCTATGAACTTTATTAACTAAACCTTCGATTATTATTTACTATGCAAACAAAAATACTGACCATATGATTCTCCTTTAATATCTCAGCTATAGTTTGCAAGTCGTGGGTGCTTTTATGCCTGGGAGTGATGTCCTCCAGCTACCAGAAGCTGTTTTTGGGATATATAGGTTATAACTTATGAACATCTGTGAGCATTAATCTAACTTATAAGTGTGTGTAACCATCACGTCGTTGCAGACAAGAAGTTAATATTTGTAAACTCTTGGGGGTTTGTATTAGGTGATTATCCACAATTGAGAGAATGGTTCTGAACCTTGCAAGATTAATGGCACAGTTCAAGGCCAGGGCACTCATGAGCTACCATTTCAATTTTGTGTACTTAGCTCGCAAATGAAAGAACTGAAGATTTCCCATGCAGGCTTGTGTCACTTATGCTAAAATTTGCGTATAATCCCCTATTGGGAAATGTTTTATAAAATAGTAAATTAAAAAAAAATGTGTTTAGAGATGCAATATAGGGTTACCCAATGCGGGTGTCTCTTAGCATTTAACTACTACGTTGCGATGTTGACCTTTTCGAGCTGAAGCTCTTACTCGCAATTAACCATAGACCATTCACCCAAATTCAATCTGCGGAACCCAAAACTCAGAAAAAGAAAACCTAGATCGTACTGGAGTTTTGACATTTGTATCAAAATTATAAAGTATAAAGTATCAAAATTAACCTAGATCATACTGGAGTTTTGACATTTGTACAAGTCCATGAGAATCCAACGACTGACTATAATAAAGAAAACCTCCAAAACGAACACGGTCTATATGCAAATGTAATAAACAGCAACCTCCCAACATCGATTAGATGAAGTACTGACAGAAGTTTCAAGGAATATTTACCAATCGGTTTCCATTTTCTTTAGGAATTGACACCGGAATTTCAAATAAGTTGGATTTTCTTCAGCTTCCGTCAACCTCCAGAGAAATAAGTTTTCCCATAAATGCACACCTCATCCACTATGAATCTCGGCTATGCTGCCGCCATTTTCATCTATTATCTCTTGTAGATATCATGGAATGTAGCCGAATGTGAACGATTTTCGAGGGTTTGTGCAAGCATCTCTGCAACCTTTTCTCAGCTTGCTAAGGTAGTAGAACAGGTAGGTGAGAAACTCTGCTATTATTCCCCCTTGGGTCTGTCTTAGCTAGAGGTGTTCGGGACTGTCACCTTCCCCTATAGGTGTTTGGCTTCGTTCCAGCACCAATAGCTATAGTTTATTCGTTAGTCGATCCAGTGCCAGTAGTCGCAGAGGCAGAGGCTAGTTATAATCAATTTTGTTCGGTTTATGAATCTAAAAAACATAAAGAAATACCTTAATATAGGCAAATACTTTTTTTATTCCGATGATCTAAGATTAAACATAAAGGTCTGGTTCTGTAGTTAAATCAACATTCACCCACTGAATAAATACCGAGGAATTTAAACTGTTTAATGATACGTAAATATTGGCTCATCTTTGTAATGTAATTTTATAAGTACGGCTCATCGTTTAGTGGCGAGTACAGCCACAACCAGTTTTCTGTTTCGAATATTTACAAACCTCTGTGAATAATCATGTTTAACATTGAAGAATGTGGTTCGAATATTTAGAAACCTCTGTGAATAATCATGTTTAACATTGAAGAATATAATCTTCTCTGTGGTAGGTTGTAGTCACACAGAAGTCTGGTGGCAGGGACTTGCTGCCCCGCAGCCAACCTTGTTTTGAATAATGTTTCAGAGAACTGGAATCATGAAACTCAAAAAGTAGAGAGTAATAGTGACACCTTTGTCCTCGGTTGTCGAGGTTTGAAGTTAGTTTAACCCAAATCACAGAATACATGGAGTCTGAAGTTTTCTGAGTCAGAATACATGGCCATTTTATATCATACCTTTCCATTTTGGTAAATTTTTTCTCTACCTTCTCTCTAGAGTATCATTTAGTCTTTTCTAGAACTTTTCTTTTCAATCTGACCTAGTAGATTTATGTTTTCCACATGTTTGGAATTTCTTTTACAAAAATATATCCTTTGCTAACTTTATTTGAGCTTCTCGTACTAAATCTTATATGGTAGGTAAGGCATTCCTTTCACCTTCCTAGTTTACACATGGAAGGCTCACGAAGTTTTATATTTTCCACATTCAATACTAAGTAAATGTGCATATATGGTGGTAGATTAGGTATGTAGGAAATATCAAGACTTCCAAGGAACCATACCACAGAGCCTTACTACTCTTACCATGACTCTCTATGTTTTCTTTGTCTAGATGCAAATAAACTATGTATTCCATCTTGTATGTCCCAATTTTGATCTAATCATACGAGGCATTGTACTTTTCTTGTGACTCTTCAATGTCTATTGTACTTTCAAACGGATATGCTAATCTTATCAACTACTCTTGTAGCATTTTATTTATTTAATATTTATGGTGTTTTCCTTTAATCCTCCTTTTTTATATTTACCACATTTAAGGTCAACATGGAAATATCAAAACAAGTTTCAAAAAGGGGTGGACGAGTAAAAGTGTGGATTATTATGTTATAAGATTGCTAAATATAAATCAATTTTTTATCCCATGTCCTTGGATATGATTGTAACTTATAATAAGGTAAACTAATGTGCCAATCACTACTTATGTCTACCATATGTTTGTGGATGGAAATTTGTAGATCTCTTCAACTTGGTACCCATATTTAATGAAATTTTAGTTTAAAAGGCACTTAGAAATACAATATTTCTATCTAAGATGACGCTCATTGGTATCCCAAAGTGCACCTAGACCTTTTCAAACAACATGATTGTTACATATTATCCCTTGATGGCATTTTTATAAGGCATGAGAATGCACATTTTTACCAAACTTGTCAACTACAACAAATGAATAGCCATGTCTCCACCTATTTCTTCGAAAACCACCCATGGAATCCGTGGAGATGTTCCCCAATGGTTTAGTAGGTACAAGTAAGAGACATTATAAACCTTTCTTCCCAACACAAAAATGTCATGCAACATTGGAGGTATGAGACTCTCTAATAATATACAATATCTCACTTTTAGGAACATAGAGTTTATCCAATTTGTAGAGAAATTAATCTTGGAGATGATAATCAACCTTGTTTTCACCTTCATTTACACAAACTAGGCCTTATAGTTACTAAAACACATCCTTAAATTCATCATTTTCCACATATTCTTGGTGAAAGGCTTCTTGTGAATACGAGAACCAAAATATGTGATCTTGTATGTGGGTGGCTTTGAGAACATGTTTTCCAACTTATTAGTGCTATCCTTCTTATAACTGATGATAAGATGAAAATGATGTAAAATTCCCATTCACTTGTAAAGTCTAGTAAAGCTTACTCTAAGCCTCCAAATAATACAATGGTAGTGATCAATATGGATGTTGGTCTCCTTTACCATTCCATAATGCTTCTATTTATTAATAGGCCATAGTAGACCATAACATTCCTTGTTATATGTAGGGTAGTATAGGAATCCACCATGGAACATTTTATAACGATAACATACTAGTTGACCTCCTTGCAATAAAAACATTCTCATAGCATATCCACTTACATCCATCTCCACTTCAAAGGGAATCCACAATTTTGGAAATGAGATAACTTGTGCTCGATTAATATTTTATTTTAGCACTTCAAAAGCCTTCTATTGATTCTTTCCCCATTAGAAACTCTTGCCTCTAGTGGTTTATTATATGAAGTGGTGTAGCCATAGTTGAAAAGGGTATTATAAAATTTTGAAGGTTATGTGATGTGCCCATAAAGATACCAAATTCATTGACATTAGTATAATTTTTCTAGTTTATGATTTCCTCCATCTTCTAAGGTCAAATCTTGAGTTCCCCTCCACCAATCACATAACCTAAATATATTAAAGGCTAGTGGAAAAATTCACATTTCTTAAGGTTTCCCAATAATCGATGTTTTTTTAGTATATAACAATTGAATGATGTTATATATAATTTTACTATATAAATATATAAACCAATATATCATCTATGTACACTATTAGAGATTAATCTAGAAAGAAATGTAATAGATCATTCACTATATGCATAAATATAGTTAGTGTATTATATAAACGAGAAGGAATTCCCAACCATTCATATAGAATTTCCCTTATATTGAAGGTGGTCTTCTTCTTTCACTTGTTGATGGGCCCTCAACCTTGTTTTGATGCACATTATAGTTGTTTGCTTGATTATCAAGAGTAGAATTACTTGAAAATGTTAGTCATGCCTATGGTTTACTCAGAAGCTTTGTGTAATGCGTTGATATCACAACATTTTTGAAGGAATTCATTGACTAGAAACATGTAGATAACTCAAGAATGCTATCCCTCGTAGGTTTGGAACTTGGCCGAAGGCTATTTGAAACTAATTTAATACAACTGAACCATATTGGATCTATTTATTCTTGAGTGAAATTGATATTATAAACTTCAACATGTAATTTTAGGATTTCGGAGGGAATTGTTCCAAAAATATCAATAAGATTTCCTCCTACATTGTTGTATGAGAATGAACTCAAGTCTCAGCCTTAACAACCGTACTTTGATTGTAATTTTTCTCTACAACTTTAAATATTTCAAGCTAGTGTAGTTTCGGTTGGTTTGTGTACTTTGTTTAACCAATTTAATGAAAAATCTCTTCTACTTAGTTAGTTAGTGTTGATTAACTTAGGCTTATGCTAGCTTTGGGGAGGGACCACCCGCAAGATCTCTAGATGAGGCTTTGTATTTTAATTTGTCCATATTTCTATGTTAGTTGTTTCATTTCTTATTATTTCATTTTGCATAAATTAGCCAATAGTGTAGCTCCTATTTCTTGTATAATAGAAGTTTAATTGTGAAAAAATATTTATTTATAGTATATATGTATTATTCACATGCATTTCACGTCATTTGAAGCATTTTCATGATAAAAAGGGAATTATGCCCACTTTATTAACATTCTATAATTTCTTATATAAATAACTTGTTGGATTACAAAATTCTTGTAGGTGTGCAATTGTTCTCGGATAACAATTCATACTTTAATATTTACATAATTTTTATACAACAATGCATGTTTATTTTATGATATGATAATTACATCAAGTAATGATTATCTTGAGGGGATTAGGAAGTAATTAGGGTTTTGATTTGCTTCATGTCTTTATTTCATACTTCTTGCTATAGAAATTATACAAACAATAAGTATTTCATGTATTCAATATGATCATGCAATGTACTAAAGAAAGATATTGAATACTTCTACAAATCAATTGCGGAAAATAAACATGATCGCCAATCACAACAAGTGCAGAAAGAAACAAAACAAAACATAACACAGATAATTTCCTAGGGAAAGCTTGCTGCTCAAAACCCCTCTATCTTCTATTGTATATTCACCATGGAAACATGAAACAATTACAATGCACTCTTATCGCAAGAGTCTCTTGCACTCTCACAATTGTCTCACACTGTCTCAGACAAATTGACCAACACTTTGCCGATTATCAACCTTTAAACAACATGCCTTGCTTGCGCAATTCTTGAGGAAAGAAATCCCTATTCTTTAGGAATTTTGGCCTTCCAAAACTGCGCAAGGATCATGGGCAATCCAATGGATGTCTGGTTGCATGAGGGAAGCCTACTAATCACACAACTGATAGTTAACATCCCTTTAACCTGTCTCAACTGGGTCTCCACTGAAATTGACATGCATGCAACTATTAATAGTAAATCATTAGTTGCATGGGAGATCACTGATTGTGAATTAAATAATATTTAATTCACTTGATATCTCACTAGTGCAACAAACAGTTACAACTAGTTCATCTGACTCTAACTCACCTAACTGAGTTAACTGATTACTCATGCCTTAACATAATGCACCAATTGAAATTCAAACTCCGTAACTAATAGAACTACTCTGCATGCCTCACCAACCACCCTCAACTCGAAATACATGAGTTAACTGATTTTATCACACTCAGTTAACTATTACAAGTGATCATGGGATAAGGTTACATTTTATTGTCCAATTTAATTAAGGGAAAATTAAATTAGAAGATACACCAATTTAATTAATTAAATCGGCCTTCACACTAATGTATCGCTAGGACTTGTTGGTCCCACCCTAGCGTGTGTGCAGCAATTTCTTGTTGGAATTCAACACTCCCTCTTAACAAGAAAGGGATTATCTGCTAGCCCGATCCTGCCTCTATGGTATTCGAATTTTCTCATGGCGAGTGCCTTTGTCAGAATATTTGCATCCTGATCTTTCGTGGGAATGTACTAAAGTAACATAATGCACCTCTGAAAAAAATCTATGATATGGTGGTACCAGATGTCTATGTGCTTGAACCTATCATGGAATACCATATTAACTGAAATTTTAATGCAACTCTAGTTATCACAATGTATCAACGTTGGATCCATCTGAAAACCAAACAAACCAACTAGGATATTTCTCATCCAGATGGCCTCACATGCAGCTTGAATTGCTGCCATGTACTCTGCCTTGGATGAACCGAGTGCCACAGATCACTGCTTCCTGCTGTACCAAGACACTGGTGTCAATCCTATGCTGAAGATCGCTCCTGATGTGCTCTTTCTGTCTGATGGACTGCCTACCTAATCTGCATCCGTGAAGCCTTGTAGCTTCACCTCCTATGTCCGTCTGTACCATAATCCATACTCTATAGTGCCCCTGAGATATCTCAAGACATGCTTCCCCACCTTCCAAAAGAGCCTGGTCGGCTTAACCATATCTTGACTCAGTTAGTTAAATGCGTAGCAAATGTCTGGTCTGGTGTTCACCAAGTACATCAGTGAACCCACTAGCTACCTGTAGACAGTAGCATCCACTACCTATCCTGAAGTAGCATCCTCTTTCCTCCAATTTACTAGAAGAGGGGTTTCCATGGGTTTATAGTTTTCCATGTGAAACTTACCCATAATCACTTTGGCATACTTACCTTGAGAAAAAAAAATTTCACCATCCCACTGCCATATTTCCAAACCGAGGAAATAGTGAAGCAGTCCCATATCCTTCATTTCGAAATCCCTTGCAGGAATTTATTAGCTGCTCATCACCTATCAAAATTAGATCATCAACATAAAGTACAATAATCAAGATCTTACCATCAACCACAATATCGTACAGGTTTGCATCCGCTTCGCTTTTGGTGAAGCCAAACCCAGTGAAATAGCTATCAATCCAAGTGTACCAAGCATGAGGGGCTTGCTTCAACCCATACAATGCTCTCTTTAGTCGTCGCACATGTGAATCACTGTCAAAGATCTTGAAACCTTCTGGCTGCTCTATGTACACTTCCTCCTCAATAACTCCATTGAGAAACACAATTTTCACATCCATCTGATGAACGTGCCACCCCATCTGCGTTGAGAGTGCAAGGATAGATCTAATGGAAGAGTACCTCGCGACTAGTGCGAAAGTTTCCTTATAGTCAATCCCCTCAACTTGTGAGAATCCCCGGGCCACAAATCTAGCCTTGTACTTCTCCACACTCCCATCCGCTGTGTGTTTCACCTTATAAATCCATCTAGATCCAATCACTGATTTTCCAACCGGTCTTGGGACAACTTCCCATGCACTATTCTTCACGATGGAGTCATACTCCTCTACCATAGAATCAACCCAAATTGGTTGTTGCACTGCATCCTCAAAGGAAGATGGTTTTTTCACAATACACTTGCTCATAAGAGCCATGTATCCAGTAAAAATATTTGGAGACTGTCTCTATCTGCGCAGTGAAGTAGGGGATCCTAAATTCTTTGTCGCATCAAGTCTCAATCTATTAGCTTATGTGATGCATCTTCTACCCTTTTTGGTGGATGGATTTGCATGAGTGTTTTCTGCCACTCCATGATCCTCCACATGTGGCTAATCCACATCTTGAGGTTCATTCTTTGGAACCAAGAATTCCTCCTCTGCATGTAAATGCAAATCCCTCTCAAGGGAAAATCGCATGGATTTCTCCTCATCAAATTATGTATCCTGGCTTACAACAACCATCCCGTTGTTTGGAAAATACACCCCATAGTTTTGGGGAGTATCAGTTTACCCCAATGTTGAGGCCTCGAAATTACGCTGCCAAAACATGGGGGAAAACCACCCGGTTCGAACCTTAAAGCCGCTCCTTTTCTGTTTGGTATAGTGGCTCCGACTGGGGATAATGGGACCAGTTTCCCACTAAGGATGATTTTGGGGTGTTTTTATTATACAACATGCAAATGGAGAATGATTTTAATCTATCATATGCATCTATCTAAACTATTTATTCTACTATATACCTGGGGTGTTTCTTCCTTTATGCGATCTAAAGAGATATCCTTCAACTATTAGTAATGTAGATCATTTAACAATTGAAAGAGATGAAAATTATGTCAGATGATTATTCTAACAAAATAGTTTTATTAGAAGAATTGTGAAAAATGTATCGCATTCATATGTGTGATTATATATTCAATAAGAAATCATAGACAAATATTAGAACATAAGTGCATGTAACATTAATCTATAATAACGTTTCAAATATATAATGAAATAAAAAGACGACTGTCAATTTATAAAGCAAGACTTAATACAAGTGAATAGAAGTACCATATGTACGAAGTTCTACTCATGTAAACTGACAGTAATTGATCCGCTTCTCTTCAATTTCAAGCAATTTAGAGATTACAATAGTGCAACATCAGTTAAACAACTTTAATTGTCAAAGGATAATAGACGCATTCCATTAATTCATCAAAGCATTCACGAAATTACAATAGTGCATTCTTTGCAAATGTTTTTGAAAAATTTCTGGACCCTTCTCTAAATGCATGAGAGGGGTCTAAATACTAAACTAACTATGTTCTAAAATATATTATTACAAAAATATAGAGAAATTTTCAAACAACCATCCTTGTAAGACTAACTTAAACTACAATATAGGAAAATAAAGTAACAATATAACTTAAGAGTTCTAATCTTTCTTTTGGATGTCCTCCCGAAGTTGAAAAATATATAGCATGGGCTTGAGATGAGTTGGCTGTGAAATGTGTGATCTGACCTGTCCTTTGAATATTGCATTTGAGAGTGCTATTTGTAATATTTTTGTCGAATCTATTAAATACTAGAGTATCTGGTATTGATGATAAGGTGTGATCAGAAAATTCCAATAATTTTCATGATCAATTTTTTTTACTTTTTTAATTATTTCATCTTGTGTTTCTACCTTTTTCTTCCATTGTGTTTCCAGCTGTTTGACTTCTGAGAGCACTTCAAATGTGCACTCTTTAATAATTTCTGCTTTCACCAGCTGTTCACATGCATATTTAGTAATTTCCTTTGATAATATTGATGTTTTAGTTGCTGCTTTCTCTGCTTGCTTTATTTGTGCTTCCCAATCTTTGAATAAGATCTCCTTGTGGAACTTATCTACCTGGGGTAGATTAGCTTCTTTGCCCGAGTTTGATGCTTTCCATTGAATTTTTTCATTGATTTTCTTCCCAATCTTCTCACATTCAAGTTTCTGGATAGCTACTTGTTGGATTAATATTTTACTTGAGTCACAATAAGAGCCAGTAATAGAAGCTTGTTGGAAAAATACTTCTTGTTGTTGCTTTAACTTAGCATTTACATCCAATGCTTCCTTTATGAATTTCTCTAACTGTGGTTGGCTTTGTAATATGGTCATTTATGCTTCTAGTTGTGCTTGCTTCTCAGTGATTTTTGCTCGATGCTGCAAATTAAGACTCTCAAAATCTTTTTGAAATTGGGCAGTTTTTTATTTCATTTTCTCGCTGGAATTTTTATTGCTTTAGAAAACTCATCCCATTCACTACTCAAATTATTTTTTTGGGACTTTTTGAATGATCAAGTGTATCTTGACTGTGCTGAACTTCTTGAGAAGTTGACTCTGCTCCATTACTTCCTTTTTTCTCCTGCATCTCAATCTCTTGATTACTTTATCAATTAGCTTTTCTAGGCTTTCCTTTATGGATTCAGATTCATTTCTAGAATGATCCTAATTGTGAGATTGATGCTTTGATTGACCAGACTCATCCTCAGACATGTCTTTTGCTTCATTATCCAAGCTAATACTTGGAGTAGGTTTTTTGAAATCTTTAATAGTTAATAAGTCAAGAGGAATTTTCTCTAGACTCTTATTTCTATATGTTTGGAAGGCTTCCAAATCATCTTGGTTGAGTTGATTGCATGCAAACTTAATTATATATGAAAACTGTTCCATGTCTTGAAACAAATCATCAAATTCATCTATTTCCTTTGCAAAAGGCTTCATTTTGAGCTTTGTGATGTAGTTTTTAATTACATAATTTGGATCATACAACCTCTTTGGCATAAATGATAAATTCAGTAGATTAATATTTGAAACCTCTTTGTAGGCATGGAAAATATCAAAAATTTAAAAAGTACCGCGTTGTAAAGGAAAATTAGGCCAAATGGCCTTCTTAGCATCCTCTAGCTCTTTAGAAATACCATTAACAAGCTAGTAGGCTATTTCTCTTGCAAGTAACTTATTAGGAACATAATATGGTAGGACGCAGGGAGAAGCATAGCTCCCAAATTCTCTGACATATGTAAAACCATCCTATGCAAACTATCTAGCAACAAAAATAATATATGTACTAGCTTCTTTGGAAACCCTAGGGGATTTCTCATTAAATATTATTTGGTGCATAGGCAACATGACTCTATGGAAAATTTTATAAAAATGTAGATGGAAGTCTGAATCCCAAAGGGCTCTGTGGTAAATGTGGATTGGAGTAGGGTCTTGGGTAGTCCATTCCATGGTAGGAAAACTAGAAGAAAAGAAAATTGCGTCAATGACAGAGGAACTCATGTAAAAGGAGGGTATTTCTCTAGATGAAACACTCCTTTTATTCCTATACTCCATGATGTATTTAGCTAAATTATAAAATAGGATATTTTCCCAATTCAACATTAAAGAATTGATGATTGCGTAAATTAATGGGACCCAATCTACAAAAAACCTAGTGGTATCAGGTTTTGAAAACAATCTACACAACATATCGACATCATAGAAATAAGGGTAAGGAATTTGGGAAATTGGGTACCTACCGAGTTTATCTCATTTTAACTTCCCTGGTCTTCCTTCTGTTACTTTATGAATTTTGCTAGATCTAGATTACTGGCTCTAAAAATTTGAAAAAAATGTTTGTCATACTTCTGCTGTGGGTCTGGTAAGTGGTACATTACTCTTAAATCGTCTTCACTGAAAGAACTAATATTTTCTCTCTTATAAACCTTTCTTCCCAACACCATAATGTCATGCAACATTGGAGGTATGAGACTCTCTAATAATATACAATATCTCACTTTTAGGAACATAGAGTTTATCCAATTGTATATAAATTAATCTTGGAGATGATAATCAACCTTGTTTTCACCTTCATTTACACAAACTAGGCCTTATAGTCACTAAAACACGTCCTTAAATTCATCATATTCCACATATTCTTGGTGAAAGGCTTCTTGTGAATACGAGAACCAAAATATGTGATCTTGTATGTGGGTGGCTTTGAGAACATGTTTTCCAACTTATTAGTGCTATCCTTCTTATAACTGATGATAGGATGAAAATGATGTAAAAATCCCATATACTTGTAGAGTCTAGTAAAGCTTACTCTAAGCCTCCAAATAATACAATGGTAGTGATCAATATGAATGTTGGTCTCCTTTACCATTCCATAATGCTTCTATTTATTAATAGGACATAGTAGACCATAACATTACTTTTTATAGGTAGGGTAGTCTAGGAATCCACCATGGAACATTTTATAACGATATCATACTAGTTGACCTCCTTGCATTAAAACCATTCTCATAGAATATCCACTTACATCCATCTCCACTTCAAAGGGAATCCACAATTTTGGAAATGAGATAAATTGTGCTCGATTAATATTTTATTTTAGCACTTCAAAAGCCTTCTATTGGTTCTTTCCCCATTAGAAACTCTTGCCTCTAGTGGTTTATTACATGGAGTGGTGTAGCCATAGTTGAAAAGGGTACTATAAAATTTTGAAGGTTATGTGATGTGCCCATAAAGATACAAAATTCATTGGAATTAGTATAATTTTTCCAGTTTATGATTTCCTCCATCTTCTAATGTCCATTCTTGAGTTCCCCTCCACCAATCACATAACCCAAATATGTTAAGGGCCAGTGGGAAAATTCACATTTTTTAAGGTTTCCCAATAATTGATGTATTTTTAGTATATAACAATTGAATGATGTTATATATGATTTTACTATATAAATATATAAACCAATATATCATCTATGTACACTATTAGAGATTAATATAGAAATCAATGTAATACATCATTCACTATATGCATAAATCTAGTTAGTGTATTATATAAACGAGAAGAAATTTCCAACCATTCATATAGAATTTCCCTTATATTGAAGGTGGTCTTCTTCTTTCACTTGTTGATGGGCCCTCAACCTTGTTTTGATGCACATTATAGTTGTTTGCTTGATTATCAAGAGTAGAATTACTTGAAAAGGTTAGTGATGCCTATGGTTTACTCAGAATTTTTGTGTAATGCATTGATATCACAACATTTTTGAAGGAATTCATTGACTAGAAACATGTAGATAACTCAAGAATGCTATCCCTCGTAGGTTTGGCACTTGGTCGAAGGCTATTTGAAACAAATTATTACAACTCAACCATATTGGATCCTATTTATGCTTGAGTGAAATTGACCTTATAACCTTCAACATGTAGTTTTAGGATTTTGGAGGGAATTGGTCCAAAAATATCAATAAGATTGCTTCCTACATTGCTGTATGAGAATGAACTCAATTCTCAGCCTTAACAATCGTACTTTGATTATAATTTTTCTCTACAACTTTAAATATTTCAAGCTAGTATAGTTTTAGTTAGTTTGTGTACTTAGTTTAACCAATTTAATGAAAAATATCTTCTACTTAGTTAGTTAGTGTTGATTATCTTAGGCTAATGATAATTTTGGGGAGGGTCCACCCATAATATCTCTAGCTGAGGTTTTGTATTTTAAGCTTTCCATATTTCTATGTTAGTTGTTTCATTTCTTATCATTTCATTTTGCATAAATTAGCCAATAAAGTAGCTCCTATTTCTTGTAGAATAGAAGTTTAATGGTGAAAAAATATGTATTTATAGTATATATATATTATTCACATGAATTTCACATCATTTGAAGCATTTTAATGATAAAAAGGGAATTATGTCCACTTTATTAACATTATAATTTCTTATATAAATAACTTGTTGGATTACAAAATTCTTGTAGGTCTACAATTTTTCTTGCATAACAATTCATACTTTAATATTTACATAATTTTTATACAATAATGCATGTTTATTTTATGATACGATGATTACATCAAGTAATGATTATCTTGAGGGGATAAGGAATTAATTAGGGTTTTGATTTTCTTCATGTCTTTATTTCATAATTCTTGTTGTAGAAATTATACAAACAATAAGTATTTCATGTATTCAATACGATCATGCAATGTACTAAAGAAAGATACTGAATAATTCTACAAATCAATTGCAGAAAATAAACACGATCACCAATCACAACAAGTGAAGAAAGAAACAACTCAAACCATAACATAGATAATTTCTTGGGGAAAGCTTGCTGCTCAAAATGCCTCTATATTCTATTGTATATTCGCCATGGAAACATGAAACAATTACAATGCACTCTTCTCACAAGAGTCTTCTGCACTTTCACAACTATCTCACACTGTCTCGGACAAATCGACCAACACTTAGCCAATTATCATCCTCTAAAGAGCATGCATTTCTTGTGCAACTCCCGAGGAATGAAATCCATATTCTTTAGGAATTTTGGCCTTCCAAAACTATGCAAGGATCATGGGAAATCCAATGGATGTTTGGTTGCATGCACACAACCTACTAATCACACAACTGATAGTGAACATCCCTATAACCTTTGTCTCAACTGGGTCTCCACTGGAACTGACATTCAGGCAACTATTAATAGTAAATTAGTTGCATGGGAGATCACTGATTGTGAATTAAATAATATTTAATTCACTTGATCTCTCACTAGTTCAACAAACAGTTACAACTAGTTCAACTGAATCTAACTCACCTAACTGAGTTAACTGATTACTCATGCATTAACCTAATGCACCAACTTCAATTCGAACTCCATAACTAATAGAACTACTCTACATGCCTCACCAACCACCCTCAACTCGAAATACATGAGCTAAATGATTTTATTACACTTAGTTAACTATTACAAGTGATCATGAGATAAGGTTACATTTTATTGTCTGATTTAATTAAGGGAAAATTAAATTAGACACTACACCAATTTAATTAATTAAATTGGCCTTCACACTAATGTATTGCTAGGAATTGTTGGTCCCACACTAGTGTGTGCGCTGCAATTTCTTGTTGGACTTCAACACTCCCTCTAAACAAGAAAGCGATTATCTGCTAGCCCGATCCTGCCTCTATGGTATTCAAAATTTCTCCTGGAAAGCACCTTCGTCAGAATATTTTCATCCTGATCTTCTATGGGAATGTAGTGAAGTAACATAATGCACCTCTGAACATAGTATATGAGAAGATGGTACTGGATGTCTATATGCTTCGACCTATCATGGAATACCATATTAACTGAAATTTTAATGCAACTTTGGTTATCACAATGTATCACCGTCGGATCCATCTAAGAACCAAACAAACCAACCAGGATCTTTCTCATCTAGATGGTCTCACATACAGCTTGAATTTATACCATGTACTCTGCCTTGGCTGAACTGAGTGCCAAAAATCATTGCTTCCTGCTATACCAAGACATTGTTGTCGATCCGATGCTGAAGATCCCTCCTGATGTGCTCTTTCTTTCTGATGGAATGCTTGCCCAATCTGCATTTGTGAAGCCTTGTAGCTTCACCACCATTGTCCGTCTATACCATAATCCATACTCTGTAGTGCCCCTGAGATATCTCAAGACATGCTTCCCCGCCTTCCAAAAGAGCCTGGTCGACTTAACCATAACTTGACTCAACTGGTTAAATGCGTAGAAAATGTCTAGTATGGTGTTCACCAAGTACATCAGTGAACCCACTAGCCGCTTGTAGACAATAGCGTCCACTACATCTCCTGGATTAGCATCCTCTTTACTCGAATTTATTGGAAGAGGAGTGTCCATGGGTTTACAACTCTCCATGTGAAACTTACCCATAATCCCTTTGGCATACTTGCCTTGAGAAACAAAAATTTCACCATCCCACTGTCATATTTCAAAACCAAGGAAATAGTGAAGGAGTCCCATATCGTTCATTTCGAATTCTCTCATAAGATTATCCTTGCAAGAAGTTATCAGCTGCTCATCACCTGTCAAAATTAGATCATCAACATAAAGTACAATAATCAAGAGCTTACCATCAAACACAATCTAGTACAGTTTTGCATCTGCTTCACTTTTGGTGAAGCCCAACCTGGTGAAATAGCTTTCAATCTGAGTGTACCAAGCACAAGGGGCTTGTTTCAACCCATAAAGTGCTCTCTTCAGTCGGAACACATGCAGATCATTGTCAAAGATATCAAAACCTTCTGGCTGCTCTATGTACACTTTCTCCTCAATAACTCCATTGAGAAACTGAATTTCACATCCATCTGATGAATGCGCCACCCCATATTCACTGAGAGTGCAAGGATAGATCTAATGGAAGAGTACCTCATGAATGGTGCGAAAGTCTCCTCATAGTCAATCCCCTCAACTTGTGAGAGTCCCTGGGCCACAAATTTGGCCTTGTACTTCTCCACACTCCCATCCACTGCTTGTTTCACCTTATAGATCCATTTAGATCCAACCACTTATTTTCCGACTGGCCTTGGGACAACTTCCCATGCACTGTTCTTGACGATGGAGTCATACTCCTTTACCATAGAGTCAACCCAAATTGGTTGTTGCATTGCTTCCTCAAAGGAAGATGGTTATGTCACAATACACTTGCTCATAAGAGCCATGTATATATTAAACCTATCTGGAGACTATCTCTATCTGCGCAGTGAGGTAGGGGCTTCTACATTCTCTGCTGCATCAAGTCTCAATCTATCAACTTATGTGGTGCGCCTTCTACCATTTCTGGTGGATGGCTTTGCATGAGTGTTTTCTGCCACTCCATGATTCTCCGCATGTGGCTACTCCACATCTTGAGGTTCATTCTTTGGAACCAAGAGTTCCTCCTCTGCATGAAAAACCAACTCCCTCTCAAGGGACAATCACATGGATTTCTCCTCATCAAATTTTGTATCCCGTCTTACAATAGTCATCGTACTGTTTGGAAAATACACCCGATAGTTTTGGGGAGTATCAGTGTACCCCACTATTGAGGCCTCAAAATTCCACTACCAAAACATGGGGGAAAACCACCCTGTCCGGACCTTAAAGCAACTCCTTTTCCGTTTGGTGTAGTGGCTCCGACTGGGGATAATGGGACTAGTTTCCCAATAAGGATGATTTTGGGGTGTTTTGATTATATAACATGCAAATGGATAATGATTTTAATCTATCATATGCATCTATATAAACTATTTATTCTACTATATACCCGGGGTGTTTCTTACTTTATGTGATCTAAAGAGATATCCTTCAACTATTAGTAATATAAATCATTTAACAGTTGAAAGAGATTAAAATTAGATGATTCTTCTAACAAAATAGTTTAATTAGAATAATTGTGAAAAATATCATTATAAACCTTTCTTCCCAACACCAAAATGTCATGAAACATTGGAGGTATGAGACTCTCTAATAATATAAAATATCTCACTTTTAGGAACATAGAGTTTATCCAATTTGTTGATAAATTAATCTTGGAGATGATAATCAACCTTGTTTTCACCTTCATTTACACAAAATAGGCCTTATAGTCACTAAAACTCGTCCTTAAATTCATCATATTCCACATAGTCTTGGTGAAAGGCTTCTTTTGAATACAAAACCCAAAATATGTGATCTTGTATGTGGGTGGCTTTGAGACCATGTTTTCTAGCTTATTAGTGCTATCCTTCTTATAATTGATGATAAGATGAAAATGATGTAAAAATCCCATTCACTTGTAGAGTCTAGTAAAGCTTACTCTAAGCCTCCAAATAATACAATGGTAGTGATCAATATGGATGTTGGTCTCCTTTACCATTCCATAATTCTTATATTTATTAATAGGCCATAGTAGACCTCTACATACCTTGTTATATGTAGGGTAGTCTAGGAATCCACCATGGAACATTTTATAACGATAACATACTAGTTGACCTCCTTGCTTTAAAACCATTCTCATAGAATATCCACTTACATCCATCTCCACTTCAAAGGGAATCCACAATTTTGGAAATGAGATAACTTGTGCTCGATTAATATTTTATTTTATCACTTCAAAATCCTTCCATTAATTATTTCCCCATTAGAAACTCTTGCCTCTAGTGGTTTATTACATGGAGTGGTTTAGCCATAGTTGAAAAGGGTATTATAAAATTTCGAAGGTTATGTGATGTGCCCATAAAGATACCAAATTCATTGGCATTAGTATAATTTTTCCAGTTTATGATTTCCTCCTTCTTCTAAGGTCCAATCTTGATTTCCCCTCCATCAATCACCTAACCCAAATATATTAAGGGCTAGCGGGAAAATTCACATTTTTTAAGGTTTCCCAATAATTGATGTTTTTTTAGTATAACAATTGAATGATGTTATATATGATTTTACTATATAAATATATAAACAAATATATCATCTATGTACACTATTAGAGATTAATATAGAAAGCAATGTAATACATCATTCACTATATGCATAAATCTAGTTAGTGTAATATATAACGAGAAGAAATTCCCAACCATTCATATAGAATTTCCCTTATATTGAAGGTGGTATTCTTATTTCACTTGTTGATGGGCCCTCAACCTTGTTTTGATGCACATTATAGTTTTTTTCTTGATTATCAAGAGTATAATTACTTGAAAAGGTTAGTGATGCCTATGGTTTACTCATAAGTTTTGTGTAATGCATTTATATCACAACATTTTTGAAGGAATTAATTGACTATAAGCATGTAGATAACTCAAGAATGCTATCCCTCATAGGTTTGACACCTGGATGAAGGCTATTTGAAACTAATATAATACAACTCAACCATATTGGATCCTATTTATGTTTGAGTGAAATTAATATTATAACCATCAACATGTAATTTTAGGATTTTGGAGGGAATTGGTCCAAAAATATCAATAAGATTTCTTCCTACATTGTTGTATGAGAATGAACTCAATTCTCAGCCTTAACAACCATACTTTGATTATAATTTTTCTCTACAACTTTAAATATTTCAAGCTAGTATAGTTTCAATTGGTTTGTGTACTTTGTTTAACCAATTTAATGAAAAATCTCTTCTACTTAGTTAGTTAGTTTTGATTAACTTAGGCTTATGATAAGTTTGGGGAGGGACCACCCAAAAGATCTCTAGATGAGGTTTTGTATTTTAAGTTGTCCATATTTTTATGTTAGTTGTTTCATTTCTTATCATTTGATTTTGCATAAATTAGCCAATAATGTAGCTCCTATTTCTTGTAGAATAGAAGTTTAATGGTGAAAAAATATTTATTTATAGTATATATATATATTATTCACATGCATTCCACGTCATTTGAAGCATTTTCATGACAAAAAGGGAGTTATTCCCACTTTATTAACATTCTATAATTTCTTATATAAATAACTTGTTGGATTACAAAATTCTTGCTGGTCAACAATTGTTCTCGCATAACAATTCATACTTTAATATTTACATAATTTTTATACAACAATGCATGCTTATTTTATGATATGATGATTAAATCAAGAAATGATTATCTTGAGGGGATTAGGAATTAATTAGGATTTTGATTTGCTTCATGTCTTTATTTCATAATTCTTGCTGTATAAATTATAAAAGCAATAAGTATTTCATGTATTCAATATGATCATGCAATGTACTAAATCAAGATACTGAATACTTCTACAAATCAATTGCGGAAAATAAACACGATCGCCAATCACAACAAGTGCAGAAAGAAACAAATCAAACCACAACACAAATAATTTCTTGGGGAAAGCTTTCTACTCAAAACCCCACTATATTCTATTGTATATTCACCATGGAAACATGAAACAATTACAATGCACTCTTCTCACAAGAGTCTCTTGCACTTTCACAACTTTCTCACACTGTCTCGGACAAATCGACCAACACTTAGCCAATTATAATCCTCTAAACAAAATTCCTTTCTTGTGCAATTCTTGAGGAATTCAATCCTTATTATTTAGGAATTTTGGCCTTCCAAAACCGTGCAAGGATCACGGGCAATCCTATGGATGTCTGGTTGCATGCAGACAACCTACTAATTACATAACTGATAGTTAACATCCCTTTAACCTTTGTCCCAACTGGGTCTCCACTGAAAATGACATGCATGCAACTATTAATAGTAAATCATCAGTTGCATGGGAGATCACTGATTGTGAATTAAATAATATTTAATTCACTTGATCTCTCACTAGTGCAACAAACAGTTACAACTAGTTCAACTGACTCTAACTCGCCTAACTGAGTTAAATGATTACTCATGCATTAAACTAATGCACCAATTGCAATTTTAACTCCATAACTAATAGAACTACTCTACATGCCTCACCAACCACCCTCAACTCGAAATACATGAGATAACTAATTTTATCACACTTAGTTAAATATTATAAGTGATCATGAGATAATGTTACATTTTATTGTCCAATTTAATTAAGGGAAAATTAAATTAGACACAACACCAATTTAATTAATTAAATTGGCCTTCACACTAATGTATCACTAGGACTTGTTGGTCCCACACTAGTGTATGTGCTGAAATTTCTTGTTGGACTTCAACACTCCCTATCAACAATAAAGGGATTATCTACCAACCCGATCCTGCCTCTATGGTATTTGAATTTTCTCTTGGCGAGTGCCTTCGTTAGAATATCTACATCCTGATCTTATGTGGGAATGTACTGAAGTAACATAATGCACCTTTGAAAGCAATCTATGAGATGGTGGTACTGGATGTCTATGTGCTTGGACCTATCATGGAATACCATATTAACTGAAATTTTAATGCAACTCTGGTTATCACAATGTATCACCATCGGATCCATCTAAGAACTAAAAAAACCAACCAAGATCTTTCTCATCTAGATGGCCTCACATGAAGCTTGACTTGCTACCATATACTATGCCTTGGCTGAACTGAGTGCCACAATTTGTTGCTTCTTGATGTACCAAGACACTATTGTCGATCCTATGTTGAAGATCCCTCCTGATGTGATCTTTCTTTATGATGGAATGCCTGCCCAATCTGCATCCATGAAGCCTTGTAGCTTCACCCCCACTAACTGTCTGTACCATAATCCATACTCTGTAGTGCCCCTGAGATATCTCAAGACATGATTCCCCACCTTCCAAAAGAGCCTAGTCAGCTTAACCATAGCTTGAATCAGGTGGTTAAATTCATAGAAAATGTCTAGCCTAGTGTTCATGAAGTACATCAGTGAACCCACTAGCTGCTCGTAGAAAATAGCTTCCACTACCTCTCCTGAAGTAGCATCCTCTTTCCTCCAATTTAATGGAAGAGGAGTGTCCATGGGTTTACAACTCTCCATGTGAAACTTACCCATAATCACTTTGGCATACTTTCCTTGAGAAAAAAAAATTTCACCATCCCACTGCCATATTTCCAAACCAAGGAAATAGTGAAGGAGTCCCATATCCTTCATTTCAAACTCCCTTGAAAGATGTTATCGATTGCTCATCACCTGTCAAAATTAGATCATCAACATAAAGTATGATAATCAAGAGCTTACCATCAACCACAATCTGGTACGGGTTTGCATCCGCTTCACTTTTGGTGAAGCACAACCCAGTGAAATATCTTTCAATCCAAGTGTACCAAGAACGAGGGGCTTGTGACTCTAACTCGCCTAACTGAGTTAACTGATTACTCATGCATTAAAATAATGCACCAATTGCAATTTGAACTCCATAACTAATAGAACTACTCTACATGCTTCACCAACCACCCTCAACTCGAAATACATGGGATAAATAATTTTATCACACTTAGTAACTATTATAAGTGATCATGAGATAAGGTTACATTTTATTGTCCAATTTCATTAAGGGAAAATTAAATTAGACACTACACCAATTTAATTAATTAAATTGGCCTTCACACTAATGTATCGCTAGGACTTGTTGGTCCCACACTAGTGTATGTGCTGCAATTTCTTGTTGTACTTCAACACTCCCTATCAACAAGAAAGGGATTATCTGCCAGCCCGATCCTGCCTCTATGGTATTTGAATTTTCTCTTAGTGAGCGCCTTCGTCAGAATATCTACATCCTAATATTCTGTGGGAATGTACTGAAGTAACATAATGCACCTCTGAAAAAAATCTATGAGATGGTGGTACTGGATGTCTATGTGCTTGGACCTATCATGGAATACCAGATTAACCGAAATTTTAATGAAACTTTGGTTATCACAATGTATCACCATTGGATCCATCTGAGAACCAAACAAACCAACCAAGATCTTTCTCATCCAGATGGCCTCACATGCAGCTTGACTTGCTACCATGTACTCTGACTTGGTTGAACTGAGTGCCACAAGTCGTTGCTTCCTGATGTAACAAGACACTGTTGTTGATCCTATGTTGAAGATCCCTCCTGATGTGCTCTTTCTTTTTGATGGAATTCCTGCCCAATCTGCATCCGTGAAACCTTGTAGCTTCACCCCCACTAACCGTTTGTACCATAATCCATACTCTTTAGTGCCCTTGAGATATCTCAAGACATGCTTCCCTGCCTTCCAAAGGAGCCTAGTCGGCTTAAACATAGCTTGAATCAGGTGGTTAAATGCGTAGAAAATGTCTAGTCTGGTGTTCACCAAGTACATCAATGAACCCACTAGGTGCTCGTAGACAGTAGCATCCACTACCTCTCCTAAAGTAGCATCCTCTTTCCTCCAATTTACTGAAAGAGGAGTGTCCATGGGTTTACAATCTCCATGTGAAACTTACCCATAATCACTTTGGCATACTTTCCTTGAGAAACAAAAAGTTCACCATCCCACTGCCATATTTCCAAGCCAAGGAAATAGTGAAGGAGTCCCATATCCTTCATTTCAAACTCCCTTGCAAGATTCTCCTTGCAAGAATTTATCGAATGCTCATCACCTGTCAAAATTAGATCATCAACATAAAGTACGATAATCAAGAGCTTACCATCAACCACAATCTGGTACGGGTTTGCATTCACTTCAATTTCGGTGAAGCCCAACCAGGTGAAATAGCTTTCAATCCAAGTGTACCAAGCACGAGGGGATTGTTTCAACCCATACAGTGCTCTCTTGAGTCGGCACATATGCGAATAACTGTAAAAGATATAGAAACCTTCTGGTTGCTCTATGTACACTTCCTCCTCAATAAATCCATTGAGAAATATAATTTTCACATCCATCTGATGAATGTGCCACCCCATCTGCGCTAAGAGTGCAAGGATAGGTCTAATGGAAGAGTACCTTGCGACTGGTGCGAAAGTCTCCTCATAGTCAATCTCCTCAACTTGTGAGAGTCCCCAGGCCACAAATATGACCTTGTACTTCTGTACACTCCCATCCACTGCTTGTTTCACCTTATAGATCCATCTAGATCCAACCACTAATTTTACGACCGGTCTTGGGACAAATTCCCATGCATTTTTTTTGACGATGGAGTCGTACTCCTCTATGATAGAGTCAGCCCAAATTCATTGTTTCACTGCTTCCTCAAAGGAAGATGGTTCTGTCACAATACACTTGTTCATAAGAGCCATGTATCCAGTAAACCTGTCTGGAGACTATCTCTATCTGCGCAGTGAAGTAGGGGCTCCTACATTCTCTGCCGCATCAAGTCTCAATCTATCAGCTTTCGTGGTGTGCCTTCTACCATTTCTGGTGGATGGATTTGCTTGAGTGTTTTCTGCCACTCCATGATCCTCCACATGTGGCTAATCCAAATCTTGAGGTTCATTCTTTGGAACCAAGAGTTCCTCCTCTGCATGAAAATCCAGCGCCCTCTCAAGAGACAGTCGCATGGATTTATCCTCATCAAATTTTGTATCCCATATTACAACATTCATCCTGCTATTTGGAATATACACCCGATAGTTTTGGGGAGTATTAGGGTACCCCAATTTTGAGGCCTCAAAATTCCGCTGCCAAAAAATGGGGGAAAACCACCCAGCCCAGACCTTAAAGTAGCTCCTTTTCCATTTGGTGTAGTGGCTCTGAATGGGACCAGTTTCCCAATAAGGATGATTTTGGGGTGTTTTGATTATAAAACATGCAAATGGAGAATGATTTTAATATATCATATGCATCCATATAAACTATTTATTCTACCATATACCCAGGGTGGTTCTTACTTTATGCGATCTAAAGAGATATCCTTCAACTGTTAGTAATATAAATCATTTAACAATTGAAAGAGATGAAAATCATGTAAGATGATTCTTCTATAAAAATAGTTTGATTAGAAGAACTGTGAAAAATGTATCACATTCATATGTGTGATTATATATTCAATAAGAAATCACAGACAAATATTAGAACAAAAGTGCATGTAACATTCATCTATAATAACGTTTCAAATATATAATGCAATAAAAAGATGGATGTCAATTTATAAAGCAAGACTTAATACAAGTGAATAAAAGTACCATATTTATGAAGTTCTACTCATGTAAACTAATAGAAATTGATCTGCTCCTCTTCACTTTCAAGCAATTTAAAGATTACAATAGTGCAACATCGGTTAAACATCTTTAATTTTCAAAAGATAACAGTTGTGTTCCATTAATTCATCAAATAATTCACAAACTTACAATAGTGCATTATTTGCAAATGTTTTCGACAAATTTCTCGACCCTTTTCTAAATGCATGAGAGGGGTTTAAATACTAAACTAACTATGTGTAAAATATATTATTACAAAAATATAGAGGAAGTTTCAAACAACCATCCTTGTAAGACTAACTCAAAATACAATCTAGGAAAATAAAGTAACAATATAACTTAAGAGTTCTGATCTTTCTTTTAGATTTCCTCCCGAAGTTGACAAATAACTAGCATGGGCTTGAGCTGAGCTAGCTGCAAAATTTGTGATCTGACTTGTCCTTTGAATATTGCATTTGAGAGTGTTGGTTGTGATCTTCTTGTCGAATCTATTAAAGAATGCAGGGTCTGGTATTGATGATAAGGTTTGATAAAAAAATTCCAATAATTTCCTTGAACAGATTTATTTACTTTTTTAATTGTTTCATCCTGCTTTTCTGCCTTTTGCTTCCCTTGTGTTTGCAGCTGTTTGAATTCTGAGAGCACTTCAGACGTGCACTCTTTAATAAGTTCTGCTTTCACCAGCTATTCACATACATATTTAGTAATTTCCTTTGATAATCTTGATGTTTTCGATGTTTCTTTCTTTGCTTGCTTTATTTGTGCTTCCAAATATTTGAATAAGATCTCCTTGTGGAACTTATCTACCTGGGGTATATTAGCTTCTTTCCTGAGTCTGATGCTTGCCATTGAATGTATTCATTGATTTTCTTACCAATCTTCTCACATTCAAGTTTCTGGAGAGCTACTTGCTAGATTAGTATTTTACTTGAGTCACAATAAGAGCCAGTAATGGAAGATTGTTGGAAAATACAATAAGATACATCCAACGATTCCTTTATGAATTTCTCTAACTGTGGCTGGATTTGTAATATGGTCATTGCTGCTTCTAGTTGTGCTTGCTTCTCAGCTGCAAATTAAGACTCGAAATCTTTTTGAAATTGGGCCATATTTGATTTCATTTGTTCACTGGAGTTTTTATTGCTTTAGAAAACCCATCCCATTCACTAATCGAATTCTTTGGTTGGGACTTTTCTGAATGATCAAGTGTATCTTGACTGTGCTGAACTTCTTGAGAAGTTGACTCTATTCCATTACTTCCTTTTTTCTCCTGCATCTCAATCTCTTGGATTACTTATTCAATTATCTTTTCTAGGCTTTCCTTTTTGGATTTGGATTCATTTCCAAAATGATATTAATTATGATATTGATGCTCTGATTGACCAGACTCATCCTCAGACATGTCTTTTGCTTCATTATCCAAGCTAATACTTGGAGTAGGTCTGTTGACATCTTCAATAGTTAATAAGTCAAGAGGAATTTTCTCCAGTCTCTTATTTATGTATGTTTGGAAGGCTTCCAAATCATATTGGTTGAGTTGACTGGATGAAAACTTAATTATATCTGAAAAATTTCCATGCATTGAAAGAAATCATCAAATCCATCTATTTCCTTTACAAAAGGCTTCATTTTGAGCTTTGTGATGTAGTTTTTAATTACATCATTTGGATCATGCAGCCTCTTTGGAATTGCTGCTAAATTTAGCAGATTCATCTTTGAAACGCCTTTGTAGGCATGACCAATATCAAAAAGTGCAAAAGTACCGCACTATAAAGGAAAATTAGGCCAAATGACCTTCTTAGCATCTTTTAGCTGTTTAGAAATACCATTAACTAGCTGGTAGGCTATCTCTCTTGCAAGTAACTTATCAGGAACATAATATGGTAGGATGTGGGGAGAAGCATAACTCCCAAATACTATGACATATGTAAAACCCTCATTTGCAAACTATCTAGCAACAAAAATAATATCTGTACTAACTTCTTTGGAAACCATAGGGGCTTTCTCATTAAATATCATCTGGTGCATAAGCAACATGACTCTATGGAAAATTTTATAAAAATGCAGATGCAAATATGAATCCCAAAGGGCTCTGTAGTAAATATGGATTGGAGTAGGGTCTTGGGTAGTCCATTTCCATCCCATGGTAGGAAAACTATAAGAAAAGAAAATTGTGTCCATGACATAGGCACTCATGTAAAAGGGGGGTATTTCTCTAGATGAAACACTCCTTTTATTCCTATATTCCATGATGTGTTTAGATAAATTATCAGATAGGATATTTTCCCAATTTAGAATTAAAGAATTGACACTTGTGTCAATTAATGGGACCCAATATACAAAAAACCTAGTGGTATCAGGTTTTGAAAACAATCTACACAACATACCGACATCATAGCAATAAGGGTAAGGAATTTGGGCAATTGGGTATGGACCGTGTTTATCCCGTTTTAGCTTTCCCTAGTCTTCCTTCATTCCTTTATGAATTTTGTTAGATATGTATTTTTGGCTCTAAAAATTTGAACAAAATGTTTTTCATACTTCTGCTATAGGTCTGGTAAGTGGTACATTTTTCTTAAATCGTCTTCCCTGAAATAACCAGTATTTTCTCCTTTTGAATCCTTAAAAGTCATATCTTCTATGTTAAGTGGTTATTTCCCACTTAACCATGTCTGTGTAAGGGAGAATGTTTGGCCTTGTAGCTATCTTGTGGATGAATGAACATGCGACGTCAAAATTAGTCAAGTTTGAAGAAATATATGAGTCTGTTGAAGCAACTTTGTCTATTACTATTGGATTTTCATTTTTGAAAAACTGATACATCGCTTCCCATGACAAACTTGTTGGAAATATTTTCATTGATGGTAAAGATATAGATAGGAGAAACACCAGAATCATCGGCTATAAGGTAAAGGAGAAGATCTGGCATTGTACATCAGAGAGAGAAAGGAGAACCAACAGGAATATCATTAAGGAAGAGGAGCAGAGAGGAGAAACTTTAGAACCAAAAGAGAAAAGGCAACAAAGGCATTCAAGGTAGAAAAGGAACAAAGAAGCAGAGGCATCAGAGAAGTAGTTAAGGTAGAAAAGGAGAGATTCACAGAAGTAGCAAAGAAGCAGAGACAACATAGGCAAGAAAGAAGCAGAGGTAGCAGAGGCAGCCAAAAAATGAAGGCAGCAGAGGCAGTAAGGCAGAAAATGCAGCAAAGGCAACAGAGATGCAGCAACGCACCAAAAGCAACAAGACATTATAGACAACAAAGAGGCAGAGACAACTGAAGGCAATTGGATTTGTTAGACACAACAAAGACTAGATATCCTCCGCATATCAGAAGTAGGAAGAGGCGAGAGCTGAGAGAGTCGACAGGAAGAGGCAAGAACTTGAGTTACAGAGCGAGACAGTGTAAACAAACAAAAAATCGACTAAGGCAGGGAATTATTTGAAGAAGTCCAAGGGAGGTGAAAGGACGGTCAAGATTAGATCACAAATGTAAAAGCGAGAGATGGACGGATGAGATTGAATCGCGAGTTCGCACATTGCAAATATTAGCAGATAGTGTTAAGGTCGTTGCAAGGTAAGTTAAACTGTATGCGATGCGAAGTGGGGAAGGGCACATGTCAGCACTGCACAATATTGAAGATAGCAAGAAATAGAAGGTAACCACAAAGTAAATCTTATAAAGTGCGAAGTACGATTAGATGAGGACCGTTAGGTCTGGGCGCAGATCAACGACGGACGAAAAATCGCAAAAGCACACATCGCAAATTATAGCGGATAGAGCTAAGCCATCACGCGATAAGTTAAATTGTTTGTGATGTGGTAAATATTGGAATATGCGATGTGACAAGGGGAGACCATGTGTTGCCATTGTGCATGAGCGCACACTGCAGATTTTATGGTTTGTACTTAAAAGTTTGCACGGTAAGCTGGATGCGATGAGATGCGATTGTAAATCACAGAAAATAGGAGATACGTTTATTGTAAAACGTTAAAAATTGCGGGCAAGTGAAATGTGATGCACTATGATTGGTCACTGTGTTGTGGGACCCTACAACCAAATTTAAGCATGTATGCAAAGCCTTCTCTTTATTAAATCGATCGGAGTTGGAAAAGGGAATTATAATGTAAAACCTTTGATACACCGAAATATGATATGAGACTAGACGCGATAAAGTTCGAAGTTAAGATCTAATGCATTTCAAGTCAAGGACAATGTGGTTTTATGACGAAAACGTTGGAAGCAGAGGACAACTTGGTTTACGAAGAAAATATCGAATGCTGGCAAAGGACTCAAATATATAAAGGAAATTCTGAACGAGAGTAGACTAGGGTAAGACTCGACTCGAAGTGCAGAACAATGTTGCAGCAGTAAGTCAAACGAAAATCTAAATGCAGAGAATGGACTCGGGTAGAGAGAATGGACAATGCGTGTAGAGAAGTTAAATGTTGTGGTTAAATATAATAGGCAGAGTTGAGAAATAGAAGGAGATATAGTAGCACTATTTGAAATGCAACAACATGGGTCAAGTCGGGCAAAAAGGAGGTTATGAAGTAGTTAAAATATAACGACAGAAACAGAAAAGACAAGAGGACAACAAGCAGAAGAGGACAAATGCTCAACAAACCTTAGAAACTAAAAGGGATGAGTGAAATGATTGATTGTAATTGTAAATGTTTTATTTATTTTATATTGTTTGTGATGCAAAGGCAAGTCTTTGTAGGCAAAGAAAAACTCCAATGTAATATTGAAATGTGTACATACTGTTATATTATTCTGAATGTGTTGGGCAAGAAAATGAGAAGGTGGAAGGCAAAGAGTCATACCTGTTGATTTCATATTCCCATATGGAATGCAAACAATTATGAAGTGATCTCTATAAATGATGTTACTGTCATATGCATAGAGAGGTTAGAGAGTGGAAGAATAAGTATAAGAAAGAGCAGATAGAGAAGTTGTGTAGATCCAGAGATGATATAAGACAAATATGAAGGCTGGAGTACAACAGTGAAGAAGGAATAAAATAGAGCTGATATCCAGGTAAAACAACATGTGTTTTCATTGTAGTGTGAGGAAGTTGGTGCTTCCATATCAAGTTGTTGCTTGATAGATGTCCAGTTGTAACTCGTTGAGGTAGGAGCCTCTTATGGGTTGTAGCCTGCAGAAAATAGATGTGAGTTGGAGCTTCCTTGCAAGATGTATCTTGCAGAATTGAGGTAGTATCCTTCTGTAGGTTGGAGCCTATAGAAAATCAGTGGTGAGAGGGATTTGGATCTTGCCTTTGCATCAAAACAATAATAAGATGTGGTTTTCTTCCTTATGGGTTTCCACTTATATTTGTTGTCTATGTGCATGATAATTATGTGTTGATATTTTGTATTTAATATTCTTTATACATGCTACTCACTTATTAAGATTGTTGTTCCATTTTACATTAAGATGATAATGAAATGAAGGTGTAAATAAGTATAAAAGGAAGCTTAAAAGTCTATGAATGCATTAAACTGATTCATCCCCCCTCTCAGTTTAACTAAGGGTTCAACAACTGGTATCAGAGCCAGTTCTTTCTGGATCAATTCAACAACTGGAAGGAGATCCTAAGTCACCAATATGGCTAGTCTAGAAGGATGCTCAACAAACAAAGACCCATTTTTACTTGCACAAACTATGTTTTCTGGAAAATAAGAATGGGGACATACATAATGTCTCTAGGAATAGAAGTTTGGGCTACTGTGGAAGAAGGATATGCTCCAAAGGATACTGACACAGAAAAAGATGCAAGACAAAATTTCATAGCCAATGCAAAAACCATGAATTCACTTTTGAGCGGCATGTGTGAGTCTGAATTTATCAAGGTAATTCACATTGTGATTACCAAAGAAATTTGGGATATATTGGAAAGTATCCATGAGGGAGATAAAAAGGTGAAGCGGCCAAAATGCAAGCCTATAGAGATCAGTTTGAAAATATAAAAATGAATGAAGAAGAAGATGTAGGCAACTTATTCTTAAAGTTTGCAGAAGGAGAAACCATTAAAGAATGTGTAATTGTACAAAATATATTGAGATCTTTACCATCTAGGTTTAACCCTAAGGTTTATGTCATAGAAGAAACAACTAACTGGGAAACATTGACCATGAACCAATTTCTTGGAAACATAATGACCTATGAGATGAGACTCCCAAACGGGAAGTCAAATGTGAGGGAGGAAGCCTTTAAGGCAGATAAGTGCAGAGGAGAAAAGGAAGATACTTTCTCCTGCTCTGATGAAGAAGAGGCCAAATTTGTCAGAAGATTAGATAAAGGCCCATGCAAGTAAAAAGGTAAAATTCCATTTAAATTCTTTAATTGTGGAAGAGTGGGGCACTATGCATCTAAATGTCCTCATAAGAAAATGGAGAATCAGTCAAGAGGGAAAGAGAAAACCAATTTCAGCAACAGGTAAAAATGGAATAGATTTAATCGAAGATATTTCTATGTTCAACAATACAACAATGCATCTGAGAGCTTAGATGACTCCCCCAATGAAGAGGGAACATCAAAATTAATTTTGATGGAAAAGGAAGTTGTTGAGGAAGATCTCCTAGAATTTGAAGATGAAGGTGAGGTAGACCTTCAGGGGGAGCTAATTAGTGCCCTGGAGGAAATAGAAAGACTTAAAATCAAGTGCAGAAAACAAAAAGACATTATCCTAAAATATGTAAAATAAGAACCAAATTCGGAAAACCTCATTCAGTTGAAAGTATAACTTGAAGAAGATAAGAAGGTGGAAGACATTCTACCAAAGAAAATTAAAGATAAAATTCAGGAATGAGAGAAATTGGAAGAAGAAGTAGTATGCCTAAGAAAGAAATTATAAAATGCTCAAAGGGAATTATCAATGAACACTCCACCAGTGAAAGCTCTGAACAGTTGGATAAAATACTAAATGCTCAAAGATATCCTCTCATAAAGGTTGGGATAGGCTGTGAAGGAGAAACCAACAAATCCAAGGTATAAAATTACAAGAGTATCATCTTTGTAAAATCTAGTGAAGCAGCAAAGAGGGAATCCACAGAATTAGAAACCGGCAAGACCATGATATATAATGAATCAAATAGAAACAAACAACAACCTCAAGTAACAACAAAACAAATGAAGATACAACCAACTGCAAAAGAATCATATGCTCCCAATGATGAATTAAACAAATGCAGAAGATGTCAAAGGAGGTTTCTTCTTCCTGTGAGGAGTTTCACTTGCTTCGCCTACCACAGACTTGGAAACATCGTGACATACTGTAAGATAAAACAAATCTAGTCCAACCAGCAAAATATGCAACAAACGAAAATATTACCTCAAACAACTCTCTCTGCTAGACACAAATACTACTTCCATGAGTATTATTTTTATTGTAAGGGGTTTGATCATAAAGCCATGGAGTGCATAACGTATGGACAAAGGCTGCTGTATGAAAACTCAAGGAGAATTATGAACAATGGATAATTCACTCATATACATAATCCATTCAGAAATATAATAAAATGCTTTGGTTGCCATAAAATCAACACAAGTCTCACAAATGTCCTTTCAAAGATTGTGGTCCATCCTCAGGAAAGTTACTAAACAAATAGCCGCATGAAGTGGAAAAAGAAGTTGAATAAGTTTGATCTAGTTCTAATAGCTCAAGATCAGAAAAACCAATGGTATATGGACAATGGATGCTCAAAGCATATGGCTAGAGACCGAAGCAAGTTTATAACCTTTGATGAAAAGAAATAAGGAAATGTAACATTCGGTAATGACAAAGGAGGGAAAATCAAAGGAAAAGGCTCAGTCAATATGAATAATGGAAGAGGAGAGGCTCAAGATGTACTATTTGTGGACGGGCTAAAAGAAAATCTTCTAAGCATAAGAAAATGTGTGATAAAGGCTGTGAGGTCATTTTTCAGAGCCCAAGATTGTGAAGTAAGTTCTATCACCACAGGAAAGAACTTGATCAGAGGAGTTTGAACAGAAAGTAATGTCTATATAGTAGAAGAAGATAATGAAGTGTTCCACATAAGAAAACTTGATGAATCATGGTTATGGCATAGAATATTGGGACACCTAAACTTTGACCACATCATCAGTCTAAGAAAGAAGAATGCTGTCAGAGATATGCCTGAAATAAATAAACCTCCAAATACCATATGTTAATCCTGCCAATTGGGCAAGAAAACCCGCACATCATTCAAGGCTGAAGATAAACTATCTACAAGTAGGCCACTTCAGCTTGTACACATGGATATGTGCAGACCTTCAAGAACTAATGCACCAGGTGGAGAATCTTATTTCATGATGATATTAGATGATTTTACTGGATTGACGTGGGTGGAATTTCTCAAATATAAATCTGAAGCGTTAGAGAAATTCAAGATCTTCAAGGCACTAGCAGAAAATCAAACAAGATGCAAGCTAAAATGCATTAGATCAGACGGATGAGGTGAAGTCACAGACTATGATTTTTCATACCTATGCAATGAATATGGGATAAAACAACAATTTGCAATTGCAGGTACACCTCAACAGAATGGAGTGGCAGAGAGGCAAAACATGTCAGTACAACAGATTGCCAGAGCCATGATGCAAGAACATAATATTCCCCAAACCTACTGGGAAGAAGAAGTACACAAAATTGTTCACATTCTTAACAAAGCTCATCTAAGACAAAATTGTGACAAGACTCCTTATGAATTATGGCATGGGAAACCATCATCAATCAAGCACTTTAGAGTCTTTGGTAGCAAGTGTTTCATAAAAAATAATGATGAAAAATTGGGGAAGTTTGATGCAAGAGTTGATGAAGGAATATTTTTGGGATATGCATCCAAGAGTAAGGGTTACAGGTGCTACAACCAAAGAGTGCAAAAAATTGTGGAAATAATTTATGTGAGATTTGACGAAGATCTACAAAACAGAACAAGAAGCAAAAGCTGTGCCAATCCTCCAGATGATCATGAAGTTGAGAACCAAGATAAGGATGAACAGAGAAAGAAAACAAAGAATACTAAATTAAACTCAAAAGGTCCCTCAAGAAACACTCAAAAGAACCATCCAGAAGATCAAATCATTGGGGACAAGAGTGCAGGAGTCCAAACTAGAAGACAACTAGCTGAACAGATAGAAGAAGTATACCTAGCCATGCTATCACAAATAGAACCAAAGAAGTTTGAAAAAGCTAGCAAAGACAAAAACTGGGTAAATTACATGAATGAAGAACTAGACCAAATTGAGAAGAACAATACATGGGAGTTAATACCAAGACCCACTGGGAAAAATTTCATTGGCACAAAATGGATATTCAAGAATAAAATGAATGAACAAGGGCAGGTAATCAGAAGTAAAGTTAGACTTGTATGCAAGGGATATTCTCAAATCGAAGGACTTGATTATGATGAAACCTTTGCCCCTATAGCTAGAATGGAAGCAAGCAGAATGTTTTTGGCCTTTGCATGCTATCATGATTTCAAGGTATATCAAATGGATGTGAAGTCTGCCTTCATGAACAGAGATTTAGAGGCAAAAGTCTACATGGAACAACCTGAAGGATTCTCCTTAACAGATAAACATGACTATGTGTGCAGATTAAAGAAATCCTTATATGGTCTGAAACAAGCTCCTCGTGCATGGTATTCAAGGCTGGAAAAATACTTACAAAAACAAGAGTTCAAGGAAAGGAGGAGTAGAAAACAATTTGTACATAAAGGTTGATGAAAATGAATTCTTAATTGTAGTAGTATATGTAGATGACATCATGTTTGGTAGCAACAAATTTGAGTTAGAAAAAGGATTTGCAAAAGAGATGAAATTAGAATTTGAGATGTCTATGATTGGAGAGCTCACCTTCTATTTAGGGCTTCAAATTCTACAAAAGAACACAGGAATATTCATTTCACAAGAAAAATACTTAAGAGAGATGTTGAAAAGGTTCCAAATGGAATACCGGCTCTAAAAATAGAAGAAAAGAGATATCAACACCTTAGAAATAAGCCACTTCGAGGGGGAAACCTCCAATACATTACATGAATGAACAATTCTTCGATGATACAAATGGAAAAATCTCCTTTCTATATATAGGAGTCCATGTGGCCACAGTGTAATCCTAGTAGGGCCACAATATAATCCTTGCCGACCTAACAATAATAATGTAAGGGCACAATAATAACAATATGGGGGTTACAAGGGTACACGAATAATAATAAGGGGGTCTACACTAACATAATATGGTACTACACTAGTAATATAGGGACCTAACATGCCCCTCTCCTTCAAACAAGTGTTGTCCTCAACGCTTGATTATTTCTTGATGCTTTTGTATAAAATTCTCATCCTCCCATGTGGAATCTTCTACAGGAAATTTCTTCCACTTGCGGAGATAATTTGAAATTGATTTTACTTGTCGAGTTCTTGTTTCTGTGACTCCTTCAGAACTTCTTTCGATGTGATGTTGATCTTCCGATTGTTTCATTTGATTTTGCACCAAAGTTAGGTTATCCTTTGAGAGTTGGAGAACTTGTTGTTGATGCTCGATGTGATATTCCACTACTTTATCATCCATAATAGATTTTATTTGATCCTTCAAACAATCCATCTTAGCCTCCATTTTTTCTTTTAAACCATCTATATCATCTTTGGTTTCTCTTCGTAAGATCAAAATTTGTTGCACTTGGTACTGTAATTTTGATATCTCATACTGCAATTCTTCCTCTTCATGCGTCATAGTATAGCTTTCTGAGGGCTTAATGGGTATGGAATTATAATTTGGAGGAATTATATAACCCATTACTGATAAAAATTCTTGAATATGCCCTTGGAATCACTTCAAACTGCTTTTTTACACAAGACTTGTGCAATTCGGAAAAAAAATGTATACCTTTTTCTTTTTTCTTTTGAGGAGGTCAATATTGAAACTGAAATATCTATGTGATTTATAATCTTCAATTAATCTGAAATTCAGCCCTGAAGTAGCCCTTTGAAGCTTCTTTTGAATGCCACAGGTCTGACCTGATTTGGATTCTTGAAGACAACGTTATGCCCAATCTCCTACGATGACCTAATTATGGACTGGTTCAGTAGAGAAAATTTGTACGACCTACCACGTGTCATTGTTTCCTCCTTCGGCTCTGAAATTGAAATAGTGCAAACTAGAGTCCATGTACTTGTGGCCACTTTTTACAGAATTCCAATCCGATGCTCAGAGAGAGGGTTATGAAGATTTTCCCACGATCACCTCTTTGAGATGAAATTCGGGAGCCTGCATAATACCTAACTTCCACAGACCATATCTCTAAAAATATTGCGAAATAAGCTCTTAAATTTTGTGACAATATTCCTCATGATTTTTTCTTCACTCCCTAAAAATTTCAGCTTTTGAACCTTCGTAGAAATTTTTTTATAGCACAAATGCAACGATGACCTGTTTAGGTTAAATTCAGGAGCCTGCAAAAAGACCTACCTTCCACAGATCATATCTTCGAAAATATTACAAACCAAGCTCTGAAATTTTGCGATGATGTTCCTTAGGATTTCTGTTTCGCACTCTAAAAGTTTCAACTTCTGAAACTTCGTAGAAACAAAATTATAGTGAAAATTCCACGATGACCTGTTTGGGGCAGCGAAACACTAGAATCCAAATCTCTGATACCAAATGTTGTGAAACCAAATCCAAAAATAGAAGAAAAGAGATATCAACGCCTTATAAATAAGCCACTTTGAGGGGGAAACCTCCAATACATTACATGAATGAACAATTCTTCGATGATACAAATGAAAAAAACTCCTTTCTATATATAGGAGTTCATGGGGCCATAATGAAATCCTAGTGGGGCAACAATGTAATCCTAGCCGTCCTAACAATAATAATTTAAGGGCACAATAATAACAATATGGGGGTTACAGGGGTACAAGAATAAAAATAAGGGGGTCTACACTAACATAATAAGGTACTACACTAGTAATATAGGGACCTAACAAAGACTGCAAACTCGTGTCAACTCCCATGATCACTGGATGAAAACTATTTGCTAATGATGGATGTGCGGATGTAGATCAAAGACTTTACAGATCCATGATAAGAAGTCTTCTATACCTAACTACCTCTAGACCAGACATTATGTTGGCAGTATTACTCGTGGCAAGATATCAAGTAGCACAAAAAAAAATCACTTGCTAGCAATAAAGGGGATATTCAGATATCTGTAAGGAACTTCACATTATGGCCTATGGTATCCAACAGGAAAAACCTTCATATTGATAGCACACACAGATGCATATTGGGCCAGCTATGTGGATGACATGAAAGGCACAAGTGGAGGTGCATTCTATTTGGGAGAAATTCTAGTGGCATGGCTAAGCAAGAAGAAAACTTCTATATCTCTATCTATAGCAGAAGCAGAATACATAGCAGCAGCAACTTGTTGCACACAAGTAATGTGGATGAAAAAAACCCTCCAAGACATGATTGTAAGCATTAATGAACCCATTTCTATTTGAAAATACTAGTGCAATACGTATATAAAAAAATCTTGTACTTCATTCAAAAACAAAGCACATCCCAATAAAGTACCACTTCCTCAGAGAAAAAGTAGCACTGAAAATAGTGAGGTTGGAATATGTACCAACAAAAGAACAAACATCAGACATATTCACAAAACCTCTTGCTAAAGAACCATTCGAATATCTAAGAGACAAATTAGGTGTAGTGTCTGCAGATGTTACTCTTTGATATGATCAGAAATAATATATATATAATGGTTTCAGGGGGAGACTGTTGGAAATACACTAGAAAAGACTGCATACGAGGAATGAGATCAGTGCACTAGACAAGTGATAGTCAGCATCAGAGAAGAAAACATCATTCCAGGGGGAGAGCAGTCAATAAAAGTTGTCACAAAAGAGCTAGATCAATGGAGCAGTGCATGGAATAGGTCCTCAAGATCAAAGTATTATGAAAATATAGAAACCACATTGGGAAATGTGCAACCCTTTTCCATTGATGTCAAAGGGGGAGGAAAATAAAGAAGAGGAAGAAAAGGCACCTCTCATAATGAGAAGGGGAGAAAATCTTGGAGGAATTATTGGAGTATTTCCATCAATGCCAAAGGGGGAGACTGTTGGAAATATTGTCATTGATGGCAAAGATACAGATAGGAGAAACACCAGAATCATCAGCTATAAGGTAAAGTAGTAGATCTAGCATTGTACAGCAGAGAGGCAAAGGAGCACCATGAAGACTATCATTAAGGAAGAGGAGTAGAGAGGAGAAAAGGCAGTCAAGGCAGAAAAGGAACAAATAAGCAGAGGTAGTAGAGAAGGAGAGAAGTAGAGGCAACAGAGAATCAGTTAAGGCAGAAAAGGAGAGATTCGCAAAAGAAACAAAAGACAACATAGACAAAAAATAAGCAGAGGTAGCAGAGGCAGAAAAAAAATGAAGGCATCAAGGAAACAAATGAAACAAAGGAAACATAGATGCAACAAGGTACCAAAGGCAGCAAGGCAGCAGAGACAACAAAGAAGTAGAGACAACTAAAGGAAATCGTATTTTCTAGACACAAAAAATACCAGAGATCCTGAACATATGAGAAGCAGGAAGAGGCGAGAGTGGAGAGAGCCGAGAGGAAGAGGCGAGAGAAGTGAGAGCCGGAGTTACAGAGTGGGACAGTTTAAACAAACGAAAAATCGATTAAGGTAGATAATTCTTTGAAGAAGTCCAAGGGAGGTGAAAAAACGGTTAGGATTAGATCGCAAATGTAAAGGCGAGAGATGGACGAATGAGATTTAATCACAATTGTTGGATGGATAAGTCATTATTGTGGAAAAGACAGACCTCCCAAGTGTCCTACGGATAGCTAGCAACAAACAGACAAATACAAACTATTTTCTCTAGATATTGTTTGACATGGAATTAATTATAACAGGGTTTTAGAAACCTACTTGTAGTCCAGATCTTCTTTCCAGTGGCTTGAAGAAAATCGTCGTCAAGGATCTACAATCACAAACATAAGAAAATATCAAAAGCACCTGTATAATAAATAAATTCATAAATCAAACATCTATCAAGATGATCAAGGAATTTGAGAAATGAGATAATCAATTAAATAGCCCATTGAGAAAACAATATTCATTCATATTAACTTAAATAAGAAGAGCCTTACAACCGTGTCCACCTTGATGTCATACAGGCCTTCCTGGAGTCCGGAACATGCGTTTCCTTTACCCTGACAAGCCTTGAACTCTTCCAACCGAGATGCTTACTGGTATGTAAGAAATCTTAGCTAAAAGGGCATAAGTTCCAACAACATTTCATCTCCAACAATACTAAAGCTTGAACTCCCTTTGAGGGTGCCCTATGCCTCTTTTTATAGTGAAAGAGAGGAGGTTATAGCTCCAAACAAGAAGGGATAGAATCCTCCTTCAAAGGGATTAGCTCCTTACATCAAGGGCTTAGCTCCTTAATGGATGGGATGCATGAAACTGAAAAGAGCGGACTTTCGACCATAGGAATGTTTCTAGAAGCTTCCAATAATGACTCAAACTGAGCTTCTAGATTTTACTTGTGCCTCTTTTTACCTTTTACAGGGGTCCGCACCTTTAATAAATAAAAAGTGCGTTTATCTCCGCATGATTTAGAGCAAGAAAGTGCGGCACCACAAGAAATGTTAAGAGAAAGTTTGGTACAAGTGTTTTTAAGACTTTTATGAGATTTTCTCTTAATTTCAAGGCTTGAATTTAGGAACTTTGATGTTGCAGGCTTCTAAGAGAGTACTAAAATGTCATGGTGACAAATTTTAGTGTAACAAATTTCCCCCTAAAGTGTGAAGTCTGAGAGAATTCAAAGAGTGATGTGCTTTATCATTTCAAGGATTAGCCTGTGGACACCCCAGTCAGAACCCTGTAAAAAAATTCAATGCAAAACACACACACATATATATATATATATATATATATATATATCATCACTGAGGTAGGAATTCCCATACTCAGATCAAAACTAACTAAACTTGTTCTGATATAGAAATGATTTTAATATTACATCAACAGTGTAGACACAGCATGGACGTAACCATCTGTAATGAATCGTCTACTGCATAATGAATAATAAAACTCCTCGCAGCCTGGATGGTGGAAACTAGATCTAGGGTCTTGATTTCTGCTTCCCGAACTAGTATGATTCTATCCATGCGATTAAATGTGTTGAAGTCGAACATGGTAGAAACCACTTGATTACCAGTCAATGATGTGAATTGTTAAAAAGTGTGAGAGAAACCACCAATAATGACAATGGCTCTCAAATTACTCAGTAAAATCCATGAAATGTGAATAAGTGATTTGAAGTCAAACAGTTCACGGAATCGTTCGATCGAAGGTCAATGATGCAACCTGTCATTGAAGGTGAGAAACCTGCCATTAAGGCATGCAGATTCCAAGGTATTGACGGTTTCTAGATTGAATTCCTAGATGATGAGTTGTCATTGATAGAAAGTGATCTGTCGTAAGCAAGCTCACGACACGAAACCATAGATCAAGTTTTGAAGAAATTTTTTGCAAGGATTGACTCAGGGATGGTCAACACGAATAGAGACAAATGTTTGCAGATGAATGGCTTATTTGACTGTCCTCTTGAACACATAATGACACTGTAGATGGTTTGGTGACAGTTTCCCTAAGCTAATACCCAGAAACCGGCTGAAGACCTTCAATATGATTTGATTAACTAATAGGCAAAGGATTTCCCAACCCAGGTAGAAGTGTGACAAAAAGTGTCATGTTCAAGAGTGGTGTAATGCTTTTACAAATCAAAGTGTAACAAATGAATTTGTTCTCTCTCTTTTACCCCACCATTTTTGGCAAGTACCTCTTTATTTTTGAAAAGCTTGAGGAGGATAACATTTGCTTGTTTATAAGCTCATCCTTCAGATGAGTCCAACATAGTTTAAAATCGAACCCTAAGAAGGAGTGGTCCGTTCCTGTTTGAAATTGACAGGTCCTTTACTCTTAAATTTTAACAAGTCCAGTATAGGAGAAACTCAGTGTTTTTCATTTTTAGGGAGTCAGAAGAAAAAACTTAAGAAAACTCCATGGGTGTACTTTTTCGTAAATTTAGTCTCTCATGCTTGAAAAAGGATAAAATAATGCAAGAGAGAACTCTATTGACCATGATTAGTCAACGTATACCTTTTTCATAAATAGTCCATTTTAGTCTGGAAAAGGGGTAAAATTATACTGAAGGGACGACTGTTCATTTCCTTTAACGAGTTTGAATAGTTAAGTACTCGGCAATCTTTTCATTTTTAGAGAGTCTAAAAAGGGCTTAAAAGAGGACTCCATGGTTTCGCTTTTTCGTAAATTTTAAAAAGCCCAAAAAAATAATAAAAGTATACTCTTCGTCAAAAATGATCATTTCGCCTGAAAAATATGGTATTCTGCACAAAAAACTCAAAAAATTAAACATACCTGTTTCGATAATAAAAATATTTTGAAAAACCACATTTTTAAAGTGAAAAATAAACAAATTTAAATTTCATTTATTCGGAAAAACTTATAAAAAGGAGTTTTTCAAGTTCATTTTTACCATTTGAGTTTGGAGTGAAAACTTTAGAAATTTTGGAAGAAAATGCTTCAGAGAAGATTCTGGACAAACCGACCGTTGGAATAAAAAATCGTTTGCTCCAGGTAATCCACAACCTCTTTTACTTACTTTTCATCTGTTCATTTTCTTAAATTAGGGTCTAAATTTCATTTTTGGGAGGAAAATTGGTTCAAAAATTCGCCCTCGGGGATCTGCAGGTAGGACACTAGGTACCTGCGGACCTCGACCCTACATTTTTAGCACAGAGCCCGTGCGGAGCTATGCATTGTCACTGAGCGTAAAGTGCGGGGGGGCCGTAACGAATTTAAAAACACAATTTCTTCCCAAATTACCCAAATTTTTTGTTTTAAAATGATTCTAATCCTTCATTTTACTCATTGTAGGATATTTACAATGCTCATTTGGTGAGAATGGGAGCATGAGGAGGTAGATGAAGAAGCAATGATTCATTAACCTACTTTGCAAGTTTTAAGAGCATGCGGGCTATTCAAATTTTGGGCTATCAGTGGCATGAGAGCTCAAGTAGATCTTCTCACTTGGTTGGTAAGCAAGTGGGACATTCAGGACCAGTGTTTCGTGATTGGAGGCCACCGGCTCAAAATTGAGCTGGAGGACATATATTTTTTTACTGGTTTGTCTAAGAGAGGAGAACCACTTTCTCTATTTGGGGCTAGGCCAGGTGGCCAGTCTGTTGCCAACCTACAATTAGAGTTTTGTGATGATGAAGAAAATCCTAGAGATAAACAGATTGATATTAAAACTATCATTCGTCCCGAGTTAAAAGTGATTGCATTTACCGTTGTCAAGTTGTGCAGAAGTGCAACTTTGCATGTAACCACTGGATGTCAGATGCAGATTGCAGTAGATTGTTTCCGAGGTACCATATTCAACTGGTGCGAGGCAGTGTTGGCTAATGTCAAAGGCCAACTTACTAGAGCCAAGAATGAGAAGTTAAAATTCAGGTATGGATCTATCGTGGTTACCTTTTCTTTAGAGAGGATTCCTAGATTAGCCCCGCAACATATTCTTGTTGATGCTGGTATACCTCGAGAGCCTCGGATGGTTCGATGGGTTGCTTTGATGGCCCATCACAGCGAGGGTGGAGAGATTGTTCAATTTCCCTCGAATTATTTTCATTGGTTAGAATGCCAACTTATTGTGATAGAGGAATTTCCTTATGCGGCCATGGATTTCCGCGGTGATCGGGATATGCCACTTCCTCCAGGAGCTTATTGGGACGAGTCAGGTAAAAAAAATCTTTTTGAAATGTTTTAATTTCTATTTTTTTTTTATTTAAATCGTCCAAAACTGATAACAAAAAATTTCAAATGCAGATGTGGGTCCAAGTCAACCAGCCATTCTCCGCCCCTTTGACTGGAGGCAAAGGGATGTAGTAGTAGCACCACCACCATAGGATCAGATAGCAGAGATCTTGACTGATTTAGAACACCATTTGGAGCAGTTACCTGAGACTACCATAGATGACATCCCGCTCCATTTATAGAGATACGTCATTGGTGTTCCTGGACCATTCAAGAGATTTTTGATTAGGGTGGCACAAGCAGTAGTGTATTATCATGATCATCACCACAGATAGTGGATGATTGACAGTATAGACTCATTTTTGTATCACTTTTTTCCGATCATAAGGCTTTTTGAACCTATGATCGAAGACGATGTATTATTTTTTTGAACACTACATCTATATTATGATATACTATTATTTCCAGTTACCTGTTCAAACATGTTATCGAATGTTGATTTACTACTTTATTATTGTAAATGTCCATTTATAACACTAGAAGCTATTGCATCTGCTAATGCGTTTAAATTTCTAGGAATGTGTTGATACTCAATATAATCGAACTCTCGTTCTAAGAGATGAACCATTAAAAATAATCTTAATAATATTGGGTTTCTAATGGCATTACTCAGCTTAACTGTAATACAACGAGTTCAGAATCTAACCTAACGATCAAACTCCAAATTCCAAATGAAATGGATTCCAATAATAATTCAATAACTTCACTATATTTAGCAATATAGTTCGTTGTTTGACTGAGGCTTACCCCATGCATAGATACTAACTCGTCAGTGGGTGAATAAATAACCCAAGTTGCAGAAGAGATGTTCCATGTACTATGACAAGCACCATCAACAAAACCAATATATGTTTGAAAGGATGTCGACATCTGCGATATCAAGAGTAATCCAGATAAGCAGGAATAGTAGTAAAAGCACACTTAAGCTAGGGACACGTTTCTAATCTATAACATACCAGTTAAAAAGTAACTAATATACAACGAAGATCTCCACACAAAAAATCAACCGTAATATCTCTTCAGATAAAGTCCATTTCTGGGTTTACCTAAAGAGACCCCATCAAAATCAATCAATTCATAGGCCCCTTTTGCAAGCTGTCGCCTGAAAATATAAGGACCATGCCACATGGGTTCAAATTTCCCAGCCCCTAGTTTATTGTTGGCTTGATCATAAATCAAAACTAGGTCTCCTTCTGAAAAATTATGAGGGGTAACACTTCTACCATATGGAGCTTTCATTCTTTTCGCATGAGTCTCGGCAGCTAATGCAGCGGTGCACCGATTCTCATCTAATTGAGCCAAGTATAAAAATGTTTCTCCTCTTCAGAAGTGGCTGGTAGTAACTCTATGGCTAGTTGGAGTGACGATATCTCGCATTCAATGGGTAATACTGCTTCTAAACCATAAACTAGTTGAAAAGGGGTAAAACCTGTCGATATTTTTGCCGAGGTTCGATATGCCTAAAGTGATGAAAAGAGCATGCTATGCCAGTTCAACTTATGAATTCCAATGATCTGTTTAATCATGGTGACTAAAAATTTATTAATTTCTTCAAATAAACCATTAGCTTGTGGATAATATGGTGTAGAATTGTCATGGCACAGGCCAAGTTGTTCCGTTAACTCGGTCATCATGATATTATGAAAATGGCTCTCGTGGTCAGTAATTATCGCTTGGGGTACACTGAAACGAGCAATCACATGATTGAATACGAAAGTAGCTGCAGTTTTTCCATCTTCCATAAATGTAGGCATCGCCTCGGCCCATTTGGTAAAATAATCTACTGCTAGAATAATATACCCATGCCCCCCAACCGAGTGAGGGTTACATGTAATGAAGTCAATGCCCCATTTTGCAAAAGGACCGACAACAATTATAGGGTGAAGAGGAGCAGGTGGTGCACACATTTTTCGATCGAAGATTTGACAATTATGACATTTTCGGACCGCATAAATACAATCTTTAAATAAGGACGACCAGAAATAACTTGCGCACAATATATTTTGGGTTGTGGAATACCCAGACATATGACCACCACATGCTCTAGAGTGAAAGTCATTTAAAACCTTTTAAACTTCTTCATGGGTTAGACAACGTCGAAAAATTGAGTTCGCACCACAACGGTATAGTGTGTCGCAAACAATATGATATTTTTGAGACTGGAAACATATTTTTCATCGTTGCAACTGTGAAAGCTCAGGCTGAAAAGATTGGCTCTGAAGATAAAAAATAATATCTCCATATCAAGGATCAATGGTACTAATAAGAAACAAGGATTCATCCGCGATTGGTTGTTCTGCCACAGTTTCTGTATCAGTACGTGGGAAATCACACATAAGTTCAGCAAATATCAATGATTTCTTGGATTTGGATTTTTCAAACTCCAAATCAAACTCCTGCAGAATAACAATCCATTTGGAGTATTTCCCCCCTAGCAATTGTTTGGTCAAAATGTAGATCATAGGGTTACAATCAAAGATCACTGTTGTTTTGCGTAAAAGTATGTAATGACGAAAACGTTGGACAACTTGAATAACTGCCAAGGCCAATTTCTCCACATGAATATTTGATCTCAGTCGGATGCAAATTTAGACTAAGATAGTAAATCACATGTTCACCATGGAATTCGTCTTCCTGAACTAAAACCATCCCTATCGTAGAATTGGAAGTGGCGAGGTACAAAACGTAATCTTGGTTGTAGTTGGGAGGATGCAGTAACGGTGCATGGGTCAATGCGTGTTTCAGAGCATCAAAAGATCTATCAGTGACCTCATCCCAAAAGAAAGGAATATTCTATTTCAACAACCTTGTGAAACCTTTCGTTAACTCGTCGTAGTTAGGAATGAATCGACGTAAAATTTTTTCTTTCCCTTGAAAACTTTGGAGTTGGAAAAGAGTAGGAGGAGGTAAATTGATGATTGCCTCAACCTTCGATGGGTCGACACGAATGCCAGCCTTTGAGACAATAAATCCCAACAATTGTCCAGATTGTACACAGAAAAACATTTATGAGGATTCAAACGAATCTTATAATGCCTACATCATATAAAGATGGCTCGTAAATGAGTAATATGATCTGCTCTGCATGAAGAATGAGCAGGAAAATAATCGAGGTAGGGTTTCACAAGTGCTTAATGTTGTGAAATGCATAAGACATGGCCCTTTGAAAAGTGGCGCCAACATTCTTAAGGCCAAAAGGTAGTTTGCGATAAGAAAAATTTCCCCATGGACAAATGAAAGTTGTTTTAGGTTGATTTGTAGGGAGTATGTTGATTTGATTGTAGCCAGAAAATCCATCCATGAATGAGAACATTTCACTTCCATCACAATCGTCAATAATTTGATCGATGTAAGGGGTTGGATAATTTTCTTTTGGACAAGCTCGATTTATATCCATATAGTCGATACATACTTGTATTGTTCCTTGTTTTTTATTTATTGAAACAATATTAGATACCCAGTCCGTTAATGGGATCAGATAAATAAAACCTACACGAAGTAATTTTTCAACTTCAGCTTTAATATCGGCAACTTTTCTCGGATGTATTTGACGTAATCTCTGTCTAACGGGTTTAGCATCTGGGTATGTCTTAATTTCATGAACAACAATCGACAGATCGATTCCTAGCATTTCTTCATATGACCAGGCGAAAATGTCACGGAATTCCTGAAATAGGGCTTTATATGCTTGAATTTCATGAGGCATACAAGAAGCACCTATATGAATGTTTTCAACAATTCTAGGTTTTACTCTAATGTCAAGAGGAACCATTGTAGAAATATTTTCTATATTCAATTTAGAATTGATATGTGAGAAAGGATTCTGAGGTTCTTTGACGTAAAAATTGAGGAAAAATCATTCTCAAAATGATCGAGATCGGGTAAAAATGAAGACCTATGATGAAGATCTTCCCATGGTAATTCATCTACCGACAAGAATTCACAAATATGTTCATCAGTATTGAATAATTTTTGAGCAAGATCTAGAATTGGTGTTGAAGCTAAACTCGATATTGAAAATGACTCCTGATTGATCACATTCACTAGATCAGACTCAGTTGAAGGAGTATCAGAAAATGAATGTACATTTTGATATGCTAACTCAAAAGGACTCAAAGGCATCAGGTCATCGAAAGAATCCAATTCTGATTCTGAAGGTACTATCCAAGGATCATCAAAGGACATAGTACTTGATGTAATCATATTGATATTAGCAATAGGAAGTTGTACGTTGGGAGCAGGTAGGGAAAAATTTCCCAGTAAATTCAAATCTTTAAGAAAACCTACTCCCACATCCTTATAAGGGATAGTCGATTTTCCAATATGTTGGATGCTATCAGTAGAGGCTGGGTCGAATGAGCAATATGAGAGCTGATCTATTTTAACGATCTTTCCTTTATGAGGAAACATGATGATACGAAAGATCGATGATACAACATGAGTCATGGCGTAAGACCAACTACGACCCAGGAGAAGGTTTTAATCTAGAGGGGCATCAACCACCTCCACATCTAGATTAACCATTTTGCCTTCGACCTCTATTGGTAGATCTTATAAGATACCATACAGCTGAAAACCTCTTCCATCAAAATCTTTGAGAATAGTTGGTGATTAGTTAATGGTCGGAGAACCAAGTGATTTCCAACATTTTAACGACATAATACACGTAGAATCCCCTTCATCAACAACAGTACGAAAGATACGTTTGTTTTTTACTATTACCGGAATCTGAAAATCCATTTGATGGGCTAGGTGGGGTGTAAAATTCTCTAAATCGAAGATCATGAGGTTCGAATCCTGGAGATCTACAGCTCCTAAGGCTGACAAAAGTAATTTTCTTTGAGCTGGGAATGATTGCAATACTTCCAAAGTTGACATTGCTGAAGGGGAAATTGCCAAATCTGCAACAATATTGTAATTCTGAGCAGCTCTCACATGTGGATTGAAGCTGATTTATGAAGTACCCTTTGCAGGCAGTTTAATCACTAAGTCAAGATTTTGTTTCTTGATCTGTAATGGATCAGAAACTGAGGGAGATGTAGTTGATGCATAATTGGATGTTTATGCTTCTTTACCAGTATTTTTACTACCATAATCTTGTGATCGCGTTGCAACCATCAAGATATTATCAAGCGTATTGGAGGAAGACCCAACCATGTTACTATATTGAGCGGGAAAGGGATCCTTTAAGACAATAGGTATAGGCGAACCCTTAATGAATTTTGATATCTCGGCTCTATGCGGGCATTATTTTGTAAAATGATCCTCATCATAGATGAGACAAGGATATTGAGGTTTGCGTTTTTCGTCAGTTGGTTCAGTTGTATCATTTTTATCTTTTGAAGCTTTTTTATTTTTACTCTTACCTTTCTTCTTACCACTGGTTTTAGATTTGGTTGTAGATGACTCTACAACATTAATATCGGCGGAAGCTTCTAGGGAAGAATCTCCTTTGGGTGAATCAGGTAAAGTGATAATAGGAGAAGTGGTCTTGGAAGACTTCTTCTTACTTTTACCAGTGCTAATAGAACCAATTACACCATCAGTGGCATGAGAGCCAGAAGGAGTTGTAGTTAATTTACCAAGTCTTGGTAAGTCGGGGATTCTATCATATAGAGTACTTGACTGAGTATATACAAGTTCAAGGTACTGAGCCTGAGCAATGCATTTCTCTTCTGTAACAATGCCTCCTTTGGCCACATCTTCAGTAATTTTGAGCAATAATGATTTAATAAACCATTAAGTGAAAGTCTGATTTGGAATAAAGAGTTTCACTAAACGCCTTCTACGTCTCCATTCATGAATATGATCAGATATGTACGTAGAAGTAGACTATTTTAATGAAGTCAGAAATTCTCTGCCGTTGTCGTATTTGAAAGGAAATTGAAAATGGGTTAAGGAAGTAGTAGCTAGTGCATTAAAATTATTAAAAGAACTGCGTGGTAACTCAATGTACCATTTGGCAGCTAGACCAGTGAGAGTTCTCTGAAAAATATGCAATCAAATCGAATAATCGATTAGTGAATTGGATGTGCACCAGAGGTGATAAGTCATAACGTGATTAGATGGGTCCTCTCCTGACTTTCCTTCAAATTTCGGAATATCATTGGGAAACTTGTTAGCCATCGGCGACCAATATGGAAGATAAAAAATGGGATCGTTCGTAAGGCGTGATAGATCCGGTAAATCTAAAGTTGCTATGAATAGTAAACGATGGCTAGGGTCTTTATAACCTTGTGTGATCAAACCAGTGCCAGGAGGAGGATATCCAGGATACCCTGGAATTGGATGTGCATTTGTAATCGTGAAACCTCCTGGGTAACCAGGATTAACCAGACCATACTGGGGTTGTTGAGGTACTTCATAAGTATACCCAGGGTACAGATGATACTGATATACTGGATTTTGTGTAGTCTATCCAAATAGATATTGTCCCTGGTATGGTTGATAAGTAAACTGTGGTTGACTAGAGACAATCATACTAGTACTGGCTTGTCCTGTAGGCATCTGGACCGTAGTCTGAATTGTAGGTCCTGACTGTGGCACAGAGGCTTGAGGAATTTGCATTGATGCAGGGATAGAATAAACTGGAGCTACAGATACTCTAGAAACATGTGTTGTAGGTTGAATAGAAGTTGCAGTAGTTGCAGCAGTCTGAGGTGGATTCTGAGGTGTACTAGGCCCGGGCTGCTGAACAGAACCAGGTGCAGGGACTTGGACAGTAGGCTGAACAGGTTACTGGGTTGGACCAGAAACTATAGGTTGTCTAGGTTTATTAGGTAATTGCACATTAGGTTGCATCATCTGTTGAATTTGAGATGGATTCCACACCATGTTCATTCCTGGGTATTGACCCATAGAAGGTTGTGCATATGAAGGATCATAACCTGGTTGAACGTAGGGTTGATAATTAACTGGTAATTTTCCAACTCCTTGTAATAATGGTTGACCGGAAGGAGGTTGGAAACCTTGAGTTGGGTACTGACTTTGAGGTTGATAACCTTGAGGCATGTACTGAATCTGGGGTTGATAAGGACCCTGAGGAATATACTGAGTCTGGGGTTGAACTTGGGGTATGTATTGTCCTTGAGTTTGATAACCTTGAGGTATGTACTGTCCTTGAAGTTATTCTCTAGGTAAATAATATTGTCCTACAGTTTGTCCTGACAAAAAATTACCTTGATGTTGCCCTCCAGGCGGTAACTGACTACCTTGATGTTGCCCCCCAGGCGGTAATTTACTACCTTGAGATTGCCCCCCAAGCGGTAATTGACTACCTTGAGGTTGAGGATTTGGAATATTTCCAGACATCATAAAAATTTGCTCTGCGTTCAACGTTTTAGTTTTAGTTCCATTTGTACCAGATGATAACACTTGTTCAGTTGGTCAAGGAGTTGCTCCTGAGAAAGTACCAGAGAGTGACTGGTATCCCGAAGGAATAGAAGGACCACCGTATAAAAATGTTTTCAGAGATTGGGAAAACATAGATGACTCACCTAACATAATTGATGAAGGATAATAACCTCTTGGTGTAGGATGAAAAGGAATTCGGGGTGGTGAAAAACTAAGACCCGGGTTTTCTAAAAAATCTGTCAATGATAAATACCAAGCGTCAGTTCTAAAAGGACTGTAGAATATTGATTCACGCTCCCTAAGATTCAAAGTTCTTTGGGTTTCCGGAAGAGTTACGTCTTCATCTAGACCTTTAAGTTCTTCAATAGATATGAGTTCAGAAGGAAGATTTTCAGTAATGCGATGTATTACCCTAGGTGAACCACGATCACTAGAAGTTGGAGTAACAAATCTTGAAGATGGTTCCAATACAACAGGTTCAGTGTCAGGCTTAGAAATTTTAGGTTCTTCAGCTAATTCACTGGAAGGATAAATACTACCAGTAACTTTGGAAACTGAAATTGGCTCTTGAATATGCTCTGTTGTTTGTGATTGATAATCAGGATGAATAACTATAGATGCTTCTCTTGTTTCTGTTTATCTAATTCTACTGTCACTAGGTGATACTAGAGCTCGCAGCCCTTCAAGTTGGCTTGGTGTATACTCAAGGGGCTTCCCCTGGAGTCTACGCGATTATCTTGGTAATTCAGCCATGATTAAAAATTATTAATCACACGCAATCAAAGAAATTTTCAATGAAAACTACTAGAGTCACTAAGGAAACAAACAAATGAAGCACATGCCTAAAAATATAGGAGATCAAACCACAAAAGAACAATAACTTCCCACACTAAAAACACTAGTTGGTGATGAAATCCAACATCGTAGTATTTAATGTAGAAAGGGCGGTTGGAACAGTTACCTCGAAAACTTGCTTAATGAAACAGACTAGTGCAATTTTATCCATTTAAACCATCTCGAGTGAAGATAACCCTCCGGAGAGTCCAAGTGAGTCTAGTCGACGTCTGCTCTAGGTACAGTGGGATCTTTCCTCCATCGTCACCTTAGGAAAAAACCGTAAAGATTATGGTCACTATGGTTACTAACAGGAACTAATATACCTGGGGGAACAGTCTACAATCCGACATACGCACAAGGGAAGAATAACAAAGATCAATCCCCTTGAAGGCTCCTTGACATAATCCAAGGAATATTGACAAGTGACCCCAGGCTCCTCGACAATGGTCTATCCGAGGTTTACCGTTGTTAATATGCGCACATCTTCTATCGCTCCCAATGAGATAGAATTGATTATCCCACTAGTTTAGATATGACCTCGTGCTTAACTCATTTAAGAGGAGCTTCCCAGAGCATACAAGCGACTATTGGATTTTTTCCTACCGCAAGATCAACTACTTGTTTGTTTTAATTTTCTTGGAGAATTAATTACCCCCTACTACAAGACACTAGCCTAAGCTATATTGGTGAAAAGAGACCTAGAAATATAAAATTTACTAGATTGATTTTAGTTTAAGCGTTGATTTGAAAAGGTTGTTTCTTAGGACAATAGGTGCGAAAGTGAAACTGATGATATGTAGTGACCTGACTCAAAACACACTAAAAATGCATCTATTATGAGAAACAATTCTTGTTATTTCAATGAAATTTACTCCAAAGGAAGAGTTGAGAAATGTGTTAGTATGAATTCTTCATTAAGTGTACGAAAAAGAACCACTTTAGCTACGCATAACTAATAGCCCTAACAACAATAATGGCCGCAGAACATCTTCAGATTCGCAATTAGTAGTTAAAGTGTCGTAACAAAACAGATCTATAAATGGAAAGATATTAAGCAAGAAGTAAAGAGTTTGCTCCATGCATCCAACAAGTATTGGGACAAGAACACGATTTTTGAATGAATTTTTTATATTACAAATGGCACCCGGGAGGAAACAAGAAGGTGTATCCAGATTCTCAATGGGATGGGTTCTTTGCAGTCCTTAGCACTTCGCATCTAAGCTTTTCTCAGAGATGTAGAAAAACCCAATGTAGAAGGTAGAGCTCAATGGGAGCAAATGGCGTAAATGAGACTTCAAGTGTATAGATCCGTAGTGATCTAATATGCAACAAAAGGTGAATAATGATGGTGAAACCCTCCTATTTATAACAAAATATTGGTCCTTTCTAGATCTTGGTGCATGATTAAAATAATGTTAATCACATCTAGATCCACCTCTATGGAATATTTTATTATTATTTTGTTGGAGGGAAAGGGTGTTTGACTTGGGTCAAATCCTCGATTAGTGAAAAATAAATAAATAAATGATTTATTTATCTTTTTAAGGAAGTGGTTGGGGATATAATCAAATAAATAATGATTTATTTGATTAATGCAGGGTTGATTTGTCATATTTAACAAGGAATATTATTTAAATAATTATTCCTAGAAAATAATAAGATAACTATGGGTTTATCTCATTAATTTCTTTGTTTTTGGGTTAAACATGACTGGGAATAATAATTAAATTATGGTTTAATTAATTATTCCTTTTGGGGTCTCCTAATTAACAATAAAGGAAAGCAGCTTTTACTTGGGGTAAAACTGTCTTACATAGTACTTGGGTCCATCTAATGATGAAAGGTTAGATGACCAAAAAATGGTGTACCGTATTTCCTCAAATAAGTATGAGTGTCGTGGAGCAAATCGTATGACCGAAGTACGTTGTAAGAATACAATCACTAGACAAAGAAAAGGATGTCGAGAGAGAAATGTGAGGTAGATAGTGTGTCGAAGGACTAGACTCGAGGAGACGAGACTCGCAGTGCAACAAGTCTCGTTGCGAGGGTACTGTGGTTCGGGCGCGGGGGGAGGCATACCTATGCCCGCCGTGACAAAGTACAAAGAATAGTGTGTCCAAGAAACAAGGGACCGAACCATAGAGTACTGCATAATCAAGGGCTAGATAAAAATACAATGAAGAGTCTCACATACATGCCGTGCTCCTCGGGGATAATGCCCAGACTAGTACAATAATATCCGAGTACATGAGATAAATACAACCCAAATGCCCTTGTAAATGGGGAAGGGCTCACAAAATCCGACCGATACATGCAAATCATAGAGGTGTCGCAAGTGGCTAAGGCCAACATCATCAAACTGAGCGGCATCAGCACGCAATGAAGAGGGCATCCGGCATGTGGGGGCTACCGCAGGCCACCTCATGAGGGCCGAGACATCTCACACACGCCCGGAATCATCAAGAGCCGTCTGGGTCACCGGACTGGCCCGCATACGAATCTCGATCATGCCGAAAGGAGTTGGAGAAGCAATCAAGTCAAAGGGAAGTGAGAGATCCCCGCTCGATCCGAGGCACCGAACAAAAGTGGAAGCTCGAACTAAGGTACACCTCGCCCTCTTAGACCCAGAAGCTTCCGGAATAAATGTGCCGATGTCGACAGAGGAGGTCCGCCGTAGGTGAGGCAATGAGAGATCCTCAACTAAGGCACGAGAAGAACAATAAGAGCGACGGGCGATCGGGACACTAATGATGATAGAAATGGGAAGGATGGAGTGGCGAATGGACGACTCCTCGTTAGGAGCATAAAGGGCATGAATGACATGTAGCCGATCAGCAATAATATCGAAAGGATAGGGGACAAAGGGGTCAAGGTCATGATATGCGACACAAGAGAGAACCAAGCAAAAATAATAGAGTGGCTATAGTAGGGTAAAAGGCCGCTGGATAGACTCCATGAATGCAATGATGACTCAACTCTAGATGCTCTAAACAAGGGCTTACATGATAGTGTCGCCACACAAGAAAGGCCCCAATGGGGGACCAAGGAAGCATGAGTACAAGGTGGGCACTCATGACGAAAATCAACACGAACATGGACAAGTAAGGGGGCGATATGGTGCCCCAAGTACAAGTGTCGTAAGTGAGAAATTCAATTTTAAGGAGCGGTGAAGTGACCCTTCGTGAAAAAAATGTGTCCGGGTGAAGTATCAAATCACCAAAACTAACTAAAAACCCGCTTGAGAGCTCGGTGAGATCTGTCCGGTGTCAGATTGTCTGTTTTAACGGGCTACGGTGTGGTCGTTGTTAGCCGAAAGGAGAAACATGGGTTCTCTTTTAATGAGGCGTTTTCCTCCAAAATCATTCATTTGCTATTGTTGCTGTGGTGAGTGTGGAGAGAAGGCCCTAAATCTGCGCGAACGAGCCACAAACCGACCGTTGGAAGCGAGATCTGCCGCTTGGAGGTACGAGGCCTGAACCCGCTTCGCATGTCATGGATGACGTTTGTGAAGCTAGGCCCAAACCCCTGCAAACAAAATTTCCCTCCTTCAGCCCTATGGCCGGTCGCACTTTTTGGGGCAAAAGTAATGACCCAGACGCAGTTTGGGCAAAAAGTGCGACCCGGTCCAGAATGGCGTAAAACCGGCGACCCGGGAGACGAGGGAGGGCTTCGTGTTGTTCGATGGCCGGGAGTTGGGTCGCAGTGTGGCTATGGCTTTCCGATCCGTGCACTCGACAAAAAAGAATGCGGTTGTGTAGTATGCGTAGTTATGGCCGAACCGGAGAGAGAGGATTCGGGAACACTTTGGCTGCAGATCCGTGCGGATCGTACATGGCTGGTATTGGCTGTGGATATAGGGCATATGGTGCTCCTGATGTGTGGAAAGGGTGGTGCTTCCTGGATTGTGGGAAGTGGGGCATATGGTGCCCTGGCTGGGATTTGTTTGTAACATGCTATGGGCATGCCTGGATGGAGTATGTATGGGGGGCGTATGGTGCCCAGCTTTTGGAACATGCTATGGGCATGTCATATATGTATGGGGGGGGCGTATGGTGCCTCAAGCATGTATGTAGGGGCGTGGTGCCCCCATTTTTTGAGTTTGTAGGACATGTCAAAATGTATTTATAAAAAGGGGAATCTAACCACATTTTAATGATGTGGTGTGCCATTTTGTCTGTTATGGTTATGCAATGAGAAAGGAAATGGAGTGTTACCAATCTCTTTTGGTACCGCATATAGGGAGCAAATGGACTTTAAGTTTCCGAATTGGCATACCTGTGTCACTATCCCAAAAGGAGATAGATTTGGAGATAATGAACCGATGCTCTCGGTAGAAAAGCTATAGGTTGGTCAATAATAATGTCTAAGAGATCAAGGTTGATGTAAGATGAGGAACAATAAGGGGTATCGTCCCGAGAGTGATTCGAAGTGATATGGGACTCTAGAGGTTCTTCTAAATGTGGAAGAATATGGGGTCTAGAGTCAACACGACCACACTAGGAGAGTGGTGGAGAATGGCTTCTCTTGGTCTCTCAAATGTGGGTGCCCCCTTACCCAAACATTGGGTTTCGATGTAATGACCGCAAGGTGGATGTTGTGTGAACGCATGGGTCTGATGTAAGGGGAAATAGATGAAGTCGGGGTGGGAATTTCTTCCATAATGTCGTCATCGTGATAGAAGATGGGGGTGATCAGGAAGAAGAACTGCCCGACGTGGGTGAAGTGGCTCGAATCATCATCATGAGAAGAGAGGTTCACATGCGCATCGTCACAATGGGTGACCGAAGAGTAAGTAGATAATCTGATCTACCGATGCTTGAGCCCAAGATGACCCGCCTCTAAGGAAGGTCAAGCGAAACAACAAAGGGGAGGATTCGATGAACGTTCCCCAATGGTCTCATAGATGATTTACGTGTACAAAATGCGGACCGAGGGCCCGCTATTTAAAAGCGGAGGCGGGAATGTGAATGTCCTCCCCGGTCCGATCGGGCGCCTTGAACTCGCTGCATAAGTCCAAGGAGGAATCCAGACGGCCAAGGCGGGGGACAGAGGTGGGTGTAATGGCCGTGAAAATCGCACAAGGCACAAGGGTGGTTTGTGCGCAAGTGTTTGAGTTTTGGAGGGAGTCGGGGATAGACATGTACTTCTCGGGGAGATCGTAGTCGGGGAATGTCTCGCTGACTGCTTGAGGTGGGGCAATTCAGACACATGTGAGTGGTATGACCACCGACATCACACAAAGCGCATCGAATGGCGGGCTTTGGTGGTCGTGGGGGGGTAGCGGCTGGGGGGTCAAGGTACCAAACCGGAATACCCAAGGTCAAGTTAGGGAGAGAGAGGGTGGCCATGACGGGGACAGAATATACTCCGGGAGGGGGAGCCAAGAAGGGGATCTGTCCAGCAAGGTAGTGACCAGGAGGTACGGCTCCAAGATGGTTAAGGCCGGGGGGGACCGAGCCTGGAGGATAAAGAGGTTCGGGGATACCAGCTGTAGGGGGAGGGCCGGAAGGAGGAGGTCCGGCTGGCGGAAATGAATGGCTAGGAGCGGGTTGCGGAGGGCGGGGGGGAGGGTGCGGACTAGCCGAGGCAGGCCGTTTATGGGCAGCCTGAGACGATTGCATCATGCAAATATTCGACAAGCTGGGATCCGTAATAGGAGGGGGGGGAAGGTGAGGAAAAGTACCAAGTAGGGTGGAATCTTTATAAACACCGGGGGAGACACTGGTTAAGGAATCGACGGTTTTCTTGTTGGCTACAGAAGAGATGGTCGTCTCGGAGGAGGACTGAGACGACGGCTCATGATACGATAGCTGGTCAATGGTGACTATCTTCCCGTTATGTGGAAAAGACATCTTGCGGAAGACCGCGGATGGGACAGCAGACATGGCATAGGTGTAGCTTCGCCCCAATAGAATTTTGTAGTCTAGAGGGGCGTCAATGACTTCGACATCAACGCAAACAGTCTTACCGGCGAGGGTGATGGGACAGTTACGAAACAGGCCAATAGGCTGGGAGGCATGACCATCCCACGCTCGAAGGGTGATCGTGGAAGGGGCCAACTCAGGGGATCCGAGTTGCTTCCAAACCGAAGCGGACATCACACAGGTGGATGCCCCCTCATCAATTATACACAGGGATACAGTGGCGTTCCGGATTTTGACTGGGATTTGGAAAGCAACGGAAGGAGGAAGAGGAGGGTGGTCCGATTGAGTGGCGTCGAAAACAATCATTTGGTCATCAGCGGGATCAACAGCGCCCACGGCAGATAGTAGAGCCTTCCTTTGAGAAGGGCACGACTGGAGGAGTTCCAGTGTGGAAATGGCAGCAGGGGATTGTGCCAAATCATCTACTATACTGTATGATTGGGCGGCTCGACCGGAAGCAGCATTTCGGCGTAATGGACCCTTTGGAATCTTTGGGTGGACCTCAACTTTGGGTTGAGGGATGTGTAAGGGGCCACTGGGTGTCGAAAGAGGCTCTGTAGAACCTGAAGATGGAGGCTCGGGAGCAGACTGAGCAGGAGGCTTGGGGTACTGGCGAGACCGAGTTTGAAGGTGAAGGTCGACGAAAGGGGACGGATCGGAGCGCATCATAAGGATCTGGTAGTCAGAGGAACCAGAAATGGACGAGGGTGTGGCTGCATGGCTGTCGGGGGGTTGGGTAGCCACGAATCCCTGTTGAGGGAAAGGATCGGTGAACACAGCTGGCTGGGTAGTGGCCACATTAGGAGGAGCGTGAGGGGAGGCGTGTTGTCCGCGCAATGTGGCTTGAGACTCCCACATCTGTCGCATCTGGGGTAAGAGAGGACAATCGTGAGTGTAGTGACCGTAAACATCGCAACACGAACAGGGCTTGTTTGTGCGAAGCGGCCTGTCCGGCCTGGGCGGAATGCCCTGAGGCTGGTTGCTAGTGTTAGGGTCCTGACCAGAAGTGGGTCCTCGGTTACCAGGGGCAGATGGGTTCTGGTTGCCTCTCCGCCTTCTTTGGGAAGGGGGATTAAACGCACCCTGCTGCGCAAATACTTGCCCTGGAGGGTTGTAAGTCTTATTCACGAGGTTGTGAGGAGGCAAGGAGGCGCGAGACGCATATGCGGAGGGTGCTTCCAGTGCGGATAAGGGTAATGGTTAGGTTGGGCTACATTGAGGAATGTAAAGCGGGAGGTTGGGCAAAAGGAGGAGGCATGCCGTATCACGGATACATGCTCACAGGAGAGAAGTGCTAGAGGTGCTGGCCCCTCCCTGAGGAAGGCCATGGCTCATAGGAGGGTGAGCGGAGGGGTGGGAAAGAGATCCAACAATACCGTCGGCGGAATGAGATGCCCCCGGGGCGTTAGCGCCACCGGGCCTGGGGATGTCAGGAAGAACGGTATAAACATAACCAGATTGAGCATAGATCGGGTCATATTTTAAAGCTATTTGGAGGGCGGCTTCTTCAGATTGAGGAAAGTGAGAGGCGACATCTTTGCCGATGGGAGACGGGAGGGTGCGAAGGAACCAGTCCATGTAAACACGATCTTCAAAGGGAGGGGCTCGACATAAGCTCCGTCTTCGTCGCCATTCCTGAACATGGGCAGAAAGGCGTGTGGAAGAGGATTGCTTAAATGAAGTCAAGAGCTCCGTACCGGTGTCGTATCGGAGAGGGAGCTGGAAGTACGACAAGAAGGCTTGGGCAAGAGTCTCGAACGTGGTATGGGAGGAAGTGGCCTGTTCGACATACCATTTAGAAGCTTCGCCGGTAAGCGTGCGTTGGAACAAACGAAGACGGATGGAGTCATCGGTAATGGAGTTGGAGGAACACCACATGTGGAAAGACCGGACGTGATTGGTTGGGTCTTCGCCATTAAGGCCCTCGAACTTAGGGATATCAGAGGGTAAATTGGTAGGCATAGTGGGCCAGGTAGTATTATGATGAATGGGGTCGTTAATCAACTAATGGAAATCGGGGAGGCTGAGGCCTGCAATGTACGGAAGCACAGGGGTGGCCGGAGTAGTGGTTGTGACGGTTCCGCTAGAAGTAGGGCCGGCATTGGGGCCGGGAGAACCGCTAGCATTAGGCCCTGATCCGGACATGGTGAAGGTAAAAGGAGTCGGAGGGGGAGAACCAGAAGGAGAAGGGGGACCCGATGAATCAGGAGAGGAGTCGGAGTGCGGACTCGAAGGTGGACTGGCTCGACGACGACGGTGCGGAGCAGGTCGATCAACCGGAAACTGAGGATGAAGGCCAAGAAGTGTCCGGGAAAGGCGCCTTGGGGGCGCAATGATGACAGGAAGAAGGAAACTGACAAGGGCAGAAAGGGACAGAATCAAGAAGGTCAAGGGCAGATAAGGTGCAGTGACGATTGATTTTAGAGTCTTTGCCAGGCGGTGTAAACCAGGCGCTTCTTCACTTAGGGTCAGTGTGTGGTGTGCGTTAATTTTATTTTTTAAACCCTTTCCGTTGTTGAGAGCAAAAAAGTGTGCTGCGTAGCTGAAAATAAACCTACAGAGAACAGAGTAAAATGCTGAAATAACAGAAAAATAACAGCTACGTATGCATCTATCTAACCCAAGAAGGTGGGTCTCTCAAAACTATGCTGAAAAGAAAGGGGAAAAACTATGGAAACCCACACAAAGGAAACTCAACAGATCTAGGGTCAAAGGGGACAGAGATCTGGAGGATAAAGTTGCAGACAAGGGGTGCAGATCACAGCCAAGAGATAGAGGCAAGGTGGCTGGAAAAAGGGAAATCAGCAAAAAACCGGGGGGAGGGCAAGGCGGAGGCCTTTAGCAGAGGTCCACACAAAACGACAAGAGGTGATTTGAAAGGAAAAGAGGCTGATTTCAAAGGATCTGAAAGTGAGGTAACAGATCTGGAAAAAGAGGGGGCTGAAGCTCTGAAACCGACGGCTGAAACAGCTGAAACTCTTCCATAAAAAGTGGAGGGTACTAAAGCCCTACGGGGCTGGGTTCCCAATTAGATGAGTAAAAACAGATCAGATCTTGGTCAAGGCGAAGGGTGGGGAACGGAGAAATTTAAGAAAAACCACAAACGAGAGAAGTGCGTGAGAACCCGGAAAATTAGGAAAAATCTTTGGAAAAAGGCGGTGTGATTCAAACTGATCGAGTTGGTCGCGAAACGAGGCCAAAGGTACGTCCGGGTCGCGAGTTTTGGGCCAAAAATCTGACAGTTATTTGTTGTAATGATTTTAAAGTTACCGTCTCGATTCATTGGTGTCGCTTACTGCATAATGGGAAACAGAAACACACGGAAGTTAGAAATTTTAGGTTTTTAGGGTTTTATGTGAGAAAAATGACATAAAAAGAGGAAAACTAAGCAGCTGAAAAGAAGCCCTAGGGCCTGAAGTAGCTGGATATGCAGGAATATGAAAAACGACAGCGGTCGTAATTTAAAACCCGTGTGGAGTCGCCATTTGTTAGTATGAATTCTTCGTCAAAGTGTACGAAAAAGAACCACTTTAGCTACGCATAACTAATAGCCCTAACAACAATAATGGCTGCAAAACATCTTCAGATCTGCAATTAGTAGTTAAAGTGCTGCAACAAACAGATCTATAAATGGAAAGATATTAAGTAGTAAAGTAAAGAGTTTGCTCCATGCATCCAACAGACAAGACAAGAACACGATTTTTGAATGAATTTTTATATTACAGGGCACCTGGGAGGAAACAAGAAGGTGTATCCAGATCTCCTCAATGGGATGGGTTCTTTGTAGTCCTCGGCACTTCAGATCTAAGCTTTCTCTCTCTTGTAGATGTAGAAAAACCCAATGTAGAAGGTAGAGCTCAATGGGAGCAAAATGGCAGAAATGAGACCAAGTGTATAGATCCAGAGTGATCTAATATGCCACAAAAGGTGAAGAATGATGGGGGAAACCCTCCTATTTATAACAAAATATTGGGTCCTTCTAGATCTTGGTGCATGATTAAAATAATGTTAATCACATCTAGATCCACCTCTATGGAATATTTTATTATTATTTGTTGGAGGGAAAGGGTGTTTGACCTGGGTCAAATCCCTTGATTAGTGAAAAATAAATAAATAAATGATTTATTTATCTTTTTAAGGAAGTGGTTGGGATATAATCAAATAAATAATGATTTATTTGATTAATGGTGGTTGATTTGGTCATATTTAACAAGAAATATTATTTAAATAATTATTCCTAGAAAATAATAAGATAACTATGGGTTTATCTCATTAATTTCTTTGTTTTTGGGTTAAACATGACTGGGAATAATAATTAAATTATGGTTTAATTAATTATTCCTTTTGAGGTTTCCTAATTAACATAGTAAATGAAATCTTTTAAAAACAAATCTTTCCAGAATAAATGAAAAGAAATCTAATTTCAATGAGAACTCAAAATGATCTATTACTCAATAATAAATCCCTTTTATTCAAGGTTGAAACTACAAACCAAGTTTTCTTCAAAAGAACACTACAATTTCTAGAAATAACACTCAAAGCTAAAAACACTAATTCTGAGATCTAAAAATTATAAAGACTAAATCTGAATTAAAACTTCAAATATTTTGAGGATGTCTTGCTTAGCTTGTAATCTAACTAAGAAATTCTTTGCTTGGATCAGTAAGAACTCAAAACATCCAATTTTGGTTTTTTAAGTGAAATTCCAAACTTATCAACAAAAGTTTTTTAAAGATTTGCAAATGAGAAAAATGGGATCTAAATCTCATAAAAAAATTTCTGCTATGATGTCAGACTCAACAAGAAAGCAAGGAAATACCAGTGATCTAAAGGTATACCAGGGTTTCTAATCTTTGAGCAGGATAAAGACAAAGAAAAAATCATTATAACATGCAGATCTTTCAGAAAATCATTCAAAACTCAAAATGCTGAAATAAGCTCTTAACCAAAGCTTTTTGATAGAAGATACAAGTCCAGGTATTCACTAAGAATCTAACAAACTAATCCAGAAAAGAAGATTTTAAGATTTTTCAAAAATTTTCACAAGGTTCGCAGGATTCAGTGCAAACCAGTGTAGTCCCACACTGTGGGTACAAGAAAAGTGCGGATCTGCTCGCACTATCTATAAAATAAAAGAGCGGACACCAGAAAACTAAAGAAAAAATAAAATACTCTAAATCATTTCTCAGGGATTCTACAGGGATAAACTACCCAAGCTAGTATAAATCAATCAAAATTGGAAAAAATAAATTCACAAGTCAAAAGTAAAAGAAATCAAAGTTCAAGATCCATTCCATAGTGGATTCGCCATTTTTTTGGATGGATAAGTCATTCTTGCGGACAAGACAGACCTCCCAAGTGTCCTACGGAGAGCTAGCAACAAACGGAAAAATAAAAACTATTTTCTCTAGATATTGTTTGACATGGAATTAATTATAACAGGGTTTTAGAAACCTACTTGTAGTCCAGCGCTGATATTCTTTCCAGTGGCTTGAAGAAAATCGTCGTCAAGGATCTGCAATCACAAACACAAGAAAATATCAAAAGCACCTGTATAATAAATCAATTCATAAATCAAACATCTATGAAGATGATCAAGGAATTCAAGAAATGAGATAATCAATTAAATAGCCCATTGAGAAAACAATATTCATTCGTATTAACTTAAATAAGAAGAGCCTTACAACCGTGTCCACCTTGATGTCATACAGGCCTTCCTAGGGTCCAGAAAAGGCGTTTCCTTTAATCTGACAAGCCTTGAACTCTTCTAACCGAGATACATACAGGTATGTAATCTTTCCCACATAAAATCTCAGCTAAAAGGGTCTAAGTTCCAACAAAATTTCACCTCCAACAATACTAAAGCTTGAACTCCCTTTGAGGCTGCCCTATGCCTATTTTTATAGTGAAAGAGAGGAGGTTATAGCTCCAAACAAGAAGGGATATAATTCTCCTTCAAAGGGATTAGCTCGTTACATCAAGGGGTTAGCTCCTTAATGGATGGGATGCATGAACCTGAAAAGAGCAGACTTTCCACTGCAGGAATGTTTCTAGAAGCTTCCAATAATGACTCAAATTGAGCTTCTAGATTTTACTTGTGACTCTTTTTACCTTTTACAGGGGTCTGCACCTTTAATAGATAAAAAGTGCATTTAGCTCCACATGATTTAGAGCAAGAAAGTGCGGCACCACAGGCAATGTTAAGAGAAAGTGAAGTACAAGTGTTTTTAAGACTTTTATGAGCTTTTCTCTTAATTTCAAGGCTTGAATTTAGGAACTTTGATGTTGTAGACTTCTAAGAGAGTACTAAGATGTCATGGTGACAAATTTCAGTGTAACAACAAGTTCACACATCACAAATATTAGCGGATAGTGGTAAGGTCGTCGCAAGGTAAGTTAAATTGCATGCGATGTGAAGTGGTGAAGGCCATGTGTCAGCACTGCACAATATCACATATTGCAAGAAATATAGGGTAACCACAAAGTAAATCTTATAAAGTGCAAAGTGAGATTAGATGAGGACTATTAGATCTGGGCGCAAATCAATGGTGGATGGAAAATTTCAAAAGCGCACATCACAAATTATAATGCATAGAGCTAAGGCATCACACAATAAGTTAAATTGTTTGCGATGCAGTTAATATTGGAATATGTGATGCGACGAGGGGAGACCACGTGTCAGCATTGCACATGAGTGAAAACCACAGATTTTATGGTTTGTACTTAAGAGTTTTAACGGTAAGATGGATGCGATGCGATGCGATCACATATCACAGAAAATAGGAGATACGTTTATTGAAAAAGTTAAAAATTACGGGCAAGCGAAATGCAATGCGCTGTGATTGGTCACCACATTGTGGGACCCTACAACCAAAGTTAAGCGTGTATGCAGAGCCCTCTCTTTGTTAAATCACATTGGAGGTGGAAAAGGGAATTATAACGTAAGACCTTTGATACACGGAAATGCAATATGAGACCAGACGTGATAAAGTTTGAAGTTAAGATCTGATGCATTTCATGTTCAAGACAATGTGGTTTTATGAATAAAACATTGGAAGCAGAGTAAGACTTGGTTTACGAAGAAAATACCAAATGTTGGCAAAAGACTCATATATATAAAGGAAATTTTGAATGAGAGTAGACTCGGGTAAGACTCAACTCTAAGTGCAGAACAGTGTTGTGGCAGTAAGTCAAATGAAAAGTTGAATGCAAGAGAATGGACTCAGGTAGAGAGACTGGACAGTGCATGCAGAGAATGTTGGGCCAAAATTTTGAATTACAGATAAATCACGCTTCCCTAGACAGGTGCTAGTCTACAACAACAGGTGAAAGACTATACGACTATTTTTCCTAACTCAGAATAGATACACAGATAGGATTGGATCATTACTTGTTCAGTCGCTTCCAAATGGCTCCTTCTGTCGCTTCCGTTGCAGCTTCAAATTCAAGCGGTTTGTGGGCTGAATGCTTCCTGCAAGAAAGAACACTGAAACAACAGAAGATTCAATAATATAGATATTTATTCAAGCTAGTTAGCTAAATCAGTAAAGCATAAACCATATACATCAACTAAGATCTTGCAATATGGAAAATCAAAGCCAATACAAATGCATATAGGGAAAAATAAGCAGTACTCTTTATTGATGATAGAAGGAGAGGTTACAACCTAGTGACTAATTTGAAGTGACCTTCCAGAAATGTTCCCAAGCCTCATCACATTATAAATCTCTCCAGCAGCAGCTACACAAATGTAGCTCTCAATTGAAAATCCTCCAACATTTCTCTACTCAAATTATATGTCAAGCACTGGAATTTCTGTGCTCATTTCTATCAGATAAATGTACGATTTGTTTGCAAAATCAATGGTGCAATAATAGGCAAGACATGTTTCCAGTCATGTAGATGTCAAATGGACACTTGGATCTGAAGCTTGACACATGTGAACTCTTCTAGAAGGCACTGGCCAAGTGGAGATTCCAGAACAATGAGAATTTCGCTCCGAATGTGACCAATGCACCTGTGAATTTTGAGAAGTGCTTTGTAGAGTAGCCTTGCATGGGGCTACCTGCATATGCAACACACTTAGGCCCATTAGAGCCTGCATTGGTGAGCTCTCATATGCTATATAATAAGCTTCAAACCATGGAAACCTTTGCTTGATGAAAGTCTTGCTTGATTTGTCTTGTTTCTTGTCTTAGGGCATGTAGCAACTGAAATGATAGGGAATGATAGACCCTTGATCATTGATCCTGGAGATGATGCCCAGTTAACCAGGTCATTTGGAATGGTGTCCAAATTTACCTATAACAATTCCCCCCTAAATCATGAGATCCAAATAATAAGAACATTTGATTGAGATGCTTTACACTGTGATAAGTCTGGAAACGAGGTGGAGTGGTCACCTGCATCAATATTACAACACATTACATCATGATATATCCTCTTTTGATCATAATTGTTGAGGGTAGGCATTCCCATATTCAACACATAAAACAATATAATAACATGTACATAATTCAGAAAGTCGTCTTCATTGGAATGTTGTCTAGATGCAGACATGCCTACAGATATAGGCCCATGTTTGGATGACAATCTATATGTAAGGTCACCGTACAGATGATGTGTAAAATAATCCTAAAATCGCAGCCCGAATGGCTAAAACTAGATCCGAGGTCTTCTTATCTCATTCACTCGATCATTTGGGTACAAGTCTAGCCATGCGAATATATGATTTGTAGTCGAACATGGAAAGACATCGTTTGATTACCAGTCAATGATGTGAGCTATTAACAAAAATGAGAGAACCACCATTAATTTCAATGGCCCTCAAGGTACTGTAGTACATTTCGTAAGGCGTGAATAGATGAGTTGATGTCGAATGCCAAACAAAATATTTCTGCCAAAGGTATGGAAGAGAGAATCTTTTCAATGCTGTAACAAGCCTCATGGTACTGGAATATGATGTTTCTAAGTGAACTTCCTGGATATTGATTTGTTGTTGACAGAAAATCACCTTATTGAAAAACTGGAGTTACTGATTTCAGAGACAAGGGTATGACTTGATATAACAATTTTCAGGGCTGACAGTCATGAAAATGAAGGTTTATGAGTATTGTAAAAGGATGAGTTTTTAAACACTAGATGAATTCTTTTGAACATATCGACGACACTATGATGAGTTGGTAGCATTGATCCAAAACCGAAGTGAAGGTATGATGAACCATAGGTGTGAATGAACTGTCAAGATGATTACCCAACCCAAACAGTCACAGACATGGAGTGAAAGAAGTGTCATTTTCAAGAGCGACTTGCTACCAAAAAGAAACTTTGGTTACTTTTCCCAAATTTTCCCCGGTCATTTGTCGACCAGTACCTCTTTACTTTTTAACAAGCTTGAGGAGGATAACATTTTCTTGATCTATAATTCAACCCTTCGGGCGAATAAAGCATCACTATTTAATAATTTAACGAGTCTAGCGATGAACGAAACTCGATCCTTGCCATGATTAACAAGCCCGTCGCTATTTTATGTTTTAACGAGCTTAACGACAGTGATAGCCTAGTTCTTTTTCATATTTAGAGAGTCTGAAAAAAAGGACGAAAAAGAACTCCAAAAGTAATTTTTCGTAAATTTGTCACTCAGATCTGAAAAAGTGTAAAATAATATCTGAGAGAACCTCTTTGGTGATGTTTAACCAAGGTATTCCTTTTTCGTAAATAATCTATCTCAATCCGGAAAAGGGTTAAACTTATACTGAGTAGATATCAATTCATTTACTTTAATGAGCTTGAAAAGACAAGTGCTCGACAACCTCTTCACATTATCGGAGTCTAAAAAGAGCTGAAAGAAGACTCCAGGGGTTCCTTTTTCACTGATATCAAAGCTTGAAAAAGAGATAAAAGTGCGCTTCAAATACTTTTTCGTTTTTAACAAAGCTCGAAAAATAAGGAGAAAAAGCATGCTTTGTGGTAAAGTTATTCTTTGAATAAATCTGCACGAAAAATCTGTTCATCAGTTGCATTTCCTGTTTAGAGCAACATAAAATGGATTAAAAATATGTGTTTCATGATAAAAAAATGAAAAAACTATAGTCATAGCAATAAATTTAACTTGCAAACAATGAAATGATTATAAAAAGTAGTTTCACTATTCATTTTTACCATTCCATAGTTACCATTTGCATTTTCGAGCTCTGAACCTGATTTTTCCCTCGAACTTCAGTCATTGATTGCGGTCATTTCTGTGGACATATTTCATCGCCGTTTAATCCAGGTTAGTACCATGAACCTCCTCTTCCTTTTAGTATTCATTTAATTTCCATTCTTTGCAAATTTTTAGGGTTTTGAGGCCCCTAGGTTAAATTCTTCCCAAAATGAGGGCAACACACCCCTGAATGTCAAAACCTGCATTGCATAGCAGGTACAGTGAAGGGTAATTTCATGTGAAATGCACTATCTCAGCCCAGGGAGTGCGTTGGGCACAGTTCAAGTTTCTGATTTTCAAGTTGTGCCCAAAATTTGACTAGTTTTTTGCAATTAATGGAATCTAATGGATCTTATGGTTGAATTTCAGGTTTCCATCGGATTAAAATGACGATTACATGGAGGGAAAGAGAACATGAAGAACAATATATGATTTCCTTGAATGATCTGGGTACTGTAAGAGCCCTAAGAGATTGTGGACTACTTAAGTACTTCAAATTGTCGAGAATGAGGCAAAAAATAGAACTCTTGGAGTTCTTAGTTCGAGCATGGGATCTGGTGATAGAGGCATTTCACATTAAGAAAAAAGTGGTTCCCATAACAGTTGAGGACATGTATTTTCTCACAGGTTTGTCGAGGAGAGGTTTGCCCATTTCTCTCACAGGGTCTACCGTTGGAGGAGAGATAGTGAGGGATTATGTTATGCAGTATTGTTATCCAAGGGTAGAACCTAGCAAAGATGGAAAAATAAACATCTGGGATGTCAAGGATTTTCCTTTGAGAATCATCCTTTTTACGATCACTAAACTTGCTGGCACAGTTACATTACATGTAGCGAAAAGATCGTATATGCAGTATGCACTAGAGTGCTTAGAGCCAACAGTCTTCAACTGGTTTGAAGCTGTTCTATCTCAGATAAAGGAACAACTGAACAAGGAAAAGGGAGGAAGGAAGAAAAAAATCAGTTATGGTTCAATCCTTATCTCCTTCGCTTTGGAACGGATTCCACTGATGCAGCCACAACATGCAACATTGGATATATCTAGTCCTAGAGATCCTCGAATGCAAATATGGGTAGAACTCATGGGTCGACATGCAGGCCAATCAACTGTTGTGTTCTCTACTACATACTTCACCTGGGTCCATCGACAAATCGTCACCATCAATGAGTATGCATATGCAGGCGTCGACTTCTGAGGAGATCCAAATTTAGTATTACCAAAAGGCGCTCAGTGGGGTGCAATAGGTAAGAATATTTTGACCATGTTTTTTTATTTTCCTAAGGTTTATACAATGTTTTTGTGTTTTTGATTTCTTTCCAAGACTAAACTAAATGTTTGATGTAATACAGATATTGTTCATGTTCAACCAGTAGAGTAACCAGAGCGTGAAGTAGATGCGCCAGCAGAGAGGGTTGTTGGGAGAGAAGTCCTTCAGGACCTTGATATGGATGAGACTCTAGCTGAGCTTCATCAGCAAATAGAGGGGTTGACCTTCAGGATTCCGGATTGCGAGATCGAAGAGCTTCCCATGCGACTACAATGACACACTATTGGGGTTCCTAACCGTTGGATGCGGTTGCTCCGTAGGATTGCTAGATCTATAGCATGTTACCACGAGCACCACTAGTTTACTTGTGACTTTTTGCATACATTTTGAGGTCATATGACCAATGTGTCTTGGGCACAAATTTTGTAAAAACCTATAACTATATATCTACATGATTTCAAAGTTTTTCCTATGTTTAATGCGCAATCCTATTCAATGATGTGAATGTTTTCTTTACCTATGTCGTAAATGTCTGTCTAAAACTTGATTAGCTAATGAATCAGTCAAAGTGTTCAAATTTCTGGAAATGTGTTGATATTGAATGAAATCAAAATGTCTTTCCAAACGTCGAACTCTTAGGAACAATCTAAGAAGTGTTGGATTTCTAACAGTATAAACACTAGTAAGTTGTAATACAACAAGTTGTGAGTCTGACCTTATGATTATGCAGTTAATACCAAATGAAATGGCATCAGAGAGAAGTTCGATCAACGTGCTATACTCAGCGATATTTTTCATTGATCTACCAATACAAATCCCTTGAAAACTCACTAACTCGCTGTTCGGAGCGAAAATAGCCTAAGCTGCAGAGGATAGATTCTGCGTACTACGACTAGCACCATCAGCATATCCAAAAAATGGTTCCGAAGATTCAAACATCTGCCATAAAATTTAAAGCAGATTACTAACGTCAAGAAAACTCTAAAAAAAAATTAAGATAGTGAATGCAAATCAATAGCAATTAAACAATATAATACAAAAAATTACTACACTCATGATTAAGCATAGTAACATTTCAAATACAACCCATTTCTAGGTTGTGCCAATGGAATTCCATCATAATCAACTAACTCGTAGGCACCCTTAGCAAGAACTCTTTTGAAAATATAGGGGCCATGCCATAATGGCTCGAATTTCCTTGTACCTATTACATCAGCTTCTTGATCATAAAGAAGGACCAAGTCGCCCTCTGAGTAGATGCGAGGCTCGAAATTTTTGTCATATTGTGCTTTTATACATCTCTTATGTGCTTCTTTGGCCAATTGGGGTTCACGACATGTTTCATATAGATGGATGAGGTTAAGGAGACACACTTCTTCTTCTGAGGTGTCAGGTAACAAGTCTATTGCGAGTTTTAACGATGACATTTCGCATTGGATTGGTAAGATAGCTTCTAGACCATACACCAATTGAAAAGGAGTAAATCTGGTTGCGTTTCTCACTGAGGTTTGATACGCCCACAAAGTGGAGTATAGGATCAAGTGCCAGTTCCTTTTACAGACTCCTATCATTCATTGAAGCATTCATTTAAGAATTTTGTTAATAGCCTCAACTTATCCATTTGCTGTGGATAATAAGGAGTAGAATTATCATGTGACAATGCTAAATTGGTAGTCAATTCAGACATCATATGGTTGTGAAAATGCTTCTCATGATCCGTAACTATAGCTTGTGGGACCCCAAACCATGCAATAACGTGGTTGAAGAAAAACAATGCAGTTGTTTGTCCTGTGTTGTTGAATGTAGGCATCGTTTCGGCCCATTTGGTAAAATAGTCGACTGAAAAAATAATATAACCACGTCCCCCAGACGAAGGAGGATTACAGGTCATGAAGTCAATACCCCATTTCGTAAATGGTCCAGCAAAGACAACAGGATGCATTGGCGCTGGCGGTTTGTAGATTTTACGATAAAAAATCTGGCATGCATGACAAATTCTGACTGCAAGGATGCAATCTCGAAAAATAGTAGGCCAAAAGTAACTAGCATAGAGTATCTTCTGTCCGGTAGCATATCCAGATAAGTGTCCACCACAATCCCCAGCATGACGATCATTGAACACTTTTTCGACCTCCTCATGACTGAGACACCTCCTTAAAATGGTATCGATACCATGACGATAAAGTGTATTGTCAACGATCAGATAATCTTTGGCTTGGTATCAAATATGTCACTGATTAGAGCGAGAGGTATTAGGTCAAAAATTTTGGGTTTGGAGATAAATGATGAAATCCCCATACCAAGGATTAGATGATCCTATCAGAAACAGAGACTCTTCTGGAATAGATGGTTCCGACGTAGTAGCAGTACTATCAGAGGGAAGGTCACAAAGAAGCTCAACCAAAACTAAAGATTTCTTTGATTTGGATTTGATGAATTCCAATCAAATTCCTGAAAAATGACAATCCATTTTGAATATTTTCCCCCCAGCAATTGACATGATAAGATGTAAGTCATGGGGTTGCAATACAAAACTGTTGTTGTTTTTCAGAGCAGGATATAGTGGAAAAATATTAATACAACTTGAACAACTACCAAGGCAAGATTTTCCACGTGCGAGTACTTAACTTCCGTATCATTGAGATTACAACTCAAGTAATAGATCAGATGTTCAATTCCATCTTATACTTGGACCAAAATCATAGCGATGGTCGTTTCAGCCGCGACGATATATAGGAAATAATCATTTTGATAATTAGGAGGATACATTAATGACACTCGGACAAGATGGTCCTTGACAACATCAAAAGAAGCTTGTGCAACTTGGTCCCAATGGAAGAGAACTCCCTTTTTCAATAATCAAGTAAATCCTTTAACCATTTCGGTGTATTTTGGAATGAACCTTCTCAAGAAGTTAGCCTTTCCTTGAAGTTTCTATATCTGAAGTAAGTTTGATGGTGCAGGAAAATCAAGAATGGCCTGAACCTTCAGTGTGTCTATTCAAATTCCTTCTTTTGAGACTATGAATCCGAGCAATCGACCAGAACCAACAAAAAAAAAAAATTTATGTGGATTAGGGCATATGTTGTAGTGTCGGTAGTGTAAGAAAATGGCTCTCAAATGCATCAGGTGATCAGTCTGATTTCGTGAATGCACTGTTAAATCATCTAGATATGGTTGAACAATATGCTTGAAGTTGTTGAAAGCATAATCCATTGTTCTCTAAAAAGTTTCCCCAGCGTACTTTAAACCAAATGGAAGTTTCCTATATACGAATGTGCCCCAAGGAAAAATGAATGCTATCTTATGTTGGTCATTTGGGTAGATATTGATTTGATTGTAGCCGGAAAATCCATCCATGAACGAAAATATTTCGCATCCAGCATAATCGTCAATAATCTAGTCGATAAAGGGAGTAGGATAGTTGTCTTTTGGACAAGCCTGATTGACATCCCGATAATCGATGCACACTCTAATGGTTCCTTGTTTTTTCATAACATGAATGATATTGGAAACCCACTCAGTTAGCAGAATAGGGTAAATGAAACCAGCACACAAAAGTTTTTCAAATTCTGCTTTAATGGCAGCGAATTTCTTTGGATGAAAAGGACAAAGCCGTCGACGCACCGTTTTGACATCAGGATACATATTAATAGTGTGTTCAACTATACTAGTATCAATGCCTAACATTTCCTCGTAATACCAAGAGAATACGTCATGAAATTCATGAAAAAGAGAGCGATATGAATCAAGTTCTGATGGAGAAAAATATACACTGACATGAATATTTTCTACAACGCCAAGTTTGGTTGAAATATCGATAGAAATCATTTCTTCGATATTTTATAAATTTTTCTCAGATTCAATTGCATTAATCGGTAAAGAATTTGAAAAGAAATTTTTAATGGATGGGTGATATAGTTCATTGAGATTGTTTTCTTCATAATCAGGAAGATGGGAACGATGATGATAATCTTCCCATGGTTCTCCTTTTGACATCATAGCTTCCAAAATATTTTCATCTATCAAAAACTCTGAGGAAAATGGATCAGATGGAGTACCAAAATCTAATGAACGATCAACCCAAACACTCGGCGACGATGATTTTGGATTTTCCGCCAAAGCCAAATAGATTGATTGCTATGCCATCTCAATAGGGCTGGGTGGTAAAACATCATCTAATGTAGAAATATCAGAATCACCCGTACTCTCCCTTAAGCCAAATAGAGTGGAAGAGATCATGTAGTAGGTCTCTATGCTTGCAATTTCTGCCGACGTCGCAGGTAGAGGTAATGCAAAGGTTCCCATAATTGTGGAATCCTTTAAGAGTCCTACACCAATGTTCTAAATTTCTAGTTGGGGTAAGTGAACAAACGAAACACTTCCAGTTACCTGCAAGGCGGAGGTAAAAAAGGATAATTGATTAATGACTGTGATTGTACCTTTATGTGGAAAGGAAATCATTCTAAAGTATGTAGAAACAATGGCAGTCATTGCATATACCCATAGTCTTCCAAGTAAAATATTATAGTCAAGGGGTCCGTCAACAACCTCGACATCAATACTTACTATTTTTACCCCTAATTAAACATGCAGGTTATTGATAATACCACAAGTTTTATATGTTCTTCCATCAAAAGCCTTCAACATCGTTGATGATTATGATAATCATAGCGAGCCAAGTGACTTCCAATAGTTTAGATACATAATGCATGTAGATGCTCCTTCATCAATAATAGTGCGATGAACAAGGTGATTGAGAACATTTACTTGTATGGAGAATGCCAATTCTGCTGGTAGCTACAACACATAGCCCGTATGATTAAAGACAACAAGATTAGAATCAGTCGGATCAATTCCACCAATGGCCGACAATAAAGCCTACTTCTGAGAGGGACAATTTTGTAAAACCACAAGAGCAGACATAGTTGAAGGGGATTAAGCCAAATCTTCAACTATATTATAATTTTTTGCAGCTCTTGCTAGAGGATTATATGTCGATTTATGAATTACTCACTTTGGTGGCTTAATTGTCAATTCAGGAATAACAGTAGGTGGTATCAATTCAGTAGATGGATTCGTTGTCGAGGTAGTAGGTTGATCAGTGGCCAAAATACCATAGTCTTTATTCCGCGTCGACACCAAAATATCTTGTGAAGGTTTTGTGGTGGATAACATTAACACTTGGGAACTAGGATCTGGATCCGTAGCAACCAAATTAGTGTCCGGATTTGGAAATGAGTCTGTCAACACAGTTGATGCATGAGAAGTCTTGATGATTTTTGAGACTTAAGTATGGTGAGGAAAATCCCTAACAAAGTGTTCCTTGTTATAGATTATGCATGGATAAAAAGGTTTCCGTGGTCCAGACGGTTGATCAGATGATCTTTCTTGCGGGTTAGAAGTTTGTTTTTCTTTGATTTCCCCTTTTTCTTACCTCTTGGTCGCTTGTCACTTTTGACTTTGTCAAATAACAAGACATTAATTTTGGAAGTAGGAGTAGGATTAGATGCAGTAGCGTGGTGTGTGTTTGCAGTGCCTATGAAGCCGTTTCTGGCATGAGAGTCCTTTATTTGAGGAGGAACATTGAAATTAGATCATGGCGCATTAGGAATTTTTTCATAGAGCATGCGAGACTGAGTATAAATCAAGTCTAAATATTTGGCACGAGCAATAACTTGCTCTTCTGTGACGACGCCACCTTTAGCTACATCCTCAGTTATAGATGGTAACAGGGACTTAATGAAACATTCAGAAAGGAGCTGATCGGGAACAAATGTCTTAACCATTCATCGACGACGACACCACTCATGAATATGATCATAAATGTGAGTAGCATTAGTCTGTTTGAAGTTGGTCAAGAGTTCCGTTCCAGTTTTGTATCTGATCGGTAACTGGAAATGGGTCAAAAAGACAGTAGCTAAAGTAGTGAAATTTTCAAAAGAAGCTCTAGGTAACTCAATGTACCATTTAGCAGCCGTACATGTGAGTGTATGTTGGAAAAGACGTAGTTGAAAAAAATCATCATTCAAGGAATTTGATGAACACCATAAATGATAAGTCAAGACATGAGTCGACGGATCTTCTCCAGGGTTTCCATTTAATTTAGGAATATTAGAGGGTAATTTATGAGGTATCACCGGCCACCAAGGAGCATAATTTATAGGATCATTGGTTAACCGGTTTAAATCTGGTAATTCCAAGGTTGCAACAAAGGAAACTGTCGATTAAGGTTAGGTTGAGCATAGCCAGGGTAAGATGGAATTGCTTGGGAAGCAGGCCTTTGAGCACCAGCAAACATAATTTGCTGCTAGTAACCCAGATAGGGGTTGTTTTGCATAGAAAACGCTTGAGAATTCTGTTGACCAAAACCTAGATATGATACTTGTTGAAATGAATTTTGAGGCATTTGTGCTTGTGGCTACCAAGGGGTCTGTCCACTAATATTATAACCCAAATTAGTATAAGTTGGATTCGGTTGATATTTATAACCAGGTTGCATTTGTGACATCCCATAAAATGGTATGCCAACTTGTGAATAAATGATTCCTAATCTAGTTTGTTGTAAATTAACCAAAGGAATTTGAGTCTGTGGACCCAACATTTGATGATGTTGAGTCGAAGAACCCGCCTGATAAGGTTTATGTACAATTTTTTGATTCTGTAACAGGGGTATAGATGTATTAACAAGTGGTAATGAAGTGGGTGTAATAGGTTGAACAAGTTGATACGAGTGTAAAACCTTTTGTGGTTGGATAGGCAGAGTGGGATGCCATTAACAAACATTCATGTCAACATTAGTTTGACCAAAAAGTGGTTGAGCACTGTCATATTGGGTGACCAAAGGTTTCCCCCCAGCATAAGGAGGATAATAAGGTGGAAAATAATTTTCTCCAAATGCTGGGAGTCTAATTGATATCATACTTAAAGGAATTGACCCAAAAGGACTGACTTGATATTGCCCTGATGATGTATGTAATGAATCAAGTTGTTCAATACTAACGATAGGACTAATAGTTAAAACACCAGATGATGACATTGGGAAAGACCATGAACGTGAAGATGCACTAGAGAAAGTGCCAGACAATGATTTGTAGCCTGTTGGGACCGAAGGGCCACCGTGAAAATATGACTCTGGTGAGGTAGTGAACATCGACGAAGTAGCGAGGGTAGGAGCTGACGTAATTGGAACAAAATACCCAATCAAAGATGTTGGTTCAGACATGGTTGTGTGACCAAATGTATACCCTTGAAAATCGATGGGAGATTGAATGGGAACAGGATCAACAAAGCAAATGGAAACGGTTGAGGAAAAGACTCGTACAGGTAAAGGTCCCCCCCCAAAATGGGTTGGAGTTAAAGGTGTGTTTTCTTGTGGGATTTCTTCAATCACAATTAAACCAGGAGGAAGAACTTCACCATCAGGCCCAAAATATATTTCAGACGGTTGACTATGTGTTATAGGAGTTTCAGTGGCTACAAAAATTTGTGGAGTGACCAAGGTAGGAACAACTTCTAGTTGTTCGACTTCTAGATTGAGATTTTCTAGCAAAGAAGAGACAGGATATGGATCAATTTGTGATTGAAAAACTTTGGGTCGAGGAGGTATGGTCTCAGCGATTGAATGGATCATGAACACCAGTAGCTATGAAGACTCCGTTTTGACAATAGTAAACGAACCGGGATGTGTGGAAACAATTTGAGCTAACTCTAGGTTAAAAGATGATGTTTCTCTAGAGGTACGAATTGTACTTGATTCAACAGATCGTGATCATATTTGCCTACCAGAAGTAACTTCCGGTGGTAAAGGTGGTTTTAAAGCTAATCTACGTGAACGAAAAGGGATAGGAGTTTGTTCTTCCACGATTGTTGATTTATTTTAACCAAAAAATAAATAAACAAAAAGAGGGTAAAGCTACGGAAAAGGGTTTACCAATAAACTGTGAACTACAGAATACCTCCTGGCGAACCAATAAGTATGGGCAAGTAATCTCCCCGAATGTTGTGTTCGGTGTATCAAAATTCCAATGCAGCCACCTTGGTTCACTATGGATGGATAGCACCTAAAAGTTTTCCTCCCAAATATAGCCAAAGGTACGTGGAGGCCCAAGTCCATATTAGCGCTGTTTGATGTGAAACCGCACAGTGAGATCACCCCTTTATACTCATTGTACTGTAACACCACCCGATATATGTGAAAGTTCGTGGAAGAGCTACGATATACTTACGTATGTGGATTGAGGTATCACACTCAGAATGTATCGCAGACAAGTTAACGACAGCTGCTATGTTTTACGATGCTGGAACACGTCTCTAGCCTAGACCTTCTAAATGTTATCGTTATGGTTCCAATGCGTTGTTAAGTAAATTGAGATTAATTTTATGTTGATCTTGCTTAAAAATTTTCCTTTCAAAGGTTCATCGCGATGATGTGTATGAAATTCCTAAAATACAAGCTAAGAATGATAAACAAACTTTCACTTTCAGCTTTTTCAATGAAGAACCTAGCTACTAAGGGAAGAGAGCAAATCATTTGTGAGCAAACAAATCAATGAAAAAAAACAAATCAATGAATCACAAACTAAATGCAGATTTCCTAATGTTCTTTTTCAAAACACACATTATTCTACATGCAAATGCAAGTTTTTCTTTTCGATTTCCTTAATGTTATGAATGTAGAAAAGAAACTAGGTGCACTAGATCAATAATTCAAATGCCTTTTAATTTCGAGAAATGAAGAATACAAACAACAATTTCTCTTTTGAAGGAAAAACGAGGATTTCCAACAATTTCTCCTATCAAGGAAATGAAGATTTTATGACAATTTCCTATTTCGAAAGCAAATTATTCTTAATGCGACCATAAAAAATGCTTTGAAATCAACTTGTCAATGATAACGATTTTTTTTTTTAAACAAACATTGAACAAATTTTCAACCAAAGGAGGAAGACGTATATAGAGTTACTGGTCAATTGAGCATCAAACTTTTCAGAACACAACAACAAACAAAACTGAAGCAAGTTGGAAAGTCAAATTCAAGGGAATTTGGGTACTTTCAGGAGTCAACACAGTCTCCAAGGGGAGATAGTGCTCTGCAATGCAGGCTAGGAATGGAGACAGTGCTCTGCAAAGCACTGTGTCCAGTCTAAGGGTGCGTTGGGAGAAATATACAAAGAAAACTACTACTGTTTAATTCACTGTACTTGCAAATTAAGCTCTGAAAAGGTTAATATTTATGTGTAACAACTACTGGGTGGATAAGCAAAGAAAATTAGAGGCTAAAACACCTAGAACTAAGATAAATTCTCCCCAGCGGAGTCGCCAATTTGTTGGGCCAAAATTGTAAATTACAGATAAATCACGCTTCCCTAGATAGGTGCTAGTCTAGAACAATAGGTGAAAGACTATACAGCTATTTTTCCTAACTCAGAATAGATACACAGATAGGATTGGAGGCTTACTTGTTCGGTCGATTCCAAATGGCTCCTTCTGTCGCTTCTGTTGCAGCTTCAAATTCAAGCGGTTTGTGGGCTGAATGCTTCCTGCAAGAAAGAACACTGAAACAGCAGAAGATGTAATAATATAGATATCTATTCAAGCTAGTTAGCTAAATTAGTAAAGCATAAACCGGATACATCAACTAAGATCTTGAAATATGGAAAATCAAAGCCAATACAAATGCATATAGGGAAAAATAAGCAGTACTCTTTATTGATGATAGAAGGAGAGGTTACAACCTAGTGAATGATTTGAAGTGACCTTCCAACAACGTTCCCAAGCCTCATCACAATATAAATCTCTCCAGAAGCAGCTATAAAAATGTAGCTCTCAATTGAAAATCCTCCAGCATTTCTCTACTCAAATTCTTCCTTCTCAAGCTATTAGATCTGTGCTCAATTTATAGATGAACTGTAGGTTGTTTTGCAATCAATGACTTTCCAATAATAGGAAAGACATGTTTCCAGTCATGTAGATGTCAAATGGACACTTGGATCCGAAGCTTGACACATGTGAACTCTTCTAGAAGGCAATGGCCAAGTGGAGATTACGGAAAAATGAGAATTTCGCTCCCAATGTGACCAACACACCTGTGAATGTTGGGAAGTGCTTTGCAAAGTAGCCTTGCATGGGGCTACCTGCATATGCAATGCACTTAGGCCCCTTGGAGCCTATGTTGGTAAGCTCTCATATGTTATATAATAAGCTTCAAACCATGGAAACCTTTTCTTGATGAAAGTCTTGCTTGATTTGTCTTGTTTCTTGTCTTAGGGCATGTAGCAACTGAAACGATAGGGAATGATAGACCCTTGATCATTGATCCTGGAGATGATGCTCAGTTAACTAGGTCATTGGGAATGGTGCCCAAATTGACCTATAATAGAGAATTTGAACGTTGTGGTTAAATATAATAGGCAGAGTCGGGAAATATAAGGAGATATAGTAACACTATTTGAAACACAACAACATGGGTAATGTCAGGCAAAAATGTGGTTATGCAGCATAGTTAAAATATAACAACAGAAATAGAAAATATGAGAGGACATCAAGCAGAAGAGAACAAACGCTCAGAAAATCTTAGAAACTAAAAGCGCTGAGTGAAATGATTGATTATAACTGTAAATGTTTTATTTATTTTATATTGTTTGTGATGCAAAGGCAAGTCTCCGTAAGCAAAGAAAAACTCCAATGTAATACTGAAATGTGTACACACTGTTATATTATTCTGAATGTGCTGGGCAAGAAAATGAGAAGGTGGAAGGAAAAGAGTCATACCTGTTCATTTCATATTCCCATATGGAATGAAAACATTTATGAGGTGATCTCTATAAATGATGTTACTGTCATATGCATAGAGAGGTTAGAGAGTGGAAGAATAAGAAGAAGAATGAGTAGATAGAGAAGTTGTGTAGATCCATAGATGATATAAGATAGATATGAAGGTTGGAGGATAATAGTGAAGAAAGAATAGAACAAATTTGATATCTAGGTAAATCAGCATGTGTTTTCATTATAGTGTGAGGAAGTTAGTGCTTCCATATCAAGTTGTAGCTTGATAGATGTCCAGTTGTAGCTGGCTAAGGTAGGAGCCTCATCTGGGTTGTAGCTTGCAAAAAATAGATGGTAGTTGGATCTTCCTTGCATGTTGTAGATTTCAGAATTGAGGTAGTATCCTCCTATAGGTTGGAGCCTACAGAAAATCAGTGGTGAGAGGGAGTTGGAGCTTGCCTTTGCATCACAACAATAATAAGATGTGGTTTTATCCCTTATAGATTTCCACTTATATATGTTGTCTTTGTGCATGATAATTTTGTGTTAATATTCTGTATTTAATTTGATTTATACCTGTTGCTCACTTATTAAGATTGCTATTCCATTGTATGTTAAGCTGATAATGAAATGAAGGTGTAAATAAGTATAAAAGGAAGGTTAAAATTCCATGAATGCATTAAAATGATTCACCTCCCCTCTTAGTTTAACTAAGGTTTAAAAAAAACGACCGCATTCCTTGTTGTAGGTGGTGTCTGAGAATAGGGGAGACATGTCGAGTCTTCAGTAGACAACATTTGAGCAGTCTCTTTTCCTTTCTTGTTGGTCTCTATTTTCTTCGTTCTGTTAGTTGGTTTCCTGATTTCAAGAAAACAAAGAAAACATTAAAAAAACATGGAGCAGAGAGACAAATCCGTTGTCTATATCAAAACATGCATGAATAGATATGAATATATTAAAACCTTTATTTCCATTAGATGTTATTAATCACTGATAATCATTTCAAATCAAATCTCTTACACCTTTACGTGAAATATCTATCTATCAATTTAAGACGTTGGATCTCGGATTTCAGTTTGATATGACATAAGTCATTTCACATGCTTGAGTAATTAAATGCCATTAATTTGCATATTGCAACTTATAAATTTTACTGGTTACGATGTTACCCATACATTCCGCGAAATGTGATTTGCGCAAATCGCATGTCGCAACTCTTATGCGATAAATGAATTTTATTTTGGTTAAGTCTTGCAAAATGTGAAGTGCACATTCAAGAAGTCAAGCGACTGTGCTTTATGGGACTTTGGAGCTTTATGTTTATTTCTTTGTTGGCTCATCGGGTCCGCATAATCGCAACTTAAACCGAATTTCATTATAAGTTATATCATTTAAATGAGGTGCGATGCCATAAACAAATTATAATGGTGATTGAAGTGTTTGCAAGTTTTTTAATATAACTTTGGAAGGAGCTTAGCGCATTTCGCAGCCCACTTGACTTAGTAGGTTTCAAGTCTTTTGGGTTGTAAGTTATGCGGTTTGTGATGTGCACTAAGGAATAAAATGGAAAAGCACAAAGAAAACTTTATTTCCTAAAGTTTTTTTTGTTTTAAAGATAAAAATAAATTTCCTATTTATTTCTAAAGGGTCCCCATTTATTAAAATAAATGGTGGGTGTTGTATAGCACAACAATTGGCGATTCACTTGGGAGAAGCAACCATATCTGACTAACTTTTTGAAATTTCTAAAACTTTTTTGAAATAAAATTAGTTGCAGGAATTAATTTCAAACAAATAATATCTTACTAAGCAATGAAATTTCTCTATATTACAATTCATAAGACTCCCTCTTTTAAAGATATAAGTATGAGAATCTATATCAGTATTTACTCGGTTCAAAAAGATAAAGCAGTTGGCTCCTACAGATTAGCTTTATAAATATTTACTATTTTATCACAAGTAGAGCCTCTGATCCAATATGAAATTTAAGCTCTTGGTAGGGTTACCTTTTACCCAACAATGATTCATTGTTCCATCTAGTGTTTCTTACAATTTCCAAAAATAAATTCTAACTTTATACAATTGATCTTTTTTTAAACTTTTTTCTTTTTGTATCATATTTTTATTTACTTATAATCCATTGTCTTGGCTTGGTAACCAAGTAATGACAATTCCATTCACTAGTTGTAATTAAACTGATCAAGTTGGTTCTTGATGAGGCCACTTGTCCTCTTGATATAATCTCAAGTCATTACCTTGTTTTGGTAGGTAGTATTGGTAATGTCAGTTCAACTATTTCCCTGTGAGCATGGTAAACAATCTCATAATGAGAATTATTATCTTTTAAGTTTTTCTAGTATAATATTTTTTGAATTTCTTTCAAAAATTGATACGTTTTCTCGGATGGGGTGAATCATTGGTCCTTTTGAGGATTCTAGATGATAATGTTGAATTTTAGATTGCTTTTCTATAAAAGAGTCTTTACTTTCTTAAGGATTCTTTTCTTGATTGATAACAAGATAATCATGCTATATAAGCATGAGAGTTAATCAGAGAATAAATAACTTCAGTGAAATTTCATCTTTCAGTAAAAATAAAATCTATTTGTCTTTCAAATCTTTCGATTGTTTCCTTAACACTTCTTATTTCTATAAGCGATAAATGAAAAAGGATCATTTGAGATTTTATTTTGAAAAACCAAAAATTTATACTAAGCAACTTTTATTTTCCTAAGGAAAATAAAAAACACTAGTATACGAGGAATAGAAGGGGTTACTTCCTATGAAAATTATTTTTTCAAAATATGCCCATTAACAGGCAAAGAATCTCTTTTTCCTGATAGATCCTGCAATAAGAATGTTGATGGGCCTATTTCTTCAACTATTTGAAATGGACCTAGCCAGAGTTTTTGAAACTTCATGTGTTTACCTTTTTCCTCATGCGCTTTATCCTATTTCAATACCAGATCACCAAATTGAAATTTTTTTGGAGTAACAGAAGTTTAATCAAATGAGGCTTTTACTATCTGTTGATGATGTGCATGAATATGTTTAGCTTTTTCTCTTTCTTCTTCTAACGTAATAATTTTACATTGTCTAAGTTGTAATGTAGAAGAAGGTGATTCATCAATAAATTGTACTAAGGAAAGAGGGGAAATAACTACATTGGTAGGAAGTACAACTTATTTTCCATAGAGAAGATTGAATGGAGAAGTGCCAATAGAAGCTTTCTGAGTTATTCGGTCTGCCCAAAGAGAAAATATTAATGACTTATGCCAATTTCGTTGGTTTTGATCAATAGTTCTTTTGATTATTCTAATCAAGTTTTTGTTCATGGACTCTACTAAACCATTTCCTTCCGCGTAATAGTTTGCAGAATATTTAAGTTTAAAACCTATTTTGATTGAAAATTCTATCATAGAAGTTCCTGAGAAGTAAGATGCGTTATCAAACATTTAAGCAATAGGTAAGCCAAACCTATTTATGATATGTTGGTCGATGAAATAAATGATATTCTCAGAGTTGGCTACCTTTAATGGAATTTCTTCCACCCATTTAGTAAAGTAATATGTAGTTGTGAGAATATATCTATGTTGTTTGGAAAAGTTAGGAGCAATCTCACCAATTATATCTAATCCCCATTGTTCAAATGGTTGTTTGATATTGACTGGTTGTAATGGGAAGGTTGGCTTCCTTTGTCTTCCAGATGCACTTTGACACACTTTGCATTTTCTTGCATATTCATGAGCATATTTTAAAAGTGTAGGCCAATAGAAACCTGTATGTAGGATTTTGTGTGCTGTCGTATTTCCTCCAAAATTTCCTCCAGCTAGTTCATCATGGAGTTCCTGCAAGACTTTCGCTGCTTTAGATTTTTCTTAGCATATTAGTAGTACATAATCAAAATTTATCCTAAAAAATACATTATTTATTAATTCACATTACTTTTCCTTTAATCTCAAAGTCCGTTTTGTTTTGTAACTGAGTTGGGTCAGATCATATCCATTCTTCAAATAAAAATATGATATCATTGTATTGAGATTGTGCATTGTTGAGGCTTACCTTTGATATTTTCACATTGTTACCTAAATCTTCTTCTGATGATAGATGGGATGCTCCTATAAGCATTATGCAAAAACATTCACCTCTAAAAATTTTAGAGGGTCTAATTTCTACATCATATTCTTGTAAAGCTGTAACCCAGTTAACCCTTTTCTCTCCTAATTATCTTTGCATTAATAGTTGTCTCACTGCAGAGAATGGAACTATGATTTTGGTGTGAGTTTTTAGGAGAAATGGCCTAAAATTCTTTATAGCCTTAAAAATAGAAAATGATTGCTTTTCGACATATGAATAATTTAGTTCTGCACCTTGCAAATTGGAACTGAAAAATGATATTGGTGCTTCATTAAGTTGTGTTAAAACAACAGTGTATGATGTATGTGATGAAGGATTAAGAAAATTGGGGGTAGTAGGGAATGGATCATTGAAAATGGATTGTTTAACAAATCAAATTCTTCTCTTTCATTATGTCCCCATTTAAAGATTGAATTTTTCTTAATCATGTTTTGTAATGGTAAAACCATTTGTGAAAATTTAGGGACAAACCTTTTTAAAAAATTAATTTTCCCAAGGAATGACTGCATAGCTTTCTTGTTATGGGGGAAAGGAATTATTTGAATCTCTTCAATTCTTTCGGGATCCATATAGATACCTCTTTTTGACACAATGAATCCTAAATTTTTTCCTTCATCTAATGAAAAAATGATTTCTCTGGGTTTAATGAGATGCCATACCTTTTACATCGCTTAAAGACTTGCTTTAGGTCATTCACATGATTGGTTACTTGTTTAGAAAAGACTGTAATTTCATCTAAATAAATAACTGCTGATTTATTTATGAGCCCCCTAAAAGTTGTGTCCATAGCTCTCTAAAAAGTGGCACCTGCATTAATTAATCCAAATGGCATGTTTTGATAGGTGTAAGTTCCCCACTTAGTCTTGAATTTAGTATTTAATTTGTCATCTGGATGTACGAGGATTTGGTTATATCTTGAAAATCCATCTAGAAAGGACATAAGTTTAGAACTAGCTACTGTCTGTAGTACTTGTTCCATGGTTGGAAATGGAAAATTTGTAGAAATTTGAATAACTGATATATTATTCACCAAGATTATCCTGATCACACACTATTTTAGCTTCATGCATAATGAAAAATATCTTCTACCATTGATCATCACATGTGGAAATAAAATCAATTGCATGCACACATTAAAACCACAAACAATCACACATATGAACACAATATTTAATGGGAAAGCTTAAAGCTGAAAACCCCAACTATCTGTATATTATATGTCATGGAGATCATGTAACAATCATAGTACAAAGCTCCTCATAAGCTCTCATGCACACCCTCAATTGCTACAAACTATCAAGCTAGATCTAGTAAAACACATGCTCCAATCTTTTGCCACTTGATAGCCAGCCTATATTGCGTAATCAATGCTGTAGGATGGCTCATTAAATAACATAAACCACCTGGCTTGTATTGCGAAATCCTCATGGGCTCCTCCAATCACTGGTAGTTGCAAATATGCAACAGTATAGTCACAACTGATAGTCAATCTGCTCTTTCACCTATCTCTGCACTGGTCTCCACTGAAACTTTCCATGCACTAAAGTTAATTGATGTATTCTTTAGTTGATTAATGAGTTTATAATTAGTGAATTAATTAATAATTAATTCACACCACTCATCACTAGTGTATTAATCAGTTAGACTAAATACAACTATCTCAACTATGTTTAGATTAGTTAAACTGAACACAAATCCATTAACTCTTCAATCAACTCCACCAAACTCTATCACATGAGTTCTAACTGAAGTATCCATGCAATAGCTCCACTTAACCCTTAGGAATAGCGTAATTCCTTCTGTCAGCTCCTGTGCCGCATATGTGCACTTAACTGAAGTGCTCCAAGAGAATAAGATAATGTTTATAGTCCAAATATTATTAAGAGATAATAATATTCAACATATCTATTTTTAGACTGGCAATCTAAAAATAGATTCCGCCCAATTTGTCTAAAAATAGAAGTCCATATATTTTTTCCAACTTGACCAACCATCCACAAATAGCATCCTGTAACTCATAGAACATGATCCATATGTCTAAAAATAGACATTGTCTAAAAATAGACTTGCGCCAAAAATATCGTGCGGGCCCACTTAGTCAAGGAGACTCTTTTCACTAAGCTCATCATCTTGTTGAAATCTCAACAAAGTTGTCCTTTTAACATGCTTTGTTTAAATTCCTAAAATCAATACAAATTATAATATAACCATTCTTCTTCCTAACAAGTACCAAATTTGATACCCACTTAGAATCCCTGACTGGAAAGATGATTTTTGCCTTGAGGAGTTTGTTCAGTGCTTTTTTGATTTGATTTTCTAGATTTGGATGAATCTTCCTCAATTTCCGCTGTATAGTTTTTTCTTCTGAGGTCATATTAATGGTATGTTGAATAACATAAGTATCATATGTTTTAATATCAATATAATCCCAAGCAAAGACACTTTTGTACGTTCTAAATAACCTGATAAATGATAATATTTCTTCGGAAGATAGACCAAGACCTAGATTGACATTTTGAGGTTTTTCGTCAGTTCCTAGATTTAATAACTCAAATATTAAGGTAGAGCTTTGTGTTTTTGAGTTAGTAACTCTTTTAAACCTAAATTTCAAAGCATATAGGTCTTCTAATTTGACAAAAAATTTACGAATAGGATTTTCATCTTATTCTTTCTTAATCTGAATGTCATGTTAATTTTCATCCAAAATTTGACAATCATAAGATCCTTCAAATGTTAAGAAATCTATGATATTTGAATCATCATTGAATACTCTCCAATTGGTAATATTATTAGGAATATATGGCCTAAAATTAATTCAATGCAAAATCTATCGGGACTAGACACTTGAAACGGAATTAAATTTGATGCTAGTTTACCCAGTAGATCTGCACTAGCATTCTGCATTCTAGGGATAGAAGAAATATTAAAGGCTAAGAAATGAATGGTTAATTCTTGGAATAATGATTGGTAATGCTTTAAATTTCCATAATTACAATGAATGGTATTTATTACCTGTCTAATAATGATTTCTGAATCTCCTAGGACTTTCAGATATTTGATATTAAGATCAATGGCTTTGTACAAACCTTGGACTAATGCTTCATATTCAGCTATATTGTTTGTACAATTGAATTCTAGTCTGCAGGCTAACATGGTTTTTTCTCCTTCTGGGTTTATTAAAATACAACTAGCACCTGCACCATCTTCAGAATTGGAACCGTCAAAATAAAGAATCCAAAGTAAAGAATTAACTATTGGTTTATCAACAAAATTCATACATTTGGAACTATCTGTCTGGGAAAAAATCTCAATATGAGAAACAAATGCATTATCAAAGAAAGATGATGGTTGAGCATTGAAATTTCCCAAAAATGATTCTACTGAGTAGTTTCCAATAATGTTATTATTAAATGCTACTGGCTCATTTACTCCTTCAAGATTGGTGATTGCATGCTTTATTATCTTTTCACGGTCTACCCAAATTTGATTTGGCTTTCCATTATATGAGAGCCATAGAAGCAACCAGTCTATTGAAAAATATCCATGAAGTTTTTCAGACCAGTCTCGGCTTAAAACTAAGCCATAAAACTCAGGAAAATCAGCCACCAGTATATCAATTATTTGAGAAACCTTTGGGTTTGATGACAATCTGATGGAAACATAATTTATTTCTCCTACCACCTCTAATTTAGTTCTATCAAGTTGTACTATATGAATAGGGGAACTTTGAGGAGTTATTTTCAACTTAGCAAAGACCGATTTTGGCATTATATTAGAAGAAGCCCCTGAGTCTATTAAATAATTATGAACGTGTTTATTATAGATCTCATAGGTTAAGAGAAATGGAGGAGTATGGGAGATGAATCGATCACCTATCATAATCAAGTATGTAGCATGTATTTTAGTTGAAGGAGAAGGTGTCTTACCCATTTCATTAGCAGCATGTATTATTACTGGAGCAGGTAGGGTTGAAGCAGGAACCACATTTAAGTCTCTAAGTAAGATTTTTTGTTGTTGCTTTAATTTAGTAAGCTCATGAATTTATATGTTGGCCTTGTTTTTCTTCATATCTTCAACTACATTATACTCAATAGTGTCTGAGACTACCATTGTCTTAGATGTAGGTGGAGTATCTAAAGTAACGAGACTTGTTAGTGTAGCCTTTGAAGTAGAATTTTTTCTTACTGATTTATCCTTAGTAGGAGTCAAAATATTTTTCCGTTGATTTAGTTAAGTTGCATCAGTAGTCGTTTTTCTCCTTGTACTCATAGGAAAAGCTTCATGTTGTTCTTCATTTGGTAGGATGAAATCCCACATTCCATTTAGTTCAACTTCTTCTTCCTCATCATCATCATCTTCTTCTTTTTTCTCTTGCTCTGTATCTTGATCAGATTCAACATTAGATATGATATTTGGAGGTTGTGTATTAGAGGAGTGGCCTTTCTTGAAGTTTTTGAAAGTATTTTTTGAGCTAGAATTTTTAGCGACTTGTTTCTTGATATCTGCCATCTCGTTTGTCATAGTATTCAAAACTTTTTGAAGACCTTCCACATCAAAAGGGTCTTTTGGCAGCTTATTTTTAGAATCATATTTGAAATATACCTTCTTTGATTTTCGATCTTCTTGAGAATTTTTTTTTTTCTCAAGAATGGTTATGCGTTTCTCTAAAGATAGAGATTCCTTCATGTTTTCTGCAAGTGTCGGCAGTTTTTCTCTATCAACAAAAATAGCTATATTGGATGGAAGAGATGAAATATACCACTCAATTTGAACTTATGCACCAGGAACTAATGTAGCAGGAATTTTATTGAGTAATTTATTAAATCTTGAATTAAAATATTTTATCTTTTCACCTGATTTAGCTTTTAGATTTGATAAATCGTTGATGAGCATAGTAGTGGTCCTGTCATCCCCAAACTTAGCTATAAATTGTTCTTAGAACATATTCTAGCTAGTTATAGAGCAAGCAAACAATGAAAAATACTAGGATCCTGCAGATCCTATTAGAGTATATGGAAATAACCTTATAAACACAATCCTCTTTAACTACTTATTTTAAATTGATGGTTAACATAAAATTACGAATGTGTTCTTCTGTCAAAAGACCATCATCAAGGTTGAATTTAGGTAACCACCTTTCAGGATATTTTGGAAGAGCATGAAGAGGAGCAGGCATATTTACAACCATTGGATTGTTCCATGGATGGCTTGCCATTGGAGCTTGGGTGGATGTGATGGACAGAGTTTGAGTTGAAGAAGAGGCAGACTGAGTGCTAGGACTAGTTTAAGGGATAATAGTTTGAGTACTGGAACTAGTTAAAGTAATATTGGTTGTTGGAATGGAAGTTGTGGAAGTGAGTGGAGATAATGATGATAAATGGGATAAAACCTCGTTGGTGATTGGCTCTGATTGAGTCCTCTTTATTCTCTTTCGAGTACTATTGATGGGAAATTCAAAAGGAAGAATCCCTATCTTTTGACTTTTTGATCAAGTTAATGTTCTTCGAGGTTGTAAAGAAGACGAAATATTGATATCCGATATTTGAGAATATTTAGGCTTTTCAGCAAAAATGGATACTCTCTCTAACTTTTCTATCAAAGACTGAACTTCCGGGGAAGTTTGATGGGAATCAGGAGATAGTATGGGTTGAGTATCACTAGGAGACTTAGGAGAATGATAATCAACTTCAAATTTTAAATATGAGGATCTAGATAATTTTCTGGAAGTTGATGGGGATCTAAAGGGAGAGAGACTCTTATATTGAACTTTAGATTGATCAGACCTTTTTTCCATTCACAAGGCCCTCCTTTTAGCACTAGAATGTTGAGGCCTCAGAATTCCGCTACAAAAACATGGGGGAAAACCACCTGATTCGAACCTTAAAGTAGCTCCTTTACTGTTTGGTGTAGTGGCTTCGACTGGGGATAATGGGACTAGTTTTCCAATAAGGATGATTTTGGGGTGTTTTGATTATACAACATGCAAATGGAGAATGATTTTAATCTATCATATGCATCTATCTAAACCATCTATTCTACTATATACCTAGGGTGTTTCTTCCTTTATGCAATCTAAAGATATATCCTTCAACTATTGTAATATAGATCATTTAACAGTTGAAAGAGATGAAAATTATGTAATATGATTCTTATAACAAAATAGTTTGATTAGAATAATTGTGAAAAATGTATTGCATTATTATGTGTGATTATATATTCAATAAGAAATCAAAGACAAATATTAGAACAGAAGTCTATGTAACATTAATCTATAATAATGTTTCAAATATATAATGCAATGAAAATATGACTGTCAATTTATAAAGCAAGACTTAATACAAGCGAATATAAGTATCATATGTACGAATTTCTACTCATGTAAACTGAAAATAATTGATCTTTTCCTCTTCAATTTCAAGCAATGTAAAGATTATAGTAGTGCAACATCAGTTAAACAAATTTCATTCTCAAAACATAACAAACGTGTTCCATTAATTCATCAAAGAATTCACAAACTTACAACAGTGCATTCTTTGCAAATGTTTTTGACAAATATCTGGACCCTTCTCTAAATGCATGAGAGGGGTTTAAATACTAAACTAACTATGTTCTAAAATATATTATTACAAAAATATAGAGGAAGTTTCAAACAACCATCCTCGTAAGACTAACTTAAACTACAATATAGGAAAATAAAGTAACAATATAATTTAAGAGTTCCGATCCTTCTTTTGGATTTCCTCCCGAATTTGACAAATATATAGAATGGGCTTGAGCTGAGCTGGCTACAAAATATGTGATCTGACCTGTCCTTTGAATATTGCATTTGAGAGTGCTGGCTGGAATCTTCTCATTGAATCTGTTAAAGATTACAGGGTCTGGTATTGATGATAAGGTTTTATCAGAAAATTCCCAAAATTTTCTTGATCAAATTTATTTACATTTTTAATTGTTTCATCCTACGTTTCTGCCTTTTGCTTCCATTTTGTTTCCATTTGTTTGAGTTCTGAGAGAACTTCAGACATGCATTCTTTAATAAGTTCTTCTTTCACTAGCTGTTCACATACAAATTCAGTAATTTCCTTTGATAATCTTGATGTTTTCGCTGTTGCTTTCTCTGCTTGCTTTATTTGTGCTTCCCAATATTTGAATAAGATCTCCTTATGGAACTTATCTACCTGGGGTATATTAGATTCGTTTCCTGAGTCTGATGCTTGCCATTGAATGTATTCATTGGGTTTCTTCTCGATCTTCTCACATTCAAGTTTCTGGATAGCTACTTGCTAGATTAGTATTTTACTTGAGCCACAATAAGAGCTAGTAATAGAAGCTTGTTGTAAAAATACTTCTTGTTGTTGCTTTAACTTAGCATTTACATCCAATGCTTCCTTTATGAATTTCTCTAAATATGGATGGCTTTTTAATCTGGTCATTGTTGCTTCTAGTTGTTCTTGCTTCTCAGTGATTTCTGCTCGATGTTTCAAATTAAGACTCTCAAAATCTTTTTGAAATTGGGCCATCTTTGATTTCATTTACTCGCTGGAGCTTTTATTGCTTTAGAAAACTCATCCCATTTAATACTCAAATTCTTTGGTTGGGAATTTTCTGAATGATCAAGTGTATCTTGACTGTGTTGAACTTCTTGAGAAGTTGACTCTGTTCCATTACTTCCTTTTGTCTCCTGCATCTCAATCTCTTGGATTACTTGATCAATTATCTTTTCTGGGCTTTCGTTTCTAGATTTAGATTCATTTACAGAATGATCCGAATTGTGAGTTCTGATTTATCAGACTCATCCTCAGAGATGTATTTTGCTTCATTATCCAAGGTAACACATGGAGTAGGTTTGTTGACATCTTCAATAGTTAATAAGTCAAGAGGAATTTTCTCCAGTCCCTTGTTTTTGTATGTTTGAAAGGCTTCAAAATCATCTTGGTTGAGTTGACTGGATGCAAACTTAATTATATCTGAAAAATTTTCCATGCCTTGAAATAAATCATCAAATTCATCTATTTCCTTTACAAAAGGCTTTATTTTGAGCTCTATGATGTAGTTTTTAATTAAATCATTTGGATCATACAACCTCTTTGGCATTGTTTCTAAATTTAATAGATTAATCTTTGAAACCTCCTTGTAGGCATGGCCAATATTAAAAAGTGCAAAAGTACCGTATTGTAAAGGAAAATTAGGCCAAATGACCTTCTTAGCATCTTTTAGTTGTTTAGAAATACCATTAACAAGATGGTAGGCTATCTCTCTTGCAAGTAACTTATTAGGAACATAATATGGTAGGGCGTGGGAGAAGTATAATTCCCAAATAATCTTACATATGTAAAACTATCCTATGCGAACTATCTAGCAACAGAAAGAATATATGTACTAGCTTCTTTGGAAACCCTAGGAGCTTTCTCATTAAATATCATATGGTGCGTAGGCAACATGATTCTATGGAAATTTTATAAAAATGCAGATGGAAGTCTGAATACCAAAGGGATCTATGATAAATGTGGATTGGAGTAGGGTATTGGGTAGTCCATTTCCATCCCATGGTAGGAAAATTAGAAGAAATGAAAATTGCGTCCATGACATAGGCACTCATGTAAAAGGGGAGTATTTCTCTAGATGAAACACTCCTTTTATTCCTATACTCCATGATGTGTTTAGCTAAATTATTAGATAGGATATTTTCCTACGATTGAAAATATCCCAATTAATTGACGATTGAAAATAATTGATGATTGCGTCAATTAATGGGACCCAATCTATAGAAAACCTAGTGGTATCAAGTTTTGAAAATAATCTACACAACATACTAGTAGCATAGCAATAAGGGTAAGGAATTTGGAAAATTGGGTATGTGCCGAGTTTATCTCATTTAAGCTTTCCCTGGTCTTCCTTCCATTCATTTATGACTTTTGTTAGATCTATATTTTTGGATCTAAAACTTTGAGAAAAATGTTTGTCATACTTCTACCGTGGGTCTGGTAAGTGGTACATTGCTCTTAAATCGTCTGCCCTGAAAGAACCAATATTTTCTCCCTTTGAATCCTTAAAAGTTCTATTTTTTATGTTTAAGTGGTTAATTTCCCACTTAACCATGTCTGTGTAAGGGATAATTTTTGGCCTTGTGGCTATCTTGTGGATGAATGAACATGCAACGTAAAAATCAGTGGGGTCTGAAGAAACAAATAAGTGTGTTGAAGCAACTTTGTTTATTACTATTGCATTTTTATTTTCGAAAAGCTGACATATCGTTTCCCATGAAAAAATTCTGCATTTCTTGTTGCAGGTGGTGTCTGAGAATAGGGGAGACATGTTCGAGTCTTCAGTAGATAGCGTTTGAGCAATCTCTTTGCTTTTCTTGTTCGTCTCTATTTTCTTCGTTCTGTTAGTTGGTTTCCTAATTTCAAGAAAACAAAGGAAACATTAAAAATACATGGAACAGAGAGAAAAATCCGTTGTTTATATCAAAACATACATGAGTAGATATGAATCTATTAAAACTTTTATTTCTATTAAATTCTATTAATCACCGATAATCATTTCAAATCAAATATATTACACCTTTACGTGAAATATCTATCTATCAATTTAAGACGTTGGATCTCAGATTTCGGTTTGATATGACATAAGTCATATCACATGCTTGAGTAATTAAATGCCATTCCTTCGCATATTGCAACTTATAACTTTTACCTATTACAACGTTACCCATAAATTCTACGAAATGTGATCTACACAAATCACACATCGTAACTCTTATGCGGTAAATGAATTTTCTTCTGGTTAGGTCATGCGAAATGCGAAGGGTGCATTCAAGAAGTGAAGCAGCTACACTTTATGGGACTTTGGAGCTTTATGTTTATTACTTTTTTGGCTCGTCGGGTCCGCGTAATCACAAGTTATACCAAATTTATTTATTAGTTAGATCATTTAAATGAGGTGCGATGTGATAAACAAATTATAATGGTGATCGAAGCATTTACAAGTTTTTTAATATAACTTTGGAAAGGGCTTAGAACATTTCTCAGCCCACGTGACTTAGTAGGTTTCAAGTATTTTGGGTTGTAAGTTATGCAGTTTGTGATGCGCACTAAGGAATAAAGTGGAAAAGCACAAAGAAAAATTTATTTCCTAAAGTTTTTTGTTTTAAAGATAAAAATAAATTTCCTATTTATTTCTAAAGGGTCCCCATTTATTAAAATAAATGGGGGGTTGTTGTATAGCACAACACCAACAAATATCCCAATATTAGTTGTTGGTTCGAGCTTATTCCTGGCATCTTTGGTCACATGCACATAAACAAATGATCCAAAAATATTAAAATGTGAAACATCAGGTTTCTTACCGGTAAAAGCCTCGTCTGGTGTACTCATGCCAAGTATCCGATGAGGAAAATGGTTTTATAGAAATACCGCTGTATTGCATGCCTCCGCCCACAGATGGAATGGTAGGCCCTGATCATGCAACATTGCTCATGTTGCACCCACAATTGTTCTATTCTTTCTTTCTGCGACCCCATTATACTGTGATTTATGAGGCACAATCAACTCTCCCCGAATTTCTTCTTTGCTGTAGAAGTTCTTGAATTCATTGGAGATGAACTCACCACCATTGTCGCTCCTAAGAGCCTTCACATGCTTTCTTGTGTCTTTCTCCACCAGTTCTTTGAACTCAAGAAATTTTGAGAATGTCTGATCTTTCTTCTACATGAAGTAGATCCAACACTTTCTAGAAAAATCATCAATAAAGATCACATAGTACTACAGACGTCTGAGTGAACTCTCTCAAGGATTTCTGAAGCTCAGTTCTCCTTCTCGTGAAAATTTTCCTTTGCATACTCCCTCATAGTACATCCCTTGCATGTCTCTAATTTCCCAAGAGTACCCTTGGGAAGACCCATAGAAATATGTTGCATGACCTTCAAGGCTCCATGGTGTAGATGGCCCAATCTTCTATGCCATAACTCACCCTCATCTCAAATCACCACTTTGTATGCCTTACCTATCAATGTTGTGAAATCATCTACATCAAGTTTATAAATATTCTTCACGCGAATCCAAATCTTCTTTGCTTGTCCTATTGCTTTATGTCAAAGGAAAAATTTTCCTTCACTGAAAACAACATCATAGCCTCTATCCTCCAACATTGCGACTGAGACCAAAATTTTCTTCAAGAATGGTACATGCATTACATATTTTAATAGAAAGGGTTTACCTGAATGTCTCTGGAAGGTAACTGTACCAATCCTGGTAGCACTGTATCGCTTTTCATCACCCATTTTGATATGCATTTGGAGGTCCTTCTCCTCCAAGTTACTGAATTTTTTTTTATCTCTCATCATATGAAAGGATGCACCATTATCCAAGTACCACACCGATCCCATTTCACTTGACACCATGCATTCAATGAGCGAGAATTCAAGCTCAAATTGTGAGGCAAAAGTCTCACGAGCTGCAGATCCTGAAGCCTTATTGTTCTTCTTCTTTTGTGGACAATTAGTGGCATAATGTCCATGCTCGTGATAGTGAAAACACTTCACTCTGGACATCTCGCAATAATTGCCATATTTTTAGGACTCAGATTTGTAATGAAATTTATTTCCTTTCCCCGTCTTTTCCTTGGCAGCCAAAGCACAATATTCTTCATCATAAATCTTAGATGAAGATCCATCCCTGGTATTCTGCCTGAATTCTTCTTTCACAAAACCCAACCAAATTCATTCCCAATCTAGCAACTTTTCCCTTCCATTGATAGAGTCTTGATAACTATACCAACTCTTGGGAATTACTAGAAGAGCTAGGCTCACCAAGTCATCATTTGTGATAGCAATGTCCATATTCAAGCCACACATGTCACCTAGGGTTTCTGCAAAAGAAGCTAAAATTACAGGTTTGCAACAACTAGCCAAAATTATGAGTTAAGTTCTTAAATGTAAATTTTGACCAATTTTGACTTGGAGAAATATAAATTCATGAAGGAGAATCACTGACTTGGTCTTGGAGGGGTTTTTGGTCAAGGATCTAGGTCTTGGAATTCTTCAATTTAAGATTCTATAAGAAGAATATTTCGTGTAGGTTTTCCTCTCAAGATTGGAGAGTTTTTGGCCCTGGTTTATCACCTATATCTTGTGTCCTTTGTCTTATTTTTCTTTATGGTTTGGTAGTTGTTTGATGAGGAAAACACTACAATAATCAAGTGAAAATATGAAGCTAATATAAAGAAGAAAAATCACATCAAAATCAATTATAATTGAAGAGAAATCATCATTATACTACTTCCCTATATTTATCAACACAAGACACACTCTTCTTTATCCCCTTACATGAATATCTATGCCTAGGATTATATATGGTGGTGGGTTAAATGACACACTAGGTATTATTCTACATGCTTAACAAAGGGGAAGATTATTCAATGAAAACAACTATTAGAATGTTAAAAACTAGTAATCAACTAAGAGTATGATTACAAAAATTCAAAGGAATGATTGAAAGCGAAATCCTACTCTAACTATTACTAAAAACCAACCTTTAAAGAATAATACCATTTCACGAAAGGAAATGAAAACGAATGATATTTAAGTTTTTAAGAAAACCACAACACTAAAATAAGTTGCAAGTGTTGAAGTCCAAAAAGAAATTGAATCACAGATACTAGCATGGGAACAATAGGTCCTAGTGATACATTAGTGTGAAGGCCAATTTAATTAATTAAATTGGTGCCATGTCTAATTTAAGTTTCCCTTAATTAGATTGGACAATAAAATGTAATCTTATCTCATGATCACTTTTAATAGTTAACTGAGTGTGATAAACTCAGTTAGCTCATGTATTTTGAGTTGAGGGTGGTTGGTGAGGCATGCAAAGTAATTCTATTAGTTATGGAGTTTGAATTGTAGTTGGTGCATTAGTTTAATGCATGAGTAATCAGTTAACTCAGTTAGGTGAGTTAGAGCCAGTTGAACTAGTTGTAACTGTTTGTTGCACTAGTGAGAGATCAAGTGAATTAAATATTATTTAATTCACAATCAGTGATCTACCATGCAACTGATGATTTACTATTAATAGCTTCATTCATGTTAGTTCCAGTGGAGACCCAATTGAGACAAAGGCTAAAGGGATGTTAACTATTGGTTGTGTGATTAGTAGGTTGCCTACATGCAACCAGACATCCATTGGATTGCCCATGATCCTTGAATAGTTTTGGAAGGCCAAAATTCTTAAAGAATAGGGATTTCTTTCACTGGGAATTGCGCAAGCAAAACAATTTGTTTGGAGGCTAAGAATTGGCTAAGTGTTGGTCGATTTTGTCTGAGATAGTGTGAGACAATTGTGAGAGTGTAGGAGACTCTTCTTAGAAGAGTGCATTATAATTGATTCATGTTTCCATGGTGAATATACAATAGAAGATAGAGGGGCTTTGAGAAGCAATATTTCCCTGGTAAATTATTTGTGTTGTGGTTTGATTTGTTTCTTTCTACACTTGTTGTGATTGATGCTCGTGTTTATTTTCTGCAATTGATTTGTAGAAATATTCAGTATCTCGCTTTAGTACATTGCATGATCGGATTGAATACATGAAATACATATTTTTTTGTATAATTTATACATGGTATCAGAGCACAGGAAATCAATATAATGGAGGAGAAGTTGAGTTTTTGACTAAATAGAATTTGAATTTGAAAAAGTATTCTTGGTGTGACAGACAAATCAGGATCGAAATGGCTTTCAATGGCTTGATATTGGAGTATGCATTCGAGGGAAGCTCTAACTATATTGTGTGGAAAGACAGGATGGAGGTAGTACTAGAGGACAATGGGTTAAAATAATTCATTGATAATGATGTTCCTAAACCCACTGTAGCAGATGCTGCAAATCTTGGTGCTTGGAAAAAGAAGGTTGCAAAGGCTAGGAGGATCTTATTGGAAAAAGAAGGTTGCAAAGGCGATGAGGATCCTGGTACTCTCCTCCTTTTGACTTTGCTTAAACTTCTTGGCAACTTTGCTTGCTAAGTAGACCTTATTTTACCCAAAACTTTGAATTTCAAGGAGTGAATACAATTTGATATTCTCTACTGCAAGTTAATGTCCTTAGCTTCACACATGTGGAGAATGTTGCCCAAAACAAATAAAAAATTATTTTATCTTCTTTTTCCTTTCTTCACTAGGAATTAGGTTCCTTTTTATTCCTTTATTGAACTCTTCTTTATGCTTGAGTGATTGTGTCTTGAGAGAGGTCGAGTACTCATTTATATAGTATTTACTGAGCCCTCAAATATGCCAAATTCACCTTCTAGATAGGTTGGCTTGATTATTTGTAGGTAAACTTGCTTGTAAGCACTTGATGAGGCCTTGGAGGGTCACATGAATTTATATTTGACTCAAATAATTTTCCTTATAATATGGACCATGCCATAAATGGGTCTTTCATGCATAAAAATGACTCATAAGTCGTAGAAGCTCTCAATGGGAGCTTGACCTATAAAATAAATTCCCCTTGAGCATGAAACCCATGCCTCAAGAAAACAATAATTTTTTTTTTCTTATTAAATCAAATACATAAGTTCATGATTACATATGTAATTATGAAGAATGAACCTAGTTACATATTTCAACACTCCCTCTTAACGAGGGAGGTATTCATAATCTATACAAGTTACTTGGACATTCTCAATATGAAGAATTATAATAAGAAGAGTTGGATCGGTAACCCATATGCAAAGAATTATACCAACCAATATTGTCACATAGCAAGGCCTTCACTAATAAGTCTATCTCTCCACAATATCAGAACACAATGCTAGCGAGGCCAATGACTTATAGATCCCATCATCTTTGTCTCTCAAGGCACATACACCACATGTGTGTTCACAGGTTATGTCCTACCAAGACTATTCTTGGACTCCAAATGCTCAAATAATATTGGTCCTCTACGAATACTCTTATCTTGGATTCCCTACCACATCCTCAAAGAGTATAAAATGCCATATGCTTACCAAATTCTCCATTATTACTTCCAAAGTGAAGACAAGAATGATGTGTCTATATATACCTCTTAACTATGGAGGATATACCCATTCCTGTGAAGGAATGTACCCATTCTTATAAAAATAATGTACCTAAGCTCCCACTTAACCAGGGACTTGTCCAAGCTCCCTCTTAACAAGGGACTTTATTTCCAGTAGCATCTCTTTGCTGGAGATCATGGTACCTTCAACTTATTGAAGAGCTCCTCCTTTTTATGTCATGAATTTTATTTTTATCATTATGGAGCCTTCTTATTTTTTGACTTGTTCATAGGGCATTGGCCATCCATCTCTTTCCTTCATAAAAAATGTTAGTCATGTCATCCTTTTTCTTCATTGCAAGGTGGTCTTCTAATAAACATTATTATTTTCTTCATACAACTACCTCTTCCAAGTCAAGTTTCATTTAATATTTTTCATCCAACCACATGAGTTATAGTTGTAGGTGACATATACAACTATTTTTTTGTAGCCCTATCTTAACCCATCAAGATATTTTTTTGTTAACCCATCAAGATTTTTTTCAAAAATAAAAATGAAAATCAAATGAAAGTTACCTTTTGTGATGACCCTTCATCATGACGTATTCTTGTAGCAACATCAACATCCTGCACACATATTGATACATCTCCAAAATATTCAATGTCAAGGGTCTCATTTCTTTCCATACTTCATCAGAGTCTTCATAGTTTTACCCATGGATATTTCATGGTAAATTATCCTAGTAATGGGTGTTGATATTCTTGTGCTCATAGTTGCATCTTTCATGATATATCCTTTTGATCTTCACATATTGCTCCCCTAGAAAATTCCATTCATATTTCCTTCATCTTTTTCAACCACCTCATATTCCATATGAGGACATATTATGTTGATTTCATCTAGTCAATATGTGAACCCTGTCGCATCCTTCCAACGAAAGAGATCCCTTTCCTCTGATCCTACTCATGATGTAGATTATTTACCCATTCTATTTGCAACTATATGATGTCATGACCTAATCTATCAATCATATGCATACATACCTCTTTTCTCATTTTGGTCATCTAGGATTCCTTCAACGACTTTCTTGGCTTCTGATTTTGGCTTCTTTTACCTTATACGTTTTCTTCATTGATCACTTTTTCTCATCATCTTATCATAATAATCACCCATTTTTCACATCAAGGTAGCTAAATCACATGTTTTAATTATTTTGTGTTTTAGTCAAAATTAAGCATTAAAATTAAATTATGATAGAATTGGAAAAGCCTATAATACCTTGTTTGAAGTAATGGTTGCAGGACACCAGTGCTAAAAAAAATGCACGGCTAGAAACTATGGGAACCAAGGATGGGTGAACACCTATTGGTTCACATCAAGATAACTAGATTAGGTCCGGTCAGCGTTGGTCAAACCTGACTAGCAGTTAAGAAATATCCCCTGATTTGAGCATGAAATATGGGCAGCATATGATTTTAAGGGATTTTTCCCATTTTTTAGAGATAGGTATTGAATTCGACTTGTAGGCCTTATCTAAATATATCATAAATTTATTTGAGAACTTTTATTCAATTAGTTACAAAATACTTGTATAAATATGTGATATTTAGAGGAGGAAAACATATCTTTAACTATGTGAATTTGGAGACGTTTTGCAAATTATTGAAAGCAGTTGGTTTAGAGTTATTTTGTTTCTATTATGTTTTATGCATGATGCTTGATCTGGTTTACAAGTCTTCCTGAGATAATATTCATCTAAGGTGCACAACAAAAGCGTGTAGGGCCCCCATTTCCGAGCTTGTGCACTAGTTTCTTCTTGTTTGGTATCATTTTGATTTGTTGTACTTTTCATTTCAGTTTTCTGTATCTTCATTTCAGTTTTTTTTACTTTCTTTCAGCATTCAATTCTTGGCTAAATTCTTATTGATATGTTTTCTTAAGAGATATCATGAATTGACCTCTCGTAAGAGATTTTGGTGTTTATTTAACTATCAGTAGGCTAGATTTATCCAAGGTTGTTCATATTATTTATATTTTGATTAAGTTATTGTTGATATGTTTTCTTAGGAGATATTATGAATTGAATCCTTGTAAGAGGAATTGATATTTCTTTCACAGTCAATAATTGAACTTGTCAAAATTTTTCATCTCATGTTTGATTAGTTTGTTGCTATTTGATTCATTAAGGAAAACTGATAATATGGAAGTGTGAATATTTCCATTGAAGGATTTTCTAATCCTTCTCCTGTAAGGGAGAATGAAGATTTCTTGGAAAAAAATACTCAAGGATTCCAATTAGTTAGGTGTTAAACTTGTAGAAAACTACCTCTAGACCATATATGTTGGAGTGCTTCTAAGATTACGAAAACCAGATTGATAAAAGAATTAATGATCTAATTTAAACTCATAAATTGGACCAACAATATTTCTTTGAGAGCACTTCAACCATATTGACATGTTAAATTCCTTTGTTCTCATCCTATAATTCAAACAATGAATCCTAGACAAAGTGAAATTCTCAGTGAGACATTTTCTTCTTCCAAGAGATGAACCTTTGAATGAATATTCCAATGGAGAATCTTGATTACCCTCATTTTGTAAATTTTCCTTTCCAATTATGTATGTTGAGTTCTATACTAGATGAATTTCTTCCACCTATAAGTACTATTCATGCTTTCAGTGAGGCTTCCAAGAGCCACTTCCTTCTAATGTTGACTGCCATAAACTTCTAATTCAACAATTTTTGAAGCTTCTTTTGATGATGTCATGAAATATTACTTCAATCGTATGCCATGATGCCATATCCTAAAATTATACATCATATCATGTTTCTAATGCTTCCCACCATGATAGCTATACTTTACAAGCACTTAAAAGAACTCGGTGGAGAATATTATCTCAATCATAGTAGAGATCTTTCACTTCTTCCTTCTTTGACTTCTTCTTCTCAGTATCTTCCACTTCTTTGGTGATATGGGATTATCCCCTTCCTATTTTGTTGTTGTCCTTCTTGAGTTTGGGAAAATATCTCTTGTAGTTCCCGTATTATTAACATCCATAACATTGAACCTTCGACATATTATTCTTCCTTTTATGAGGACCAAACTTTCCCTTTCTTTTATCCATGGCAGCAAATGCTTGAGTTTTCTCATTTGATCCTACATCACTTTTTGCATTCAACCTTGTTTCTTCAAATTTTCATAATCACCAAATTTCATTGAACATGGTCGCTTCCTTCTTTTCATAGATTCTAGATGTAAAGTTACCCCATTCCTATGGAAGTGAATTGAGAACTATAACACCTATTTCATTAAATTTGGAAGTATTCACTTGACCTATAATTTAAAACTTTAACTAGATTAAGTTTTTTCAAAATGTGGAATTATAAAATCACTTAGTTTACTAACTTTAATGTAGATATTCACCATTTTTGGTGAAAATTTTATGATGGTAAACTATATAAAACAAATTTATATAAACTTGCAAAAAAAAATCTTTCACATCTTAATCTTGGATTCCTTACATTATCTCTTTTAAGATTTTTTATGGTTTATACTAAAAGCTAAGTTTGTTAAAGTTATCTTATGAAAATAATGTTTTGTATGTTACTATTATTAACTTTATGAAAATAATGTTGTGTATGTTACTATTATTAACCCATTTAATTATAATATAATATAGTAAATATCATGTATGTGTTAAGTTACGATTATTACTAAGACAAGGTTGGCACAATTTAAAATTCTATCACCTTTGTAACACTTGTAATATTATGGTTGAAGATGAAAAACCAAATTTCAAAATACTTGTGGCACTACCAACCTTCTTGATCTTTTAACTAAACAAAATTATGATGATATTGAAACACTTATTTTAATGTTTTTTAGCATAAAAATAAAATTCTAAAGAATTTTGAGTAAAATATTTTTTTACGATCAATTTAAATGTTGAATGAGAGTAGTAGTATAATTTATTTATTATTTTTTATTTGTAATTTTGTGTTAACACTACAAGAAAAAACCACATTGGTGAGGGTCATGCTTGTGACGGACCTTTAAGGTCCATCACCAATGTCACATATGGTGACGGTCCTTAAAAAACCGTCACTGTAAGTGTATATAGTGATGGTCCTTTATGGTCCGTCACCAAAGACATTTTCAATGACAATTTTGGTGAGGGTCGTTAAAGGCCCATCACTAATTCTCTCTTTGGTGACACTTCTAGTGACGAACTTTTAATGACCCTCACCAATGCTCTTTTTGTTACTTTTGGTGACGGTCAAAAAATGTTCGTCATCATTGATCATTAAAAAACCGTCACTGTAAGTGTATATAGTGATGGTCCTTTATGGTCCGTCACCAAAGACATTTTTAATGACACTTTTGGTGAGGGTCGTTAAAGGCCCATCACTAATTCTCTCTTTGGTGACACTTCTAGTGACGAACTTTTAATGACCCTCACCAATGCTCTTTTTGTTACTTTTTGTGACGGTCAAAAAATGTCTGTCATCATTGATCATTCAATGGATTTTGATGACGCTATCCTTAGCCCAATTTAGTTTTTGTCAAAAGATAACGATTTAATGCCATTGTTATGATGGATGTTTTTATAATATGTCCAAGGCCATAGTGGTTAGGGTCGATCAATTTTTTAAAGTAATTAGTGTCTATTATTTCCCTCGAGTAATGACTAGTCGAATAGAGATTTCTAACGGTGATTTTGTAATTCATATCTATTATTTTTATTATCTAGAAAATTCCCTTTAGATAAATTTTTCTTGTGTGTAGGAAATATATTATTTAATACATAATCAAGCTGCGACAATTCTATTATTGAGAAAGACTACAACACTCCTCAACGATGGGCACACCTTAAATTAATGCTTTGGCACACACTAACATTTCTTAGCACCCCACATGTCTTGGAACATCTTTGTACCTAGAACATCTTGTGATGACACTGGCGCCCAAGCACATGGTGGCATGCACTAGCACAACATGGAACTCTCCTAGCATGTGTTGGCATGCTGCATATAGTCCCTAGAATGCCCTGGATCACCTTAGTTGAATGCATTGACATACATTAGCACTTGGCACACAATGCCACTTGACATGTACCCAAATAGAATATTTGGATTCCTTGCGAAAATCTACCGAAATGGAAGAAAAAAAAACCGGTCGAATCAGAGCTTGGATGAGGGAGATATCATTGATTTAAAATTAAATCTTTTTTAGAAACTTTTTGTAATGTCAGGACAATTACAATGTGCATGAGTCAAGAACCTATATGCATGCAAAGATTTGAGGAGAAAGGCAGAAGTTATAGACTTGGTGGTTTAGAGGGAGCATACATTACCTCTCAACATGCATCCTCATGAGAAGCAGTCTCAGAAGGTGGTGGAGTAGCTGCCACAATTGGAGAAGTAGAGAGGATACCGAGTGGAAGCGTCCACTCAAGCATAGACCTCCATGAGGGGGGAATTTCGAGCCAGATGGGAAGAGGGAGCAGCCATACCTCGAGGTGTAAGGTGGGGTGATTTGTAGACATAATCCCAAGATAAGAAATTTGGGCAAGGTCCATTGAGATGGCGTGTCTCATGGATTGAACCTGGCTATGAGGAGACCACAGTACAACAGTAGTAGGAAGGATCAGCTAGATTGAGGTAGTCAGATGTCAGCAAGATATAAATTAGAGTGAAAGATGTCAAATACTGGAGCAGAAATCAGAGTTAGCAACAGTTCAAAGGGCACGGATGCAGATGTTAGCAACAACATAGAGAATCCAATACTAGACAGGTGCAGTAGCTAGCAGCAGTCAGAAGAATCTGATGACAGATGCATTATACTGATTCAGTTGTTCGGAGGCTATTCAGTTTCAGGATTTGCAGGTGCAAACAACACTAGAGAAGTGTAGCATGTAGAAAATTCCAAAGGTACCGGATGGGGATAGATTGAATTCATTTCTTGTTGAGAGGGAGTGTTGAAATTTGCAACAAGAAATAGTGAAATTGGAAACTAGAAAGGACAAAAGAAAATGCACCCACACTGGTGAGGAATTTTTATGTACCAAGAGTGAGGAATGTGAGGCGTCTAATTTATTTTTCCCTTAAATAAATTGGACAATAAATTGTAATTTCATCTCATAACAACTTGTGTCAGTTAACCAAGTCATGATGATTGAGTTAGCTCAAGAAATTCAATTTAAGGTGATCGAGGTGGATATTAGTGGCCACCCACCTATTCCACTTGGGTCCCCGCCATTGTCTCTTTCAGTTTTTCAGTTTCCTTATTTATAGCACAATTTACTATTTTTGTCAATTTTTCGGGTCCTAAACTTTCGGAGCCATTTTGAGGCCCTAAACGACATTTTTTGGGCATGAAAGGTTTAGCTATTTCATAGAAATCACATTAGCAGTTGTATTCCTCGGAGAGATCTTTCTAACGAGGTATCATGTGCGTCAAATGAAGATCATATGACCAAGTTACGACCTCGAGAAGTTGGCTGCCCAACTAACCCCAACGGGGCCATAAACCCTTGGTGTTACATCTCCTCGGGTTAGGGTTTTGGTTGTTTAGGGTTTTCTCTTATTTTAAATAATAAAAAGGCCCCTGATCCTTATTGTAACGCAGTTTAGAGGAACATAACTATCAGTTGTATTTATAGAAAATTTCCCATGTGCAATTATAAAGTCATTAGGATGCCATGATGGATTGCGCAATCAAGGAAGGTCGATTTTCCTAATTAATATGGAGATAATTCCATAGGAATTGCGTGAGCAAGGCAGGCTGAAGGAAGGCTGAGAATTGGCTAAGTACTAGACCGATTTTGCCTAGATTAGGAGGAGACAATTGGCAGAGTGTTGGAGAATCTCAAGAGAGATTAAGCATTGTATTGTTTCGTGATTCCTTGACTTAATAAAAAATAGAGACAGAGGGTTTTGAGTAGTTGCTTCCCCAGATACATCTTGCATTGTGCGATTGATAACTTGTTTCTCATACTTACATGTGATTCATGTGCGATCGTGTTTTGTTTCCACAAATTGTAGGAAGGATTCAGTATCTTGTTTTAGTACATTACAAGATCAGATTGAATCCCATTGGTTAGATTTTCTACATGAAATAGAAGAGAGGGTTGATACCATCTTTCCTTGTGGTGGTTAGTAGGCCACAAGGTCTGTGATAAAGACCAACATAAATGGAGGAGGGCTTGCACTGTAATTTAGAGCCATAACAGAAGTCGACGTAGGCGTAATATTAACTGAGTTAACCCTAGTTTGAGGGTTGACATTGAAATATGAAGTTCATGTCAAGATTCAGTCAAAGAAATGCCCATAATCTATGGATCCATATGAGTTAGGTCGAGTCCCTTATGGAGGAAATAGTCGTGTTTTTTCTAAGGTTGGATATGGTTTTTTCTACAACAATTAGAAGTACATAAGTATAATGCCCTAGTTAGGACAGTTTCATAGCATGTTTAGTTCATAAGGTATGCCCTTAAGGTTGTGACAAATTTGTGTAGAAGAAGACGTGTTATGACCCTTAGAGCGAGGTTTATTTCTGCAATACAGACCGCAAATCTGGAAGATGGTTTGCAAATTCAGTATGTGTGGAGACAACAGATCCAAAGGAGGGTGGAACCTAAGCAGAAGATTAAGCATGCAGAAGAAATGTGCCATATGAATAATGGATTGATATGCAAAGGAATTGATTTTGGTGGATTGTCCATAGAGTTTTAGACAGAGATATGAAGCAACCTATAAAAAAGTATTCATTGGATTGTTAGTGGTTTATTTGTGACCCTAGTTCAGTCATCAACAGATTGTTAGAAGGATGATAATAGGAGTAGTTCATATTTGTTCATAGATTTGACAAAAAAGATCAAATTATCGATACACAAGAACATTGACTTTGAGAGGACTCAAACCATTGTTAAGTGGCAGATTTGAAGAGCCTTGGATGAAGACAATATTGTGGGCCCTAGATCAGTAAAAAGAATTTATTGTGGTTGGGAAGATTGATGGTAGTCCAAGTACAGTTGGAGGGTTGTTAGGTGACTGTCATAGAAGAGCCCTAACTCTTGTTCTTGTGAAGGACAACAAGATTGGTAGAAAGGCAGGTGTGTGCTCCTTAGATCACTTATAACTCACTCACACGTCCTATCACAATCTCTTAATTGTTCATTTCAATGCATTATTTTCACCTAGTGCTCCCTTGTGTGTCTCTAGGACTACCTAACGCTTCCTAGCATGTGTTGGCACACCATGGCACCTAGCACATATTGGCCACATGCCACTCTGGCACACTAGCATGAATTAATGCTACCTAGCATACAATGTCACTCCTCCCTTAGAATACCTGAAACTGTGTGCACTCCATGTCACACACTCTTATTCATTCATTTCCATGCATTTTACGTAATGCTTCCTTGTGTTTCCATGGAACTAGTAACAATAAACACACATTTAGCGCAGCACATCTTGGTATGCTTCCTAACTTTTCTAGAATCCCTTGGAAATATCTAACATATCTTTTCAGTCCCTCCTTAGAAAACTTGGCACTCCATATAATTCCCTATAACTCACTGGCACATATTGGCTCTTGGCACTTAGTGGCACTTAAAAACTATTGGCATGTGTTTGGATGCCTTGGAATTCCTTGGCATGGTTAAAGATAAAATTCATTTGAGATCAATTATTCACAATTAAGAGAGAACTAATAGAGGATGATTTGGCACTTAATACAAGCTAAAATATGGCCCTTGGCATGTATTGGCACTAGTGTTGGTATGCCTAGCATTCCCCTCTTGAAAAGGTAAGGTCTTGAATTACTAACCCTCATATGTGTTCACTTCTTTTCATTTCAACTTGGTATTCCCTTTTGTCACCTGAAACTCCTTGACACATGTTCGCATACCCTAACACATGGCACATTTCGTCATGCCTTAACACATGGCATGTCTTGGCATGCCTGGCATTTATTGACACTACTTGGCACGTATCAGCACACCCTGGAACTTGTTTAAATTCCATAGAATTCCCTAGCATGCCTTGTCACTCCCCCTTTGGCACGCTTGACACTCGCTGACACCCCCAACACACCCTCTTATTCATTCATTTTCACTCGATGATTTATGTTTGATGAGGTGCATGTCTAGAAATAGTTCCTTTAGGAGAATAAAAAAATGAACGCACCATTGGTAGAGGAAGATTGAGTTCAGTAACCTAAAGGAGTTGAGTTCATTGGTAGAGGAAGATTGAGGAGTTGCATAATGGAGGCCAGGAGGACCTTCCAGATGTGTTCAAGACATGTGGATTGAAAGGGATATGTGTGTCCACCATCAAAAAGTGGGTTAAGTGTTGTCTTGTTCAAGGTAGATTGGTTGTCAAAGGAGTAACACCAAGCCCTAATTGTATTCCTTGTATCAGTGTGATTGTAAAGGGCCATGATCCCTGGTACGAGAGCTCTAGCCTATTCTATTATAGTTTGTAATTTAATGAAGAATGGTTTGAAAAATTTAAAATATTTCATCTGAACTAATTGATTCCCTCATGTTTGTAGATTTCTTTGTGCAAAGTAGATGTGTTGTGGCACATGAGTGTGTTTTCATCAAAGATTCTAAGACCAAACCTAGATTCTCATGTGTCGTGGAAATTCAACATATGCGTTGTTCACCTAAGAACTACATGTAACTCATCTTAGACTACTCATGTCCAATCTTAACTTGTCCCACTTAAAAAGTTACCAAGACAAGGCTCATCACATCCAACTGTGGTCGTAAAACAATTAAGCAACATGGTTTACATCTTGACATGCCATAACACCTGACATGTCTTAAATTCCTTGGCATTATGTGGCATGTGTTAGCATCCCCTACATTTCTTGACATGCTTTACACTCTCTAACACATCCTAACACTTCTTGACTCACCTTGGTAGTTTAACATACCTTGGCATTTCATAGCATATAACCTTGTCACTCCCTCCTTAACACACCTAGAACTCATTGAAACTCCCTATCACCCACTCTTATTCATTTATTTCCATGCATTTTGATCTAGTGCTACCTTGTGTTTACCTGACACTCCCTAGCACTCCCTAGCACACATTGGCACACCCTAACACTTGGAACATCGTGGCATGCCTCCCTAGCACTCTATCATTCCTTGGAACTACCTACCATACCTTGTCTCTCTCTCCTTAGCACACTTATAGCTCATTGAAACTCCCAGTAAAAAACTCTTATTCATTCATTTCCATTCATTTTTGAATAGTGCTCCCTTGTCTTTCCATAAGATTCATTAACACTCCTTGGCACGTGTTGGTACACCCTAGCACCTAAGACATTTTGGCATGTCGCCCTGGCCTCTAGCATGCCTTAACACTTCCTAGCATACCTTGTCACTCCCTCCTTAGCACATGTGGAACTCACTGACACTTCCAATCACAAACTCTTATTTGTTAATTTCCATGCATTTTGATGTAGTGATCCCTTGTGTTTCCTTGCAACTCCTAGTTAACATTCCTTGCACGCGTTGGCACATCCTAGCCACATGCCTCCCTAACACTCTAGCATTCGTTAGCATTGTTGCTAACACGTCTAAAATTATCTCTATTCTACTAGGGTCGGAATATATCTATTATAATAGAAGGACCAAGGGTCTTGTTTTATTACTACAAGCGTAGAACATGTCGAGATTAGGAAAATCTCAATTCTGAGCACAAATATGAATGTAAGCCAATATGATTGAGGTTATCGTAAGCTGAATCACGATACAACCTAATAACAACCTGACTCTCCATGATGATGATCTAAGTTATATTTGATGAAAAATCAAGGAAGAAGCATAAATTTTAGAGTTTTTTTTTGTCTACTGAAGGAAGAATAACATAGACCAAGCCTCATAAACCCAAAAAAAAACTTACTTGATGGAGTTAACATAAGAAATAATATGAAATTTTGGAAAAGGTAACACATGAGACGTGGTATGTTGGGTCACCACTTTAGTGGGAGACACTTTGAATAGGAACCCCCTTTTGGGGGATTGTTGTGTCTCCCTTGCGGAATTTGACCTCTCTATACGGTACAGTGATTTTTCACCGGGTTTCTTGCTGATTCGGTTTTGTTAGTTGGAAATTAGTTGGAATGTTGTGAAGAGTCACAACCACATTTTCAATGGTGATGGAAATTGGTTGTGTGTGCAAAGAGTGTGACTCTATAATGAGCTAGAAGTTGGGTTCTGCCTCAGGTGGTCATGGAGAGATTTATAGGTGGTCGATTGTTAGTTTTCTTGGTTTTCACACCTGGTAACACATGAGTATTATGTTGGATCAAGAACACCTTAGTGGGAGGAAATTTGAACGAAAACTTGTTTTGGGGATCGATGCGGCTCCCTCGTAGGGGCTTTGCCTTTGTATGTTTTCGAGGATGTTGGATCCATGGTGGATGGGTGGAATTGTTAGTTTGTGTGAAGGTTAATGCAGTATAAGATTAGTTTTTCAGACCCATTTGAAGATTGACTAAGGGCCATTTGTAGGGTGATCAACTCCTATTTTGAATATACTAGGCCCAAGTCTCTTTGAATGGGGAACTTGATAGGGTGACTAACCTATCAGAGCAAGACCATGCGACAATGTCGATGAGTCAAGTTGTTTGGGAATGTAACCCTAATTGGGTGGTAAATTCAGTCCAAGGCTAAATATGGACAAGATACTGATAACGAACAAGTATTGTGAGGAAAAGATGAAAATGACTTTGAAAAGAGAGTTATAGTGCTTGATTGTTGGCATTGGTATTGTATGTAGAATTTCAGTGCCAATTCTCTAGAATAACGTTATCTATAATGAGAATTTTCCTTGCTAAGAGGGTTCTGAGGAAAATTTAAAACACAACACATAAAGGGCCACTATTCAAAGCCCAATTTTCACCCCATGTTTGTTGCATTGGTTTCCATGTATTGAGGTTTCCCTAAAGAGATGTGAAACACAAACCTGTTATATAAACTTGTAACCCTTGCATAATATAATTGTAGTAATCAATGTAGTCTATACAATGGGAAATTAATTAACTTTGTAAAGCACCCACCTAGTTTAGGTTGCATCTCCATTTTCGTATTCAATAAGGAGCTTCCTCTAGTAAGTACTTGAGCCCGCATTAACGTGGAAGGAAATATTCACAAGGCACCCTGTATTGCACAAAATGGTCATATATAAAAAGAAGCATTACAAAATAAAATAAAAGACTGAAAACCATTTTTGAAATTCATCTATTTTTCTCATCTTCAATCGAGAGAAGATAAATTCCTTCGAAATAATGTAGACATGACTCTAACATTGAGCATATCTATACCTCTACGAGGATCAGATGCCATACCTTTCAAGGTAGTTCTTCTGAGAACAAACTATGCTTTCCTAGATGATTCGGCGGTGACCAAAACAGTAACGTAGCCCATAGTTAATTTCCTAATCCAATTAGAGTTGGAAAATAAAATAAATACAAATTTTCATCTCATTGTTCAAGAAACGTTGAATGTTAATAGAGCTTTAAAAAATCACCACCAAAAATATAAAATATATTCATGAAATGGTCTGTGCACTTGTCTACATATTGAATTGCAACCATACACTGGCTTGACATCATTAAAACCTAGACTAAATTAAAATTATTGTGCTCGAAATGACATTTTTTTTATTGTGGAGGAAATGCATTTATTTTTTCTTAAGTTCATTCTTTTTAAATATTTTTTTTGAAAGTAAAGTTCATATTTAAATAACAAGTGGTCATTTCTTTCTTTCGTTTTCCAAGTTTGGGATGCAATAGGAACTGAACATTGAGGTCCTAGTGGGTCCCTTATTGAAGAAGTTGCTCTAGCTACAACAAAAATTGTAAGACATTGCTTTGAATATTTCAATGGTTATGGTGAGGACTTATGTATGAGGAAATTAATTGTTTTTGTAATCATCTAAGAAGTAGAAACAATATTTTCTATGCTTAAAATAATGAATGTCAAATGGTTATGGTTATTGTCTAGAAAAAGATAGTTTCCATATCACTTTTTTCTAGATTGTTTCTTGTCACACAATTTGTCTAATCAAATCCACACGAAATCATAGAAACATACATTTTAACAACATCCCTTGCGCCAACAAGGAAAATTGTTAGTGTATTCCTTTTCCATCCACTATTAGGATGGATCTAGTTCATATCTCCATCTCCTAAAGAAATGATCAATGTAAGACTAGGGCATATTAATGTTTTTGTTGTACGAATGGAATATTGCGGGGGAAAATCACACAAAAGACCCGCGTTTCATCCCTACCAGGTACACCTTCAAATATTCTTTGCCCTCCAAGAAATGATTTATCTCAATTAGAACACACGATTTAAACTCATTGAAGATTCACTCAAGAACTATACTCTACCCAACAATGTCATAAATTGTTCTAATATCAAACTTAGTCTAGTACTTTTGTAATTGTAAGTTCTTTGGCTTACAACACCACCTTCATCCCAAATAAAACGTCAAGCTTAGTAATGGGAGCTTAATACCCAAATATGGCTAAATATACCATATCCTCCTCTATCCACTTAGATAATACTTGAGTAGTATTTAACTACTCCAATTGCCATAATGCCTTAGTCACAAATTCATCTATCCCGAGATAGAAATTATACATTAACATAAAAAAACAAAGTCCTAAAAGCAATATTTCTTTTCCATTTTTCCCAAGAGCTAATAAAATGACTTTTTTTCCTCAAGCACCTCTTCCTAATGCCACCTTCTACCTTTCCCAATGCATTTACAAGGATAACTTGCATCCTAAATAAGCTTAGGAGAAATTTAGGGTCATGGTTAAAAACAATCAAGTCGCTTGAAGAAATTTTGTAGGTTAAACCAAACATCCTCGGTAATTGAACCCTAATTTAACTCATCTACCATATTTGAAAGATTTTAGACGATTATTTCCCATTATTGAGTGTTGGATTTATCATAGACTCAAGGTTAATGGAATGCTTCTAAATATGGCCTATTGTTGTCTAATGTCCTATTATATTCCACCTAATAGGGGCCAGAAGGTCTCACTTGAGACACATATAATAATTCCCAATAAGTAACGTGCAAAATGTTGAATATTTGAGTGGGGATCACATTCATTATGATATTATTAGCATCCATTTAAATCACTATAACAAACATCATTATGAATAAAAACTAACATAGATCACCCAAATATAGTACAAATACAAACACATAGGTAGAATAGTAATCCATTATACTAATAACATGTATAGTATTACCTAACTCTAATGTAGAGTGAACACAAAAAACTAATAACAAATGCAACCCCATTACAACTTCTCCCTAATATTGAATATATTTATGTATGTTATAGACCTTGCATATATAGGAAACTAGAGTGACCTCAAAAAACTCGAAATTATAATAGAGAATTTACCAACTATAAGCCACTCACCACACAAATAGACTACAAAAAGTCTATTTCTTTAGAGAGATATACAAATTATCTAGAAAACTAGGTGCAAAAAACATATGCGCTGACTCTTTAACCTTATATAATCAACCTTTTACATATTTACTTCTATAATTTCATATTTTTTTTTAAATTGAATTTTTCTCCATACTAAAACTTTGTAAAAAATGATCCTGCCTTCCTACTCACCCCTAAGTTGGATTCTATCCTTCATATATGTCTTCTTTGTGACCCCAAAAAAAAAAAAAACCACACGCATTCCATATCAAAATATCAAAAAATTTCAAATATCCAATTTTTTCATTTCCCTTTTATTGGAGAGTCAAAATATAAAAAAAAATTCAAATATCATTTTTTTTTTCATTTCCCGCTGCTTTGTCCAGGGAAAGAGGAGGAGGGTTGCCTCAATTGCGGTGATTTCTTTCATCAGAACGAATCAGAACAATATTCCCCAGCCTGGGGGCACTGGCCCATCCATAAATCCTCCATCTCTCTTCGCAACTTGATAATACTTCTGGACAAACGCTTGAATTGCCGTAATCAAGGTTATCCACTCGCTCACCAGAGGCCAAAGATTTGATCGAGGGTCTCCCAAGAAGTTCAAGGAAGGCATCGGTAACGAAGAGGCCGAGGTATAATTATTTTCAAGGTTCCGTCTGCTGACACAAATTCCTTTTCACTCTTAAACCCTTGCTGTCTGTTGAAAAAACGTAATACTTAGTTGAGATACCCGATAGGCTATTGTTCTTCAATTTTTTTCCAGAGAAATGTCAAACTCTCTTCTTCCCTTATGTGCTATTAGAGTTTACCCTGGGTTTAATGTTGGTGATACAGTTGTTACAATATTTGAGAAAACGATACCCCCCTTAACAGCATTTACTCTGTCATGCATGAAATTGTCCTACATTCTGTCTGGTCTGTTTAGTTGTTGAACATCCAGACCACAGGATGCCAGAGCTGTGGCAGATTCTATTCCTTGATACTCGAAATTGTGGCATGTAAAAGCAATCCTTGCTGAATTAAGACCTTGAGGGGCATAGATATCCCAATACATCGGTGCAAAAAATGAAGTTTGCCAATCGTGGCAATGAATTATGTCTGGTTTCTTTCGAGATTGTAGAAGAAACTCCAATGCAGCTCGACTAAAGAATGTAAAACGTCTGAAATCGTCACCCTCTCCATAGAACTGTCCTCGCCAAAAGAACTTTGCTGGATGGTCAGGCTCAATGAAGTACACAGGAAGACCTTCAACTGTCCCTAACCAAACTTTGCTTTTGAACAACTGACCATCAAAATATGAATCAATCTGCATGTCCAGAACCTTTAATTTTTTTACCCGGCTGTAATCCATGCAATCATATTTTGGAAGTATGATTTCCACAAGATGCCCCTTTTTCTGTAGTGCTTTGCCAAGGCCAGTCACAACATCTCCTAAGCCTCCGACCTTGGCAACAGGAGCCATTTCTGCTGCAATATGCACCACGTGCAATCCTGGCCTTGTACTTGCTTTTATGAGTTTCAGAAGGTCGGCAATTATATCCTTCTCGTTCTTATCCTTGCAGTGTGCATAAGCGTCCCGAATGTGTGATTCCCTGCGCCAAGCCATATCCCTTAATATTTTTGCATCATCAAAAGCCATCTTCTTCTCAAGCATCTAGCCATCTAGAGAAAGAAGTAGATTGCTCCAAAAATCCCAAGGCAAGTCTTGAACAGGTCCATCTAAAAATCGTTTGTTGTTTTCATGCTTCAGCTGTTCAAGACTCCTTTGAAATTCCTGTACTTCTTCTTGATATATTTGAAGCTGTGCTTTTATATCATTGTCTGATTCAAGAAGCCGCTGCTCTAGAATTTTAATCTGCTCATTTAAAAGTAAATTTTCTTCCTGTGTCTGTTCTAATAAAATTTTATCCACTTGAGCTTGAGCCAGAGCTTCTTCTAGTCTGTCAATATTCTCCTGAAGAGCTTGGTTTTTTCTTGTAATATCATTTGGAAAAAGCATTCTCTCAGTCGATTTCTCTAGCTCTGCTTGTAATTGTTCGACCTTTCTCTGTAAGACCTGGCACTCAGACTTCACTTTTGCAAGGTCACTTGCATTTGCCTCAGCAATCACAAGCTTGGACTGTAATTGTTTAGTACTTTCCTCCAGAGCTAACCTGTCTTTCTCCATCTCTGCAATATATTGACCATTTTTGCTGATTTCAATTAGTTTTGATTTTAAGACTTTTACCTCTTCCTTAAGTGACTCATTTTCAGCCTCTAAGGCCTTTAGCTCACAACAATAATAGGGGACTGACTAACATGTTCCTTGATAGTTGTGTTGTTAACCTTTAAATCTTTTCCATCTTTCCAAATGCTTTCTCTTTCAGCAATCTCTTTTTTCAAAATCTCAACTTCATCTGCAAGAAGCTCAGTTTTTATCTTTTCCTGTGCATCATACTTTAGTTTTGCATCTGTTTCTGCTAAGCGTGTCGATAAGAGATCAATTTCCCCTTGTAAAGATTCTTTCTCAGCATGAACCTGATCAAGCTCTTTCAAAGCGCGGGCACGTGCTTGGTTGAGTAGCAGAATATCTTTTTCTGCATCCTTTATCATGCTGATCAAGTCCTCAACTTGGATCCCAGAATGCCTTTTTTGGTTATCATTCTGCCTCCTTTTCACAATCTGGATGTCTTCTCCAACCTCATCCATATTTGACTGCTCCATGACTTCTGCACCTCCAAAGAGTTCCGTGTTACCATTGAATGTGGCCAACTCTGGATCATGTGTGATGTCATTTGGTGAAGCACTTGGAAGTTCAAGTTGTTTTTTTACGCTTTAACTACATGTGTGTTGATACGGATGACTATCTAAGCCAACGGTTGGACTCTTCAGAAATCTTCCTTGTTTGTGCTACTTTTGATACTGCTTTGACCCGGATCGGTAGTATTGTGATTGTGGATCGCTAACTAAAGGCAGCTCATCATCCTGAGAACTGCCCTATGTTCATAACCCCATATCCAAATGGGTGCAACAAAGTAGTCTGCCTATTCTCGTGGTAGACAACAACGATTTGAGTGTGTCCTATTCTCGTGGTAGACAGCAACGATTTGAGTGTGTCCTATTCTTGTGGTAGGTTTTTGTGAGAGTTGGCGAATTCTCATAATAGATGGTAATCAACTCGGTCCAATTTCACTCACACAAGCCATGATGAACTAGTCACATAATAAAGACTATCTGATTTAAAAATTGATAATAGAAACTTGAGGCAAGACGCACTATGAGTTGGTTGAGAAAACATGCTGATGAACTAGGCACATGCATAATGGAAACGGTCTGATATAAAATTTAATAATAGAAACTTGAACTAGGGTTTTTTCTGTTGGTTGTTTTCACAGGTCATAAACCCGCAAAAAATACATAGCAGAAAATCTGACTAATTTTCGATAAACAGATTTTCCATCCAGAGATGGGTTTCTGTTGTGGGTTAATATATGGGTTTTGTATTTTATGGATTGTGTTTTGTTTGTTCCAGTTTTCTATGGATTCATGTTTTTTATTATTTAATAGGAAGAGTCGAATGTATTGAATCAGAAGTCACATATCTTGTTTTTATGGATCTCTGAGAAAATCAATAGCTTGGCCATATAGAATAAGATACTCACATAGAACAACATACTTAATTTGATTGGCAATGGACCCTCCTGACGATTTCGGGATAAAATATCCTTTTTATTATCCACTGCACAACACGAGTAGAAGTGGAAGTAGCAACAATAGTAGTGAGAGTGAGAGAAGATGCAGGTAGAACAAGAAGAGTTCGCATTTAGATATATTTAGATATTGATGGAGAATGTTAACTACCATATTTAAAGGAAGCATCTCTTGATACAGTGCTGATCTACAGCCCTAATTTATGTAGGAATGGTGAATTATCAATTGAAAATATGTATGAGATGCTCAATAACACTCCTGAATAAAATACTAGAAGATGCAGCCCTAGACCCAGAGTAGTGGGAATCCACCAAGGAAAACGGTGAATTTTCTGAATGGCCATGAAAAATGAGAGGTGGAGGAAGATTATGGATCAGGGCATGGAGGAATGTATCCTAAGCAATGAAGAGTCATATCCACCTGAAGGATTTAGGCTCTGCAAGCCTGCGCACCAGTCTTACACCTCAACTTTGCAATCATAGCTCAAATCTTAGTAGCCCCACCACATTACTCTTGAGCTTAACGCACCTCACCAAAACAATACTTCAGCCACACCATTTTTCTTCTCCTCAAAACGGCAGCTCCTGCAACAAATTTTATCAAATAAGTGATTCCAGATCGTTATTTAATTCTTTTTTGGTAACTGCAATGAAACTAGTAAGAGAAGGGAGATAGCCAGTTCTGCAGGTATGTCCATGATGCTTAGTTATGATATGGGAGCTAAGCACAAACCTTCATGTTTGAGTCTGGGCGAAGTAGTTTCCAGCCTGTGTAGAGGTTTGGGCTTGTTCGAATTAGGAGAACAATCGCAACTGGCCTTGACGATGAAATAGAATGTTGGAAAAAAAATACATTGTATCATATATTGGGTATGCTGGAGCTTTGTTGGACATGAAAGTTAGACTGCACAATATGTGTATTGATTCCTCTAGACAACTCAAACACTGTTCTTTCAACTCCAGCAAAGTTATTGCCAAGTCTGAAACAAACAGGGGACCTATTCTATGATTTCCAGCCGAAATACCAAGATGTTGATTTTTCTATGATGCCCAGAACAGAGAATAGCAGTGTTACTTGCATACCAAGCAGCACAACCATGCTTGCCAACAAAAGAGACTAAAACAAGAAAAAAAATTGGTTAAACTAGCGTTAACAGAGTAACCGCAAAACATAATGTTGAACTTAGTTTCCCTTCTTATTATCTTGCATGTGTTTTACAACAGACCCTGCACTTTCAACAATAAACAATACTTCATTTTATGGCTAACATGAACGTATTCACTTGGTATTAGATGAATTGGAGCAAGCTCATTAACAAGCTAATTTCCCCATAACTAAGATACTTCAAAAACATGATTGGTATGTGCATTGTTCCTAGTTGAATTCTAAGTGGAGGCATTGCTTCTATTTTGAGTTTGTATACTATATTTCAGTTGGTGAAATGTGGGAGTATTTCCTTCTAAGCATTTGTATTTTGGACTAAAACTCATTTAACTAGGTAGTTTTCAAGACATGCCTGGTTGTGAGATTGCTTAAACATTTCAGCACACAAAAATAGGGGTGTTATCTTGGAAATTAAAAAATGGAATGGAATCTGAAGTTGTCCAGCACCATGCCCTCATTTCCTATGAATAGTGTGCTTTATTAATTGAAACTGGGCTTCCTTTATACTGCATAAAACTGCAGCAACATTTTTATATACTTTATTGTAGTTGGTGATGTTTGGAAGTATTTCCTTCTTGCACAAAAAGGTGAATTATTGTAAGTCCACAAGATCTAGTCTTGGTTAATGAGGTCACTATATTTACCTTTAAAATTTTATATACTAGCAATTGCACTAAAATGGTACTATAGAGGAAAAAATCTTAAAATTTCAACCAAAGTTAGACTGAGAAGATCCGTCTGCCATGATCAATATTTATTGCCTCCCTTCCCCTTTCATCTACTATGTTCTCCTTTTTTTTCAATACCTTGATTGTGGTTGTTTTCCTTAAATTTCCTCCATTGTGCCCCCTTGAGGCATTGACAGGGATTTCTGTAATATCCTCTATATATGGCTCATGTTCTTAAGGTTCTGATATGACCAAGCCTTTAATTTCGACTTCTGTAGGGAATAGAAGCAGAGATTCGGGTAAGCCCTAATCTTTGGAAGTGCTTCTTTTCAGTCGATTAATCAATCAGGATAACATCTAATTTTCTTCGAGAGCCACAAAAAAGTGTCTTTTTAAGGTTCCCATAGAGACCTCATGCTTGCTATTTGCAGTACCCAAATGAAACACCTGAATCAGATTCCAACACCTAAACTTTTCTTTAGAACAAGCCTCCCATGCAGCATTTATCCAAACATGTAAGTCTTCCCATAACTCTATCAATAACTATCTTCAAGTATCTCATGCGACATTTTTCCAAACCTGCAAGTTTTCCCATAATTGTATCAATCAATAACTACCTTCAACTCAAACGACCATTTTCTCATATAGATTTAGTAATTTGATAAACTTCCTGCTAAAAGACAGCTCCTCAGTGAAGCTGCGAAAATTCCTGTGTTATTTTGCAAGCAGTGACTGATTACAAGGGAACAAATTTGTAATTTATGCATCCGTCTTAACTGTGCAGGAATAAAAGACCTTCAAATTCTCTCTATAGATTTTAATTTAAGTGAAACTTTAAATATAAATCATGTGAAAAAGGAGAAAATATATTTGAATTTACGTTAAATGCATGAATGATTTAGGGTATAAAGGGGAACGTGCCTAATCTATATGCTATGCATTTTGATTGAACCTTTTGGTGCTTATCAAAGAGCTACTTATACAATATATTATTTTATTTTAATTCCAATTTTAATGAAACGTATTTGTTGATTTTTTTACCTAAATTAATTTATAGTGTCTATTTTCAAAATAGGAAGATATTAAAGAGTTCATTAAATTTATGAAATTAAAAAAATTAGGGTGGTAAAACACACTGTATAATATTACAAAATATATATACAAATTAATTAATCAATAACTATCTTCAACTCAGACGACCATTTACTCATATAGATTTAGTAATTTGATGAACTTTCTGCTAAAAGACAGCTCCTCAGTGAAGCTGCGAAAATTCCTGTGTTATTTACGGCTTTGGCTTCTAGTTATGCCCAGGTTAAAGAGAGTTCCTGAGCGAAGCTATGAACATTATTTTGTGTTTATTTATGACTTTGGCTTCTAGCTATGCCTAGGTTAAGGAGACATCTATTCATAAGTTCCCACTTAAAGTGAGTCATAAAGTTTTTTGAGCAGTTTTATTTCAATCCTGTACATAGCAACTACTAGCTAGAAAATATTGGAGGTAGCAAGTTACACTTTCACATTGATCAAAAACAACATGTCAGTTGGGGTTTTGTTGTGAGTTCAACCCCTGGTCAGGATGATTGAGCCAAAGAGTGGCTTAAGGGGAAATTACAATTCCACAACTTCAAACCAAACCATTAAGGGAAAATTATCAATCCACAACTTCAAACCAAACCATTAAGGGGAATTACCAATCCACAACTTCAAACTGAACCATTAATGATATATATTATGAATACGCGGTGGTAGAGCATCCCATTAGCCAAATGCAGGGCTGTGTTCAATTTATAGCTTGTTGAGTTTTCAATATAAAATCCATTGCAGGATGAACTCTTTTTCTGCATTTTGGAAAAACTATCAATTTTGATTATATTCGTCTTTCAAAGCAGCTAGAGTTGTGTTAGGATTACTGTAATACAACCCCAAAAATGTGGCCATTTTTGACTAGGGGCCAGCCAGTGACTGTGGCTATGCATGATGCACCTATTAAGGAAATGGCATGGATTCCAGCAATGAACTTGCTTGCAACTGGAAGCTGCGACAAGACACTTAAGTATGTACATGATGGTTTTCTTTGATTCCGTCTCTCTTTGCTTATTTATGTTATGAGGTTGCTTGTAAATGTTAGTGGAGTTGCGACCTTATGAATTTTAAACCCATTTGAGCACAGTGCCAAAAATTTAATATCTTTTAGGCTTTGAGAGACATAGAAACTTCTCATCTGGCCAATTTTTTTATAAAATTATATGAGATAAAGGGAAAAAAAAATTGTTAGATTAACCCAGGTCCTAGATTAACTACTCAACATTCTTTGCTTACTGCCATAGCCTCGTACCTATGCAAACCTTGTTAGAAATAGAGACACCTTCCTTTTAATTTGGATCAGCATTGTATTCTGAAAATCTTCATATAAATTGTGTTGTCCCTGGTGATAAATTTTAATGCCTGGAATCTCCTGCTTGCAGCTGACTATCACTCTCTCCTTTTATTCATACCTGCCTTGCTCCACACGTACGGGGACCAAAGGTTGACTAGAACATTAGCAACTTGAAGTTATTTAAGGAAACTGCATCAACCTCTCTTCCAAACTTGAAGCAAATTATAAAAGCTTCCTCGACACCTTTGCTCCACAGGCTCTACCCTTGTCCCGAGACATTTACAAGCTTCATAAGCAGGATATTTTCTCCCGTCACGGTGAGATACTGCCCCCTCATCGAGGATCTTGTATTTGCCATTGAATGATGACATCTAGCATGTTTAGAATATTCTCCAATTCTTCCTTGACGAGCTACATCTGCTATATAATCATCAAACTTAGGAGTTTTATCTTTGATGCCACGAATGCTCTTGTAGTATTTCTGAACCGTACTCGGTTCCTCTTGGATCTCCGTGATTTCCCTTTGAACTTTTTAAGCCAAGGTCTAGTTCACCTTGCTGCTGGAATTCTAGCTCTGTAAGTCTTTGCTTAGCAGCACTGAGTTACCACCAATGAAAATGAAGAAGGGCTCATGCAAAGGGTTCATATTTGATCTTCAATAGGTTGACGCGAGGATAATATGAGGATCCTCTTTACTATCCCATTTCGATCACTGAGATTTTACAACTTCAAATCATAATGTATATCCAATTTTCTTGGATGTTGGAAACTTCCACAAGTTCAACCAAAGGCATTGGAACGTTCACAATTGTTGTCTAGCATGAAATACCATAATCTGAACTTTTCAAAGTTGATGTTTCTGTAGTACTCTGAATTCTCTTAGGAACTTCACTTTGACTTTTCTCAGGAGGAGGAGATGGTTCTTCTTGACCTTAATTGGATGTGCCCTTTTTCCTCCTGCCATAAAATTATAAATCACGGATTCCCTATACCCTCACAGTCCTTATGAAGAGATATAATGCTGCTACATATTCTAGTGTCACAAAGATGGGCCTTATATCATCATAATAAATTCTGTCACGAAGTAGCATCCCTCAGGTTTTCGCACAGGATGTCACTAAACTCTGATTCTTGATGATTCAAAAGTTTTGTATGTCTTTGTATAGTTCAGATCACAAATATACATGTTCTACTTGTCATAGAGATGCTCAGAATTTTCACAAATGTAAATTCTGTAAATTTTGTCCTTGGTGCTAGCTCTGCTGCAAGTACAGTGTATGATCCCATGCTTTCCTCCAAACAAGTGAAATAGTTCTCAAGTTTCCTTGGGCTTCAACATGGTTTTCACTGAAAGGTTCTTTGTACAATATAATTGTCTCAACAAAAGGAGTTAGGATAGTAGTATATGAGAAATTCATTTGTATGTGTCCATATTTGATTCCCATTTGCGTGACAACAGCATTCCCTTGTTGCACGAATGTCCAACACTACTATGTCTATAATGATGAAGACATTAGGGTAAGTTGTTGGATGGACTTGGAGGTTCTTGATCAAACCCACTGAAGGAATCTCTCGGGAATCAAATTCACATACATTTCGATAGGGTCTTGAAGTCTTCAAATCCATTTTCTTTGGAACTTCAAGTGCGATTACATTCATGGCGTCTTCGGAGTCTAGCTTACAGTTGTGCAAAATCCAAACTATTACCACCAATGAAATGAAGAAGGGCTCATGCAAAGGGTTCATATTTGATCTTCAATAGGTTGACGCGAGGATAATATGAGGATCCTCTTTCCCATATAATTTCGATCTTTGAGATTTTGTAACTTCAAATCATAATGTCTATCCAATTTGTTTCTTGCATGTTGGAAACTTCACAAGTTCAACCAAAGGCATTGGAACGTTCACAATTGTTGTCTAGCATGAAATACCATAATCTGAACTTTTCAAAGTTGATGTTCTGTAGTACTCTGAATTCTCTTAGGAACTTCACTTTGACTTTTCTCAGGAGGAGGAGATGGTTCTTCTTGACCTTAATTGGATGTGCCCTTTTTCCTCCTGCTATAAAATTATAAATCATGGATTCCCTATACCCTCACAGTCCTTATGAAGAGATATAATGCTGCTACATATTCTAGTGTCACAGAGATGGGCCTCATATCATCATAATAAATTTTGTCACGAAGTAGCATCCCTCAGGTTTTCGCACAGGATGCCACTAAACTCTGATTCTTGATGATTAAAAAAGTTTTTTATGTCTTTGTATGGTTTAGATCACAAATATACATGTTCTACTTGTCATAGAGATGCTCAAAATTTTCACAAATGTAAATTATGTCATTAAGTGCAGCTTCAGACTTGGAATTGATCAGAATCTTGGCTTTTATTCACAGTGATGATTTTGGTCCCTTCTATAGACTATGTACCTTAGTCTTTTGGTCCTGTAGCATAGAGTAGATTGCAGACTTTTGATTCATTTTGCACAAAGGTATAGAGATGCTCAGTCCTTTATGTCACAGATAAGACTTGTTTTGCATGTCTTTAAGTTCATCATTTGTACATTTAAATGCCTCAGAGATGATCCACATGGTTTTGGTTTCTTTTAACTTCAGATCACAATGCACTTCTATCCTTCGTCTCACAGTGCCACATATTTGCATTGATTACGAAGATGATGGTCTTTTTAGATGTCAAAGATGGATAGTCTCCCAAATGAGTCGAGCTGCCTTATATAGTGTTAGATAGACCTTGTATCGTTTCATGTTGGTGTCATCATTGATGCCTTGAATCTTCAAATATTTGTTGCTATAGTAAGCTTCAGATACCTCATAGAAGTGTCACACAACCTTTTTGTATTGATCGAAGAACAGTACCTCAGATATTCGTTTTTTCCCAAACAAACTTGCTTCAATCATTATGGCAATTTTGGACTTGTTCATACTCTCAGACTAGCCTTTGAACTCAGCAGTAATAGATGTCAGCTACAATATTTTGGTTACTCGAACTATACAAATATCATGAATACACTTGGTCTTTTTGATTCAGAAAGGAGCGCACAGTCATGCTCAGATGGCCACTGAAAGTATTGTCACAATAGGTTGTCTTCTTTTAACTGATTTCATATAAGCCATTTGCTTTTTCTTTGAGTACTTTTTAGATTATAAAGATAGTGAATTGTATGCTTATCATAGGAGAAGGTGCCTCTGAAATTCACATTAGTACAGGAAAATTACTTCATAAATCAACATAGAGACTCAAATATGTGTACCTATGCCAGATATTTTGTCGACAACAGATATATGAATTTCATCCTTGATTTACAGAGATAATGCCATAGAGTCTTTGCATGTATTATAGGTCTCTTTTTCTAGCCCTTAAGTATTTCGGTCCTTCCTTTATTGATGAGCTCGGTTCACAGGAATATTGATGTCTTTCTTCAACTTGAATCACAGAGGTACTGTGCCTCTTTCAATTCGTATTTTAAGGAAAGGATGTCACGGAATTTGTATGATACTCTGCTTAAGGTGCCACATGGATAAGCAAATAAGCCAACAAACTGTTATCTTCAATCTGCCTTTCCTTCAACCTAGCTCCGATACCATGTTGAGAAATCAAGATGCTTGTAGATTAGGGTAGATTTCTCTTAACTTGATAATTAATTGTGAATGTTTGTTGACTTCTTGTTACTTATGTTATCTTAGCTAGTCATGAAAATGTTTGAAGGAATCCCTGAATCAACTTATGAATTGTCCCTGAGTGATCTGGTGGAGCAGAAGGCTGCCATGCAGAAGAGATCAAATGAGGAAGTGCAAACAGAAAAATATAAAGCAGAGGAGAGGAGTTCAGGAAAGCAGGACAAGAGGAAGACAAGTGGAAGCTATATAAATGGGTCAAGTAAGAGTAAGGGAGAAAATACTAAACCATTTCTTCTCAATATATTTATTCCCAGAAGCTTGACAAACCGGTTTCATTCTACCTCTAGGTCAATACCCACAAGTTGTTCTCAGGTGAAGAGCCATGATTCAGAGAAAGGATCAGGGAATACATATCCTGTTGCAAACCTGTATAAGATAAAGACGTCCTATTCTCCTACTGGTTCTTCAATTGGCTTCTCCAAGGTGTCTCCTAGACCATTTTATGCCCAGGATGGTCAGTCTTATCAGGTTCTCCCAGCTTCTACCATACATACTGGTTATAATTTTGGCCTTTGGAAATTGAGCATGAGTCGATGCTCATTCTGTTGCGGGTACACTTTCTTCTCCAAGACTATTTTCCAGGTGCTTCTTCTGTGTTTCTCTTCACACAACTTCTGAATTTTCAATTTTTGACCATTGAATAGATTTTATCTTAATTATGAACTGGCAAACCCCAGGGTTCAAGCTTAACTCCATGCTTAATAACCACCCATGGCTTAAGAATTCCACACCAGTCACTTACAAATTCCAAACATCACAATCTATCTACTTACAATTTCACTTATAACAGCCCCAGTGCCTTGAGATGCTATCTTTTACTCTTAAAATGTGGGAATAGAAGATTATAACTTAATGGGGAGGTAGCACCTTCATTAAGAACTGATTATTTTATTAAACCTATCATTAAGGAGTGGAAAGATGGAACCTTAAAAAGTTTGCTTTAGATGTTTCTTCCCACGTCAGTCTTGTTGTTGAGTGTGAACTTCATCCATGCTTTTTGTTGAAGTTTTATCAGATTTTATCTCTTTATGATCATGTTTTATCCATGTCGGTCGACATCAGAATAATTTTTGGCATGCAAGTAAACTTTGAGAAAGTTGTCGAGTGTGAACTTAATCCATGCTTTTTGTTGAAGTTTTATCAGATTTTATCTCTTTATGATCATGTTTTATCCATGTCGGTTGACATCAGAACATTTTTTGGCATGCAAGTAAACTTTGAGAAAGCAACCCCTGAGTCATCCTGAAGTCAAAGTCTTTCTGCATATACATCAAAAAATGTTAGGACATGCTAGTGAAAATTTGGAAACTACTAATTAACTATTGTCTGTTTTCTTTTTGTTTATTTTTTTATCACGAGAATCGATAATTAACTATTGTCATTTTTCTTTCTATTTCTTTCTTTTCCCTTTTTTTTTTTTTTTTTTTTAGTATTAGGAGAATTTCTTTCTTTTTCCTTTATTTTTTTTTCAGTATTAGGAGAATTTCTTTCTTTTTCCTTTATTTTTTATTTTTTGGGTATTAGGAGAATTCCTAAACTTACTGCCTGTCTCTGAGGAGGCCCAGGGTCATGTCTGAGGGACTGACCCTATACTCCTGAACCTAATGCATTATGCAACTGCCCACAGACACGCTAGGTGTGTTAACTGAGTTTCAAACCTGGGTGGGGCCTTGATATTGCTCAGCAAAAACTTTCTTCCTTGGACTAATCTGGGGGAGGTCCAGGATCAACCTTTGTGGCTTCCTTATCACACCAAGAGTATATCCAGCAACCTGTAAGCCAGATATACCAGATCTTATGATTTAGCAAGAGCGGAGACTCTAGGAAATGGGGAGTCTACTCCTTGAGGTGAGATCATAGCAAGCCATATACTCAATGATATTTGAACCGCGGTCTCGTTAGTTTCACCCAGTAAAACTTACTGTTAAACCACATATCACTGTATAATTAACTATTTTCTATTACTTGAAACATTTCTAAAACTTTAAAGTCCCTGGCTGATTGGATTGCTCTAACACTGAGCTGCTTGCCCTTTCATGATGTGGGTTAACTGAGTTTCGAACCTAGGCGGGGCTTCAATATTGGTCAGCAAACACTTTCCAATGCAAGTCGTCCACCGTTTGGCCTAGCACAATAGGCTAATTAACAATTTTCTGTTACTTGAAACATTTCTGAAACTTTTAAGTCCTTGGTTGGTTGGATTACTCAAACACTGAGCCACTTGGCCCATGCAAACACTTTCTAATGCAGGTTGTCCACCGTTTGGTCTAGCACAATAGGCTAATTAACAATGTCTGTTACTTGAAACATTTCTGAAACTTTTATGTCCTTGGCTGGTGGGATTGCTCTAACACTGAGCCACTTGCCCCTTCATGAGGGACGCCCTTAAGGGTTCAACATAGATGTGTGTATTCCTATTTCCAACACCCTCGTCAGGCCACACTTTGGCTAAGGTCCCCTGGCTAACCTCAAGCAAAACTAGCTCTATCCTCGTTTTGAAAATTATACATACTAAGATTTACCCCAGATTTTCCCTTGGCCAGTGTGCTGTTGTACTACTGAGCTACATGCCCCTTCATTGTGGGCATCATTAATGGTTCGACCTAGATGTACGGATTGCTATCTCCAACAAAGAAAACACCTAATTTGGAAGTAAAGCATCAAAACTGAACGAAAGAGAATGTATAATGAACAAAGTTTTTATGCCAACATTCTACCATATTCCAAAGTTGTCATGTTTGACTTCTAAGTAATTTATATAGATTTTAATCATTGCTTTATGTTTAATTGAGTATAATTGCAACCCAATTCGTTTCATATTTAATCATCCCTGAATTAGGTGTGCTCATGCTCCTAAGTCATGACTTTTGGACCCGTGTGTGGAAGTGCTCGTTGCTCTATTTCCAAAGGTTTTGAAAGTGGTCATTTCAAAAGTCATCCCTGTTTCCAAATGTTGTCCTTACCCTGTTTCAGGCAACTAAGACTTCAAAATATTGTGCTCTTTGGTTGAATCGAAAATTTTATTTGCATATGAAAGACTGGGAATCCAAAAGGAAAAAGTGGTTCCATTTAAAGATATGGCAACCTAAATTATCCAAATTCTTTTTATTACACTCCATCCATCTATTTCGTTGCAACATTCCTAGTCCTTTAGTATTCAATTATAACTCTATAAAATCAAGATGGCCATCCATATTCAAAGGCTTCTTCTTTTCTTTGCGTTATCTTCTAATAAGGATTTTTATTTCCAAGTAATTCAACTACCAAAGGTAGTACATGTGAGTAGAGAAGTAATTCAACTACCAGTTATTCTCCTACATAGTACATGCTTTGATAGATTATAACAAAAGTCTTACCAATACAATAACATTGATTGTTGTATGTGGACATTTTTGTTCAGGATGGTCCATTACATAATCAAGATGAGGAGCTGGATCATGCAATTGCACTTTCTCTTTCTGAAGAATTAACCAAACCAGATGGTATATGATGGCAATTTCGTTTTTTTACAGTTACTTTCAGTTTAATTATATCATTTATCTCGATGCTTTTCATATATTCAACTAAATTTTTGTTGCTTAACAAGACTTTGTCATTTCCATGTTTTAGTGAAACTGTTTATGGTTTGATACTCTCATACAACCTTTATCAAGTTACATGCACCCTCATTAGAGAAAACAAGAGAATTTTGCTTGCCATGACTATCTTTCTTTGTCATTGTTGACTTAAGAAAGTCTTTTAGCTAAGAAACTAGTTTCAAGGTTATGGCATAACTTGTCATATAAATTGAACATAAGTTATATCCAAAATGTTAACTTGTAAACTACTTCACTGGTTTTAGGCTTTCCATTTAAAATCTACTTCAGTTTGAACTTTGAACGAGTTGTTCCATAGACTTGAATATTAAGAGATTTTGGTGTAAGGATTAAAAATTAGTCCGTAAGGCCTCTCGGTTATTCATTTATTTTATTTGAATATAACATTTACTATTAAATTAGAACCACTCGGCACAAATACGTCATAGATCAAGATCATATTTTATAGAGTTTCGTAGAATAAAAATAGGAGCAAGGACATTGAATTCTTTCAATCTTCCTGGTTCTTATTCCTTTGGTGTATCTTTGCACCTTTAGGGGCAATTGCTAGTTTAAAGTCTAATTCTTTAAAGGGTGCTAGCTCAATGGAAGAGCACATGCTTTACAAGCAGGAGGTTGGTGGTTCGATTCCATCGTGCCCTGATATTCATATATAGGGAATGACGAAGATTAGTTTTTGGTGACGGATGCTCTTTTGACCATCACCAATGAGCTTATGGTGACATTTTTTTACCCTCACCAAAATATGAAATAGTGATGGTCAACAAACGCCACCATATATACGCATCAATAGTGACGACCATTAAAGGTCCGTCACCATAAATCGTTGTTGTTGATATGAAATGGTGAGGGTCAATGTTTGTCATTATAGTCATTATTCGTGACGGACCTTGATGTCACCAATGAGTTTATGGTGACGGTCAATGAACGTCACCATATATATGCACCAATATTGACGGCCATGAAAGGTCCATCACAAAAAGTCGTTGCTATTCATATGAAATGGTGACGGTCACTGTCCATCATTATAATCAATATTCGTGATGGACCTTGAATGTCACCACAACACATACTTTCGGCGACGCCACCTTTGGTGACGTTCAGTTTTTTGGTAACGGAGGCTATTTTCCGTCACCATTGCTCGTATGAAATGGTGACGGTCACTATCCGTCACTATAAATCATTATTGGTGACGGACCTTGAATGTCACCACAACACCTATACTTTTGGCGACGCCACCTTTGGTGACGTTCAATTTTTTGGTGACGGAAGCTATTGTCCGTCACCATTGCTCATATGAAATGGTGACGGTCACTATTCGTCACTATAAATTATTATTGGTGACGGACCTTGAATGTCACCACAACACCTATACTTTCGGCGATGCCACCTTTGGTGACATTCAGTTTTTGGTGACGAAGGCTCTTTTGACCCTCACCAATGAGCTTATGGTGACCATTTTCGCCCCTCACCAATGTGCTTTTTTCTTGTAGTGACATTATCATCTCTTCCTTTTAATCCATCATTACCTTTGCAAGTTTACACTCCATCAACACCTCTACAACCCCCTCCGTTAATCATGGCCAAATTATCTTTGCTTACCCCAACAACTCACTTCACCACCTTAGAATTATGGTCAAATATTGCCTCTTTTTGATAGAACATCAGAAGTTACTGCTTATCAACATATTGTGAAAGTTGTTGATTTCATAGATCTTGAAGAGATTGACAATGATGACACCAAGATAAGTATCATAGCACAGAGTTTCTCAGGAGAGGTTAAAAAGTGGTTTCGCTCTCTCACAACTGGTTCAATAGCTAATTCACACAGTTGATTGACTTGTTCATGAAAAAATGGGAGGAAAAGAAGAATTAATTGGAAATCCTAGTTGAATATAACGCCTTGAAAAGGAATTCCAATGAGTCTGCACAAGACTTTATAGCTAAATTAAATAGGATTTATGATTCTCTTCCTGAAAATATCAAGCCTCCTCCAAGCCTTGCTTTACTTCATTACCGTGATGGTTTCGATCTTGACATGGCTTACCAGATGAGGGAAAGAAATCCATCAACCCTTGAAGAAATGCAGAGAAATGGAGTGAGTGTGGAAGCTAATTTGATTATCAAAAAATCAAAAATCAAGAGAGAGAAAAGGGTCACTATCAAGGAATAAACATCTACATCATCCGAGGGAAATCTCGACACCTTGATCAAAACCATGGAGAAGATGATGAACAAAATGTACATCGCAGATAGACAAGTGAACCCTCCTTTAGAAATCCCAATTTCAGGGGTCAAAATTAGCAACCTTAATATATGATCAAGAAAAGGGAACATAGGGGTCAAGATCCACAAAGTCAACAACAAATTCACACTCCATTTCAACATAACTACATAGAAGGTTATGATGAAGAAGATGAAGAAGAAATTTCTGGCGAGATTCATTTATTTCAGGAAAATCAATCGCCTATTTTCCTCACTCAAGAAGATTATTTTTCTACAAAAATTCATGCACCGTACGATAATCAATATGTATTTTCAAATGATGATTTTCTATCAGTATAGACAAAAAATTATCAGAGGGGATATCAAAACGATCTTACTCAAGTAGAAAGGCAGTATGGTTTGAGGAACATGAATGTTCCTATAACCTCCAATTAGAAAAAACATAATTATCAAAATGACATTTTTCATAAAGAGACGAATACTTCAAATCAAAGAAAAGACAAGAGACCTACTGTTCCTAATCCTAAAAAAGGCAATCAGGCTTCTACTAGCTGTCACAGAAAATACAAACAAGTCCAAGATGGAGGAAAGAAGAGGGAAATTTCACACAAAGATCAACTAGAGAAGAAAGCAAGCTACAAAGGTACTCCATAAATTCAACAATGCCTATGAAAACATCAGAACAAAGATGAGGATAAAAGTAGATGAGTGACTCGGGATGGGTCACATGTGAGTTTTTGGGGCTTGTTGGGCACAACACAACTTGGCCTATGTTTTAATGAAGACTTCGCATTATGGGGAGCAGAGAACGAATTAAATATACCACTCGGTGTTAAAGGGACTTATGAGTAGGTCAACATCCCTCCTTTTTGTAAAGCATAATTTTGTAATGGGTTTTGGGTCATAGTTGCCTGTTTTTGGGAGTCTGTGGTATTTGTACCATGGTATTTTGTTGATGATGTAATGTTATATAAAGGGATATAATGCTATGTATATAAAATGAATTGTGATGAGATGATAGGTGGTTAAGGGCTAGCTATGATCTGTATTTTATAGCGAAGGGAAGGCTCTACAATTGAGTGCACAGAGACCTGGGAATATTCTTTAGCTTAGTACACAGACCACCTGCAACTTTGTGTATAGGTCAAGGTTGATTGTATTTAGGGACTCATCATAATAAAGAGGATGTTTTGCAGATGATACTTTGTGTTCTTACGTGCTTTCTATATATAATTTCTTAATATCTATCGTTTCATATTAGTTATGTGTTGTAATGGTTTATGGACTTATATGATATGTTTTCATGATTAATTGAATGATTCGAAGTGATTTATGAAGTTGCAAGCATAGATAATAAGAAAATGCCACATCCTGTAGTCCCTCAAGGCTGCATAAACCTAGTTCTGCATCCTCCCATTGTCACTTCGGGTGAGACTGCGATATGATTCTAGGTTGTTGTTGAAAGGGTGAGTGATTGAGGGTTTTGTTGGTGCATAGTATAGTTTGAACCCGGGTCAACCCAAATAAAGCCAACACAAAGATACTGCCACAAATCTTGAGGAAGGCTCAGGTTGAGCTTTCCCTTGGAGGAATTGGGAACCCATGGGGATTGTGTCATGGTGTTTGTTGCTAATCTTTTTCTTTTTGTATTTTGTGATTTTTTGCACTTGATTACGGTTTTTTTAAGGTCTAGAGAAAGGCCTCACCAATTTGTTTGTGGTGTTTTGTTCTTATGGGTGTTTCATGGTTTTATTCTTGTTTGTTTCTTGTTCTCAACTTTGATGTTTTGAGGGTCTTGGGAATTGGTTGGGAAAGATGAAATTTAGTGGAATTTGGGAAGAGCTGGATGAAACCCAACAGGTAATGTAAGACCTATATGAAGCTTGATGCATGTATAAGGGCAGTTGAAGGCAATAGTATAACATTAGGTTTAGTTGGTTGGGTCCATTGAGGTAAATGGACACTGGAAAGACAATCATGAGGAAGGTAAAGTAAATGGATATGAGGGATCAAATGCCCTGGCTATGTTGGGAACTATTGTTCTCAATGTTGTGCATGGATAATAAATTTCTCTTAACCTTAAACTTATGATATCTAGTAATTATGTTGTGATCATGATTATGTTGATGTCTATATATGTATACATGTAGGTATGTATTTCTCTTTCTGACAGGGTTGTCAGGGATAATGATTGTTTTATGTTGATGTTTATATGTATATATGTATGTATGTATTCCATTGTCTAACATGGTCATCATGAATCATTTTTGTGGAGGAATGATTTCTTATGTAGGTGAATGACATGAAGAGGTTCCTGGTCTTGTGAGGAATCAAGTGGGAAGAGTAGCCCTGACATAATTATGAGGTTAGTATCATGAGGATATTATTGATATTATGTGTTTATACTATGTTTATTTTGATCTTATGAACATGTTATGATGAGGGATACATTAGCAGAATAGAAGCAATGTGATATGTGACATGTTGGAATGTGCATGAATAGTGGAAAGAAACTGGAAGTAAGGCTGCTTGGTAGAGTCAGTGTATGGTCTATGGTTGTGCAATAGTATTTTTGTATATATGTTGTACATGTTTCACTTGTGATGTTGTGAGCATATGGTGTTGTGTTCCTGTTGTTTATTTTGTGTTGTGTACATATGGTTCTTTGTGCATGTTGAAAATGCGGTGTTGTGTACATATGGTGCGGTGTGCATTTTGTACATTGGTGCTATGTACATGTGGTGTTGTGTGTATTATTGTAAATGTAGTGTTTTTCCCATGTGGTGTTGTGTACATGTTGTACATGGGGTGTTGTTTACATTTCGTGCATCAACTACTATGTACTTGTGGTGTCGTGTACATGTCATGCATGCAATGCTGTGTACATGTGGTGTTGTGTAAATGTTGTGCAGGTGGTGCTGTGTACATGTGGTGTTGTGTACACATTGTGCAGATGGTTCTATGTACATGTGATGTTGTGTACATTTTGTACATGTGGTATTGTTGTATATGTGGTATTGTGTTACAGGTATTGTGTAGTCGTTGTGTTGTGACATTGGTATTCACGGTATTGAATGATGTGTACGTATATACATTGTGTTGTACATCGAGTGTATGTGTATGTGTTGTGTTGTACACCAAGTGTAGGTTTATGTGTTGCGTCATACATTGGATGCATGTCTATGTGTTGTGTTGTATGTTAGGTGTAGGTGCATGTATTGTATGGTGTTGTATGTTGTGTTTGGTTGTATGTATATGATGCACACTATGTGTATGTGTATGTGGTTGAAGAGAAGGAACTAGGTGTTTTTCAGGTGTGGAAAGTGATCTCATGTGCGTACGAAAAGGAAAACGATAAAGGTAGAAGCTAAGGATCGATTAAAGGATAAGTACCAGTATTTTATTTATATTTTTAATTATGCATGTGATATATTATTATGATTTATGATGGTTTCTTTTTGAGTTAACCGGATGTGATATGTTTATACATGATTATTTGATCAGAGAGCTAGTTTGACTTGTTGTGATAGGAATTAAACATAATTTCAAGTGTAACTTATTGATGGGCCACAAATGAGGTATGATTTGAATGTATTTCAATTCCTTTTAGTCTAATGGAAATTATGCACTTGGTACAAGGAATCATGGAAATTCCCAAGTTGGGTGGTTGAAATTGACTACAAGAACTAGCAACATCGGAAAAAAATTGAAATAGGAAGCAATATGTTGGTAAAGAATTCAAGAATAGGGCCATTGTGGGATGCTGGTACTTAATAGTGTCCACTGATTTCCATGAGCATGCTATGAAATGTATGATGGTTTTGCGGCAGGGATATGCCTTAGTTTTTTGACCTTCTGATGTGAGGAATCATTTCCAAGGGATGGATTACCCAGGAAAGGGGATGTCGGGGAACTTGGAAGGCGAGTGACTCCATAGAAGTGGGTTACCAGATTTCTCGAGAGACGTTGTAGCAGAGAAGGGAAGGTGAAGGGATGGAATTTTTTTGTTCATTAACATTTCCAGATGGAATTAAATTAATTTAAATTGGGAGTGTTACCTAGAACAATGAGCCAATAAATTCTCACTGAGAATACAGGTAGTGCAAGGATTGTAGTATTGGGCATTGGATACATGTTTGATTTTGATAGTAGATTATGGAATTCCTAGGAAGGAGGTAAATACTGGTATTACTTTGATGGTGGAGGTGTGAGCCTCCAGACTCCCTTGTTGCGGATGCAAGCATCATATCCTTTTATTTTATGGTTAAAGAAAATGTGGATATTTATATATGTGTATTTTATTGTGAATATAGTATCGAGCTGGATTTATAAAACTCCATAGAAAAAATTTCTATTTGTTGGTTGAAGAAAATGTTCATAAGTATATGTGGTTTTTATTGTAAATACCATAATGAGTTGTGTTATAAAGCTCCAGTAAATGGTATGATTGTCATATTTTCAGCAGGTTGATAATTGTAAATATTGCAATGAGTTGGGTTATAAAGCTCCATGGGAAGTGTATTTTTATTTTCAGTGGTATTGCTAGTTATAGGTGTCATATAACACCAAGGACGGTGTTCCCATAAGGGGGAGGGGTCTGTAACAACCTTAGGTTAAAAGTTCATGTAATATAGTTAATAAAGTGTTGGATCAATGGGTCTTGACCCAGGTTCAGAATGTATTTCACAGCTAACAAAACCCTCCAACTACTGGCCCTTTCAACAGTGATCCACTTGTACAGATCAAAGTCTCACTCGAAGTAGCATGGGGAGGTGTTGGAACCAAGTTTCCGCACCCAGAGGGGGATTTGATGTGGATCTAACCCTTGTTGATCTGATTAAATTACTCCTGTGCTGCACTATTTCTTTGTAACCCAATTCATATCTAAACTTAACTAAAACCCTTAATAATTCTATAATTATTGCGCCTACATAGAAATCTACTACTATGTGATTAACCCAGATAAATGTGCATCAAATAACATAAACTACACAATATATATATATATATAAGAAAATTATTAACTCATAAATATTAATGAATTAACCCATAAGAACATAAATCATGTCAGTAAACCAATGATTTTTCCAAAACTTCTCTTTATTGATTAGATATTCAATGAATACAACTTATTTCTTCTGCGCACATAGCTGCAGATTCCTTGCACATAGCCTAGGACTTACCTTAGGTCTCTGAACACAAAGCCACATGAGCCTGTATATTACTCAAACTAATCACTGATTACTTTCCAAAAAACACATCAACATTACACATTCATGAGATATATCTTGACTTCACTCATACATGCCTATTTATATTAATTAGATGCGCAAAACCCATGGTGCCAAAATGTTACCCCTTTAAAGCTTTGACCCACCCCAAAGCCCCCTGACCTTCTTGCGCACTACTCCTTACCATCAAAGTTAACAAAAATTACATTAAGACTCGACCTAGGGGACCTTAGCCCAATAAGCCCCCAACAGAAGACCGTGACTCATCCTCAAGTCACTTTACGTTGGATTCCTCCATTTTTTCCTTTAGTGCTTGAATGGATTGGTGCAAAGGTTGGATGGCATCAACACTTTGCATTGCAAAATTCTGCGCTTCTTTAATTAACTTCTATGTAGTAGGCCCCTCCGCTGCCAAGCTGATGCTACGTTGAGTTTGGTGAAGTACCTTGAGCATACCCTCAATGGTCTGTGACAACTGAAGTGCTTCATCAGCCCAAGGTTTGGTTCTTGCTACTAGGTGCTACTCCTTTTGGTGTAGCTCATCAATATCTCCTTGAATACTTCGACCTTCTTACAACTAGAAAAATCTCTGTGAGGGAACCAGAGTCCATGCAGTGACCCAAATCTCATCAAACTATTTTTTCTTATCCCGCATGTCTATTTGCAATTTCTGAACTAATGGATTCTCCTAGATGGAGGTCCATATCTCCATGGTGTCTTCGAACAGAGTGTTGCACTCGTTCACAACTGTAGTAATGTTGGTCATTTCCTTTTGAACAATGTCAAATCACTATCCCCATACCTCTAGCGGTGTCACCGACTGTAGCTTGGTCCACAGGTCGACAATCCTCTTCTCTCGGTCAGCACACACAATTTTTCAATTTCTGTCTTGGAAGCCTTATGCGTGGCTGCAAGGGTCTCAAGCTTTGTAGTAGGCGCATCATCGGTTCACACTAGAAATCCTAGAATCTCAGCACAGATCCAGGTGATGAGTGATTTGAGCTACGCTCATTGAATTTCTGTGGGGTTTTGTGCTTGTTCGGCCTGCTACTACTCGAACTTATTTTCTTCTTCCATTTGGGCATGCGAAGCATGGCACTCATGATACTAAAACTCATCTATAATCATGGTATGAATCAGGTGCAAGTGGGCACTAGAAAGCGTGGCAAAATTGACTCCAATTTCTGACCAAGATTTAGCGTTTGTGCACTGCATTGGTTGAGAGGAATGAATTGCCCCACCAGGTATCTATATCAGCCTTCTCTCGGTAGTGGATTCTATGGCCAGGGTGCTAACTGGAAGCACACTTTCTTTAGCCATGATTTCTTGAATCTCGCTCGCCTGAACCCACAGATTTTGGATGCCTTGCTGAATATTGTCGACGAAAACCTTGTATTGGTGCTCAATATTGCTCCAGGCTTCTTCGGTGACTGCCTTGATAGCATTTCCAATCTCATCATAGTCACCTTATGTCAATACGAGGGGTTAAATCCCTGATTCAGGTAAATTTTTGATACCATTTTAACCAAGACCTTTTTCTTTAGTTGATGTGTTAGAATTAAAATTTATCAAAATAATTAATGAACACAAATGCAGATATAATCAAGAGGAAAACATGTCAACAATAACACACAAAAAATGCAAGCCATTTAATAACGGAGTTCGTCCAGTGTGGAATACGTCTTCGGGCCTCAGTGTCTCTATGGTGTTGGCCACTTCATTTGGTGCTGTAAGTGGTTATGGTTTAAATGGATGCTATTGACTTGTCATACAAGGAAAATCCCTCAACATGAGCGGCGAAGTCTCTCCATGAGACGTTTCGTTACAAGGAACTCTTACTCATCACAAACCTCCTATCAACATGACAACTTCACACATAGTGACAAAGAGTACCCCGCTATCAAGGCAACAAAGGAATCTCACAACATAAATCACCATCTATGATAAATAAATACCACATCAAATACACATAAAGATTCCACCTCTTAAATCAAGCAGGAATCAACAACAAAAAATAAACATAACGATTCTGCATCATACATCAAGCAGGAATCAACAGGACATAAAACATCCTACAACAATAATCAATAAAGTACATGGAAAAAATAGTTCATATACCTCAATTCTAATACTGGCTAAAGAATAGGTTTCACAGTCGTTGGATCTGAATGCACCATCGAAGTCGTGGCATTGAATGTTATGAAATCGACTGTCCACACGCTGAAATCTGACACCGTCATTCCATTCTTGTAAATGGCCAAAAAATTGAGACCTCTGTTGTAGAAACTAACACCACCATCAGATTCGCGTCGCCGAGAGGTATAAAATTCATATAAAATTTATCCAATTTGGACACTGGGAAAATTTGGCCCCTCTGGAAATGAGGCTCAATCATGGTTCCATTGCCTGTACTGCTCCACGCTCATGGTTCCATGCCTCGAATTTCGTGCCCACTCTGACCTGCCCTGGGCACAATGAAGAATGACTGGTTTTAAATAAAAAAATTGGCGGGCAAAGTTAACAACACTACTTCGCTGGCACAATGGTAAAATTTGGAAAATGGTTAAGGAGGGGTCGGGGGGTCAAATCCCGCCCCTCCCATTCTCAGCAAATTTTTTTTTTTAACGTTGGGTTTGATTTTGTGGTTGTGATAGGACCACCACGTGGAGGTGGGCCATCCCACGTGGCTAGTGTGGGTTCAATACTTGCTAGTCTGATTGGATACGGGCTTCAGCCTTTATGGTATGGCGTGAGCCCCTTAATAATAATTTTTATATTTAATGCATGTTTGGTGGCAGGCCACCCCCTCGTTTTTTTATATATTTTTTTTGTTTCATATAACAAACCAATGAATTTTGAAATTATTCAATTTTAGGCATTAGAGGGAATTTTATCTGTCCTACAAATTTTCCTAGAATCTCGCTGAAGCTGACTGGAATCCAGCCACCGGAAAATTGAAAAATTGCTGCCTCCTTAACTTGCCACTTCACCAAGTCAACCTTATAACTTTGAACAGCTCTAATTTTCACATACAAACTCGGTTTGAAGAACCGTTCACACCATTGTGATCAGGACGACGAGATCTACGCTTTGGTCCTCGTTCAGCATCATTCTGATCACTTCAATTTTCGAGTTTTCATACGCTCTCTTTGTCCTGTGTGTGTCTCTGGAGCCACCTGGATCATTCCTCCCCACTGAGGAGCTTTTTGTCCTCCAAAAGCATCAACTATAATATACAATTGTTGTGTACAATGTCTGCACCACAAGTGTCCTGAAAGGTCACCCTTCCTTCTCCTTCACCGACACCTGCATCTTTTGTAAACCTGTAATACAATTTCTTGCAAATTACATGCTCAAATATGACCAACTATGACCCAAAAATTTCCATACTTGCCATGAGTTTACATACTCGATGGTCAAGTTTACATCAAAGGAAATCACACCCCAGCTATCATTACAAGGCCAAAAACATCATTGTCGCATTTCGAAGTGATTCCGAACACATCACCACTTTTACATAAAAGAAATGCAACATGTGACTTAAAAAACAAGGCCAAAAATATCATTGTTTCTTAACAAGGGATGGAAAAACACATCATCACTTTAACAATTAACAATGCAACACATGATTTACAAAACATGGCCATGACACACTACCACATCTAGAAAAGCCATCTCTCACTTATTAAAGTGAATGGATCATCTCCCTGTGGTGCACTTACTTGTCGAACAATCGGGTCATGCATCGATGCTTCATCCTTAAGGTGCTACTCTGGATGGAGCCTCGAACACGTGGCTCTTTGATGACCACTTTGGTTGCAATGGGTGCAAAAGGTCTTCTTCCTCCAGACCTGCTTAACCAATTTCTTTCCCTGCTGTGGAGAAGGATTTTCACTCCTCATCCTCCTTTTTCCTACCATTCTTTTCCAACACTCAGCAATGACATGGTTATGTAAACCACAAAAACGACAAGTTTTCTTATGAAATGATTTATTTTCATGATTAGAAACATTCTTATAATTAACTTGAGAATATAGATACTTATTATACCTTTCCTGATGGTCTCTGGTGCGATTATGGTGATGAGAGCTTGCCTCATCTCTTTCACTGCAACATGAAATTCCATAGGATGATGGTGAAGCGTTCCCATCAATCCTTTTCCTTGGTGAGTTCAACAATATATGTTTTCCTCTGATGTCATTATGGTGATGAGAGCTTGCCTCGACCCTCTCTCTGCAATATGTGTTGTCATAAGATGATGGGGAAGTGTTCCCATCATTATTTTTCCTCAATGGTTTCATTAATGTCATGGGAGCTTCTGACACCTTTGAGCATTATCCTTCAGTGAATCCCAAACTTGTGTATCGACGTCTCTGCACAACCTCCAATGGCTAGGTCATGCCTTGTCCATGAATGCGAAGTCTTCCTCCTTTGTAACCCATCCTTGTAAGTAGTCTCATGCCAGTTCCTGTAATTGGGATCTCCACATTTCCAACAGAAATAATAGCATGTGAAGATGAAACTAAAGAATGATCGCAACTATTTACCTCAGATGTCGATTTGGAAATATGTGAATAGATCTTATCTAAGCCTTCGTTGCGCTTCACTTTATCCAAGGCCTCTATCGCGGCTTGTAGTTGAAGCTGCAATCATTGATTCTCCTCCTTCTTTTCTAGTAGAAGTGTCTTCAATGCATCATGATATTTTTGAAGACTTTGGTCATTGTGCTTCAATTATTCCAATGCCTCTATCGTGGCTTGCAATTGAAGCTACAATCGTTTCTTGACCTCCTTCTCTTCTTGTAAAAGTGTTTTCAACTCATCGTTATCTGTTGCTTGTTTCTCATAAACTTAATACAACATGTCCATCTTTTCGAACATCCTGAGCATGGCCTCTTACATGTCTTTGAAATCCTCCATTGTTGCATGTTCAATGGTTCACACTTGTGGTTCACATCAGCAAGAAGACCGCTCTGATACCACTTGATCCAGGTAAATTTTAGATACCCTTTTAACCAAGACCTTTTGCTTCGTCTGATGTGTTAGAATTACAATTTATCAAAATCATTAATGAACACATATGCAAATATAATCAAGAGGAATGTCAACAATCACAAAAAAAAATACAAGCTGTTTAATAACAAAGTTCATCCAGTGTGGAATATGTTTCCGAGGCTCGGTGTCTTGATGGTGTTTGCCTCTTCATTTGGTGCTATAAATAGTTATGGTTTACATGGAAGTTGCTGACTTTTCATACAAGGAAAATCCCTCAACATGAGTGGAAAATTCTATGCACGAGACGTTTCATTACAAGGAACTCTCACTCACCACAAACCTCCTATTAGCATGACAACTTCACACATGGTGAAAAAGAGTATCCCGCTATCAAGGCAACAAAGGGATCTCACAACATAAATCACCATCCATGATAAATAAATACCACATGAAATACACATAAATATTATGCCTCTTACATCAAGCAGGAATAAACAACAACAAATAAACATAATGATTTTGCATCATACATCAAGCAGGAATCAACACAACATAAAACATCCTACAACAATAATCAATGAAGTACATGGAAACAACACTTCATACACCTCAATTCTGATGCTAGCTGAAGAATAGGTTTCTCAATTACTGGATCTAAATGCACCATCGAATTCATAGCATTGAATGGCATGAAATAGACTGTCCACATGCTGAAATTTGACACTGTCATTCCATTATGGAAAATGGCCGAAAAATTGAGACCTCTGTTGCAGAAACTAACACTGCCATCAGATTTGTGTCATTGAGAGGTATAAAATTCATATAAAATTTCTCCAATTTGGACACTGGGAAAATTTGGCCCCTCTCGAAATGAGGCTCAATCATGGTTCCACCACTTGTACTGCTTCATGCTCATGGTTCCATGCCTCAGATTCTGTGCCCACTCCGACCTACCCTAGGCGCAATGGTGAATGACTAGGTTTAAATAAAAAATTGGCGAGCGGAGTTAACAACAATTCTCCACTGGCGCAATGGAAAAATATGGAAAATGGTTGAGGAGGGGTCGGGGGGGTCAAATCCCACCCCTCCCATTCTCAGCGCATTTTTTGTTTTAACATTGGGTTTGTTTTGGTGGTTGGGATGGGATCGCCGCATGGAGGTGGGCTAGCCCATGTGGCTAGCGTGGGTTTGATACTCGCTAGTCCAATTGGATATGGGCTTCGGCCTTTATGGTATGGCATCGGGTGGGTCCTCTGAAGGTGGCCTGCCCACCACCTACACACACACATATATATTTTAACGTTATATGGTTGGGGTGTCATGGGGTCTAGCGGGGGTCATGGCCTGCCAACCCTTTAATAAATTTTTTTATATCTAATGCATGTTCGGTGGTGGGGTGGCAGGGTGGCGGGGTCATTAGAGGGCATTTTATCTGTCCTACAAATTTTCCTGGAATCTAGTTGGAGCTGACCAAAATATGGCCACCAGAAAATTGAAAAATTGTTGCCTCCTTAACCTGCCACATCACCAAGTCAACCTTAGAAATTTTACCAACTCTAATTTTCACATACGAACTTAGTTTGAAAAACCATTCACACCGTTGCGATCAGGACGACGAGATCTACGCTATGGTCCTGGTTCGAAAAAATTTTGATCACTTCAATTTTCGAGCTTTGATAAGCCCTTTTTGTCTAGTGTGTTTCTAGAGCCACCTGGATCAATCCCTTCCATCTTTGACGCTTTCCACTTTTGTTTTCCTTCCGAGGACTAGGGCCCTCTCTTGGTGCCTCGACTAGTTTTTAGCTATGTCGAAGGGACATTTGTACTACCTACATCGAGGTCCTCTAGCTCCTATTCACCGTGAACTTCTACAGTGTCCTTCTATTATTATTCCTTTATCTATCGTCGGCACTGGCTTCTAAGTGTCTTTCTTGGTCCGTAGCTTCATCGAAGACGGTTGGGGCTGGGCAGTTCAGGTTGCACTGATATTTGTTTCTCCCTCAAACTAGGAGGGAGGCCAGTTGGCAGTTACTATGACGAGGTCATCCTATGTGATGAGGTAATGTAGGTCATACCATACCCTGGACATGTCTGTCCTTACACGAATGTGCACATTGTGGAATGAGGCTTTGAATTATATTATGCTCTTTTACTGGTCATATAATGTTGGCAAGATGCATGGCTTCAGCTGAACAACCTGGTGAAGTACCATCTGGAATAATACCTAGAAAATCTTGTTTTCTGCAACTCGTGTCGGATCCTTTGTCACCCACAGCGATGCATAATGTGCAGCTTCACATGGATCAAGGTCAATTGTGGGGAATTGTGACTGTGACGGTGGATGTCATCCAATGAGTGTTATGAGCAACAAGAGCCATGCATAGTGGAAATTTTTCCATTCTTCCTACGCCTCCTAGACATCCTCCAAAAATTCATGGCACAAATATTGTGCCCAGTTGTATTGAATGCCTTTGGTGCATTGCGCAGCTAACGCAATGATTGGTGTTGTAACTTCTTTAGCGTGACACTTCCACATCATCTTACAAGCTGAGATCTGAGCAGGAAAATCTGACAACTGGGTCGTTGATTGCAATGAAGATAAACCCATGTGTCTTCCTGACCACTCCATAGGTTTCCTTCATGTGATCTGCAATTTTATTCTCCTGGCCCTTCCCTTCGAAGGCTTCTGTAGGGTTTTCTCCTTGGTGAGGTAAGCACATATTGTGGTCGATGAGCATATCATCAATGGGGATCCGTGTTCCCATCCATAGGTAATTGTCGTGCACCATAGCCAACAACTGGCACAATTACTAGTACCATTGATATTGCTGCGACCAAAGTGGGGACATTCAAAAGGTTGAGGAGACGGGAATTGCACAACCCCATAGCCCATTGCATAGGCTCCGCCTTGGTTGTGTTGTCTTCTTCATTAGTGACTTTTTGCAAATACTGCGATGACACAAGCCATTAAGGGAATTTTTAGGTCTAAAATGGGCCTCCTGAGGAAACTTTAAAATAATAGTGGAAATAATAAAATAATATTAGATTACATCATCAAATTTTAGAGGGAAAAAAGGAAAAACTATTTTTTCAACTCGTATTTAAAATTTATATCGCTATGGGTTTACTCAAATTTCAAGGGAGAACACTTTTTGGATGCATAATTTGATTCTTCATTAAATGAGTACCCATGTTGCATACTTTGGATGGACTCTGCTTCACGAAAAATGAGAAATACATGAAAAAGTGAATGCAATCACGTTTTTTTCATGTATTTCTCATTTTTCGTGAAGAAAGATTCATCGAAAGTATGCAACATGGGTACTCCATGAATTAGGAATTAGATTTTTCATCCAACGGGTACTCCCGCTCGAAATTTGAGTAAAAACTTATGGAGATAAGTTGAAAATACAATTTCAAAAAGTAGATTTATTATTTTATTATTTTTTAATCTTTTTACTTTTTTACCCCAAAAATGGTAAAACATCCCCCATGCTTAACATCATCATCTTGAATCCTATTGGTTATTATAAAGTTTATTTTGGTTGTACATTTTTCTTAGGAGGAAAATTTTATACCTCAAAGGTTCTCTAATGTCAAGAAACTTTGTTTGGTCTGCCAAATCCCAAAACTCCTGTTTCAGAGAGGGTACCTGCCCCAGAAGGTCACCCTCAATAGGAAAGTCCTCAGGTAGTAGGGGTGTATCGATTATTGCCTTGATCTTATCGGGGTCCCTGGAAATGTCCACTGACGACTTCTGCAGAATCATATACTGAGGAAACTACAATATGGGCTCAACTTTCTCATCAAGTCCTTATTTTGGCACAGTTACCCGAGGCTCTTCCTCAATTTCTTCCATTGGTTGCTTCTATCTATTTGTGTGGGAAGCCTGATTTTGTTTCGGGGTCATCTTGCGCAAGGAATTTTGGGTATCTGGCGACTGTCCTTTCTTTTGCTTGTGTGTGCTACTGGCACTGATTTCTCTAGGGGATCATTGCGCAGTAGGGGTGGGATCGGTAGCTGTCATGGTCACTGGGACTAAGTGCCCTAAACACTGTTGGCGAAGTGTTTATTCAAGTGGTTCCCACGATGGAGATATAAGATATAGGAGAGGGAACAATTCATTTGAATTACTCAGAAAGAAAAGGGAACTTGCGTAGACCTCCATGAAGTATTTATAGTGATGTCGTGGTTTAAACATCCCTACATCCATTGTTGTAGCTCCATTAATGCTAAAACGACTCCAAATATGGTGTAATCTCATCCTTAAATGCAAGTTACCGGCTCCTCAAAACAGTAAAAAAGTTATCATTTCCAAATATACTATTCCAACAGCTAGTTTCTAGCCTTTCTGCAACTGCACAGTCCTCGTGGTGCGACCTACACACTGGCTTCGCAGATACCTGCGCTCCCTCAAACTCCATTGCAAAAACGTTTGGCAAGAAATTTTATAAAAACTCACATGCTTCTTTAAAGTCTTGCACCCTCTCACAACTATCCGGGGTGCTAGGAAATTCTTCGAGCCATATAGTCATTTATCGCACACAGGGATGGGGTCATTTCTGTAAGGTTTTAAGACACTACCATTAACATCTCTAGAAATTAATTCACCATTTAACTTAGCCAATTGTACCATGCCTCTTTATGTAATATGTTTGATAATATAGGGCACGAGCCAGTGCATCTTGAACTTCCTTAGAAAACACGCAAACTTACTGTTGTAGAGAAACACCAAATCATCATTCTGGAAAGTCTTTTGTTTGATATTCCAGTCATGCCAAGCCTTTTTGCATGCCTTCTAAAATGATGGTGGAAACCAACAATGAATCAATCTTCCTCTAGTGCAACAAGCTACGAAAAACACTCCTCCATAATATATCGGTTAGTCATGTTGATTACGGCTGCAATACACATACTAGGGATAATGTATTCCATAGGCATAATGACCTCCTATCCGTAGACCATCCTGAAAGGTGTTTGTCCCGTAAGCTTCTTGCACATAGTCATGTATTCCCATAGAACAACAGATACATGAACATCCCAATCACTATGATTGGTGTTGCATATATTTCTGAGCGCATTTTCCATAATCATGTTGAAGGCTTATATGATTCCATTTGGCTGGGGATGATAGGGCATACTCTTATGATGACATATCCTGAATTCTTCTGTCAGTGCCTGAATGGTCTCATTTAGGAAATGCATACCCTGGTCACTCATCAAAATTTTAGGGCACCCAAACTTCGTCAAAATATTCTCAAAGATAAAGTGCGTAGCCATCTTTGCATTGCAGTATTTCAAAATTTGAGCCTCCTCCCACCTAGTTTAGTAATATATAGCAATGAAGATGTACTGCACTCCAATATGTTTCCTTGGGGGGTTAATCGGCCCTACAAAATCAAACACCCACTTGTCTAAGGCCTGCAAAGTTACCTATGGTTGTAGTGGTGTATCATCTCGGCGTGAGGATCTTCCATGCCTCTGACATACATCGCAAGTGCGAAAATATTCCTTGGAATTAATGTGCACATTAGGGCATCATAAACCATCCCTTAAGATCCTCTGCATCGTCGGTTTACAATCATAATGACCACTTGCAATGCCTCCATGTTCTTCTGCCAATATCCTAGGTCTCTCGAACTCAGGAACATAAAGCCTCAAAACTTCATCAGCTCCCATATTGTTTAATTGACCTGCAATCAAACTAAAATTCGTTGCACGCACTACCAATTCTTTCTTTTTCTTGGTCATATATTCCGCAGGTACACTCCTAGTGGTTAGAAAATGGATTATATCGTCAAAATGATCATCAACTACCTTAATAGCAAACAATTGCGTGTTTGGTAAGCCATCATCCAAATTAGTTTTTTCTTCACCATTTTCAATGCGTGATAAGTGGGCTGGTCTTGCGTTCAACCTTCTAGACTTCACAATCACCTTGAAATCGTATTCCTGGAATAAGAAGACCCACTTATAGCTTTTCTCCCCAACACAGGCTTGTTCACCAGGTATTTCAAAGCAGAATTATATTTTAACATCTTGAAATGACTTGCACGCAGATAATGATGGAATTTTTGTAGTGCATACACCATGGCTAGCCCTTCTCTTTGTGTGGTTGAATAATTGTGCTCAACATTTGACAACTTTCGACTTGCAAACACAATCAGATGATCAATCTCTCTAGTACCTGGCTATGCTAATACATCCCCTAACACGAGACATGAAGCATCAACGTATACATGGAATTCCTTCCACCAATTTGGGAATACCAAGATGGATGCAATTACCATCCTTTCCTTAATTATGTCTAGACTCTTCTAACAGTCCTCATCCAAAAAAAAAATTGTGTACCTTCTTCAACAAATTCTCCATCGGTGCAGTGATCTGCACATAAGCTTGAATAAACTTTCGATAATATCAAGTGTGTCCTAAGATCGAGCGCAATTGCTTCACATTATTTGGGAGATCCAGATTAATAATGACAATGATTTTGGCTGGATCAACCATCAATCCCTGTTTATAGAAAATATGTTCCAGCAAGATACCAAAAGGGACATAGAATATACATTTCTTCAAGTTTAGAGAAATATGATACTTACGACAAGTATCTACCATTAAGTGCAGGCTAGAGACATGTTTCTTCAACAATACAAAGACAGTACAATCGTCAAAATACACTTCTAAAAACTTATTTATATAATATTTTAAGGCATCAAATACTACATGTGAAAATATGGAGGGTGCGTTCTTCAAACAGAATGGGATCACAATATATTGGAATGAACCCCATTCCATTGCAAAGGTAGCCTTGCCCCGGTCTTCAGGTGAAAAACTTATCTGGTGATATCCTGAAAAGACATCAGTAAATGAATAGGCTTCCTACCCTCCTACATTGTCCAAAAATTCATCTGAGAATGGGTTTGGAAAAGGACCATGCATACAAGCATCATTCAATTTCTGCAAGTCAATGAAAATCCTAATTTCACCTTTTTTCTTCTTCTCTTGGACTACCATGGGACTCACCCAGTCCGATTGCTCCACTAGCTCAATAATTATTGCATCAACCATCTTTTAGCTCTTCTTTGACCTTTTTCTTATACTTTGGGTTCAATCTATATGATGCGCCATAGCTTGAGTCCCAAATTTGCATCTTTTCCATACACTTTTCCATACCTTTTCACTCTCCTAAACCTCCCAAATTGTCAATATCATGTGCAAAAGAGCATTTAACATGGTTTTTAATTATATTTTTGTGTTTGCTATTTGATCTAGATTTTGTTCATTCAGCTGCGGAATCTTGCCACTTTCCGCAGCTGCTGCAACTTTCCGCAGCTATTTTGTAAAACTCTATGCTACAGGTGTCTACAAGGGAAACGAGCCACATGGGCAGGTTAGGAATGACGTGGACATGGTTCGTGTCCTATTGGTTCAAGCAAACTCGTCCAAAGAAGCCGCGGTCAAAGGCGTCCACATGGAAGTCAACCATGGAGTTTCATGTCGGCCGGACTCTGTTTCGTGTCACATGAAGACCCATACGGCCGTTTCTAAGCCCGCGGAGGTTAAATCGACATCTGTACAGGGTTCTAGAGTCGAATTCAAGCATCCACCTTTCGTAGATTTACTTTCCAACACGGCCATGCTCCTATATCCGTGGACGTAGTGGTCTACGTGCTCTCCACTAGCATGAACTTTAGGAAACAGTTATAGTTTGTTGTTATATATGTTGCGTTTGCATACGCACAAAAAGTTAGTTGTTAGTTGTTGTTCGTGAATATAGTCTCTGTTATTTTTAATTAGTCTGCTCTGTAGTGATTACGCTGCACTTGTGCCGTAACATTACCATTCTGTAATGAACTGCTTTTTAATATGAGAAGACTTTGTTTTTCAACTTAATTCGTGTTTGAGGACCGTTACCAAGGCTGTGTAGAGGGCCCCTGCTCAGCTAAGGTTTTGTGTATTAGTGTATATTTCTCATTTTGTTTCTTTAGAAATCATTGTATTATATTCCATTCATATGTTCATACTTTGCAGTTGTTTCATTTCTGTTTATATACTTCCATAATTTCCATTTCATTTCTGTCTTTCATGCTTTATGATTGTTAATCACTGATCAGTGTTTATGTTTTTCAGGTTTTAGATAGGCAGCCTGGGCATTTTCATAGCTTTTTGACTAATGACATGGGACTAACATTGTTCTGCTGCTAGTTTTCTTTTCATAGCTTTTGTTTAATTTCAATATTGCTTTGTACATTTCAGTTTTGTTTATCTGCTTCAGTAGTTAAAATTTAGATATACTAATCTGCTCATAGCATCTTCAGTTGCCTCCGAAAGCCACAGCTGGACTGATGGTGAGGGATTGCATTATGAAATGTGTAGTTTAGTATTAGTTTCTTTTCTGCAAATTTAGATATACTAATCTTACTCATAGCATCTTCGGTGCTCTCCGAAAGCCACATCTGGAGCGATGGTGAGGGATTGCATTATGAAATGTGTAGCATTTAGTATTAGTTTCTTTCGCAAATTTAGATATACTAATACGCTCATAGCATCTTCGCAGCTCTGCCCTCAAAGCCACGTGGAGTCGATGGTGAGGGATTGCATTATGAAATGTGTAGTTTAGTATTAGTTTCTTTTTCTGCAAATTTAGATATATTAAATCATGCATGACATCCTCTGTGCCATCCGAAAAGCCACATAATTCTCGGGATCGATTGGTGAGGGATTGAATCATGAGTGTATGGTTTAGTATTAGTTTACTTTCTCGCAAATTAAATATTAGTTACTCAAGCCGTTTATGATTACTTCCGAAAAATCATAGCTGGACTAATGATGAAGGGTCGGAAAGATAAATTGATGTAATACTGATTTAGATTTATTTTGTTGCAATTTTGAATTTCCTTAAGCATAGCTTCTTTTGTGTTTAGTTGGCGAGAAGAATAGTTTGGTTTTCATGCTCACTAGTTTACTCGTTTTGATTTATTAGATTAGCGGCACCTCTTTCATTTGAAACAAAGAGCATTTCCATTTTCCTTCAAGTCTTGTCATTGTAAATTTCAATTTGATTTTTAAAAATTTCAAGTTGGTAAATCATTATAGGGGATATCACTTCCTTGAACAAACATAACCAAACTTGTTTTCATCTTAGAATTTCCATTTCACCTTAGAAAACCAAAAACGACAAAAAGGATTAAGAAATAGGTTATCTTGCACATATAGTGCGCCGCACTTCATCGGCTCATCGATCTCCTGGATTGGAAAAAATTAAATGCGAGCGACTTTAGGACACACTAAATTGACCAAAAATTTTGGCGCGGAGTGCTTGGGAAAGTGTAACTAGGTAGCCAATTTCTTACATGAAAATCATAAAAAGAAGGGAAAACTTGATAACTTCTTGAAGTATGCTCTCCTCTTTGCACCTAGCAGTGACTGCGGAGGATCGTAAAAGAGAGTTATTGGTTTAGTAATTTCTTAAGTATGCTCTCTTCTTGCACACCGAGTGTGAAATACGGGAAGATCGAGAAGAGAAATTATTAGCCCAACTTTTTAAAAAATAAAAAAATGACATGCATAGAGCAAGAGATTCTAGAAAGGCTTATAGCTAAAGCCAAGAGTTCGATTTTCATAACTCCATCTTCTTCAAGGCATTGCACCGGATCTGCACCACCATCTACCCCTAGCCTTAAGATTTTTGGAAGTCAAGGAACAGTGATTTCGGAGGATTCTCCTATACCACCTACTAAAACCCACTTAGAAAACAAAGAGACTTTCTCTCATCCTTCCTTGGTAGAATAACTAGAGGACTATAAGGACTCTAAAGAAAACTATCATGGCAGAGAGAGGAAGTAATAAATAGAGGTGGGAGGAAGGAGAGGAGGAGATAATGGAGATAACAATGGTGAAGGAAATAATGGTAGAAATAGGGATTTGTTGGGATTCCCTATGAGTTGATGAGGAAACTCATGCAACGATGAAAAATATTTCACGCATCCTATTCTCCCCAAACTTTTATGGATTACGAAGCGAGGATCCTGAAACATTGCATTTTTGAGTTTGAAGTTGTGTCTTGGGAACTTATGACTATATGGAAGATTCTCAAAAACTCAAAGCTCGTTTCCTTCCAACATTGAAGGGATGCTGCTTTTGAAATGGTTCATGGGATTAGCCACTCAATCTATTAGGACTTGGAATGATATGAAACAAACATTTTTGGACAGATACTTGGACTATTGTATGCCCACCAATCACAAGGATGAGGTATTCAAAATGATGCAAAAATAAGATGAAAATTTTGGAAGACTTAATTGAAAGATTTCGATACAACTTGAAAAGAGAAAAGATGAGCAACTTAGATAATGAAAACCCTTGAAAGCCCTCCTATTAAAAGCCATTAGAGATGAATGGACAGACATTTTAAACACGATGCAAAGGATACATTTCTCAACTTCCGCTCCGTGATATAACATAACTATGTATCCATCTCTCGAGGGGAAAATCTAAAGGCGGAAAAGGGCCCTAGGGATTCTTCTCTTATTAGGGCTAACAAATCTCGCAATCGGATCGGGAAGAAGTAGGGCGAGGAGATTGGTATTATGCTTGATGAGTTCAAATGCTGATATCTTAGGGAGCCTTAGTGAACAACTAGACACCCTTAAAATCCAAAACAAGCAGTAAAGCGAGGAAACAAATGCTTTAGCCATCTTTTGTCCCGAAATGTAGGAAGAAAACATGCTTTTGAATGTCCCTTGGATGCAAAGAGTTGTAGAAACATGTACGAGTTTGCTCGTAGCGTCATGAGATCAAGGATTGTCCTTCAATTCCCGGACTCGAAAAGCTTTGTTCAAGAAGATCCAAACTCGGTAGAATCTCTCGTTTTGTCGCAAGGAGACCTCGGGCGGGGACAACAATCTCAAGGGTTTAATAACCCTATGAATCTTCAAACCCCACCAAATTGGAATCCTTGGCAACAACCTTGGCCCCAACATCGAGAATTCATATCGAGCCATGGGTACGAGGGATGCAAAATCCTTATGGGGAGATTTGCTCAATTTTATCAATATCCTCCATCTTTTAAAAATCAACAAGCTCCACAACTTCCAAGCCCAAATCCACAACTTTCATCATGCCATTTCCACAACAACAACCTTCTCGATACAAATCCTCAACTCATGCTCCCATACCAACGAGAAGAAAAATCAACTTCCGGCTCGGCCATTGCCAAATCCTAACAATAAGAATCTCCAGGCTACTTATATGGTAGAAGGACAACAATTTCCTACCTATATGATTGTTCCTCTCAACGATGTACAACTCGGATCTCAGTAGAGTTTTATGAAAAACCTTCTATAGATATTCAAGAGCAAGATACCTGCGAGGAGGATTCTCTTCAAGTCAATAAGGGTTCCGAGGAAGAATCTCTTCAAAATTCAAAAATTCAAAAAGAAAAAGAAAAGCTAACATCCACAACTCCTATAGTTGAGCAACCTCGTATCTTCATACTACACCTCCGCTTTCTCCGAAAGACTACAAATTGATAAGGGTGGAAAAACAAATCTTGTTGCCTAACTATGACTTTCTAGATGAATTGAAGAATGTTTGTATCAAAGATTCCATCGTCTACAAGCCATTCGAGAAATTCCTATTCTAGCAAAAACCATAAAGGAGTTGAGTTTCAAAATACCAGGGAAGGAAACTAAAAAGACACAAGAAGAATCCGACCCTTCGGTAGGAAAGATTGGAGACATTATGATGAGGAAAAATTACTATGCGGAAGTATGTAGATCCAGAAGTCCAATTGTCAAGACACATATAAATGGGATGAGAAATTCCAAACACATTGATTGACTTAGCACGCTATCAACATTATGAGTAGACGAGTCATGTGTGAACGATGCTTAAAACTTCCTAACCTTCTTTTTACACCTACTTTATTGCAACTTGCGAGATCGATCGGCTATTAAACCGGATGGTGTATTAGAAGATATATTTCGATCTCCTTAGATTCTTGGGAATATCCAAAGTAGACTTTATGATTTTGACTCCCAAGAATAATCTAGGAGGACATCCACTTATCTTAGGAACACCTTGGGTAGCCACGCTGATGCTTTTATTAGTTGTAGATCGCAGAGACATGTACATTTCCAAATGGTAATTCGACAAAGAAATTCAATTTGTATCCTCCAGCAAAGAGGCAATCGCGTAGAAATAGGAGACAATGAATGGGTCGATGATGAGAACACTATACAACCTCGTCTCTACCATTTTTGAAATTGGTGAAAGGGATAGTCCAGTCCCGAACACATTAGAAAATTTTGAGACATCCTCGTAATATGACTCCACACTACGATTGGAATCGACATAGAATATTTATCATGCAGAGACAAATGTCTCTTTACTCTATGGAAGTGTTTGGTGCACTCGCATATTGAGATTTTTTCCGGAAAAGACATTGAATATCAACAAACATTTGGAGAAGTCACAACAAGAAGAACTAACGAGAATCTTGCAAAAACATTCTACCTGCATTTTGCATGGGAGTATGCGACATGAGTAGAGTATTGATCCTAAGACTTGCATCCATCATATCTATATTGAGGAAAACGAGTAGACCAACCGGACAACCTCAAAGAAGGATGAATCCAAATCTTAGGGAGATAGTGAAAGAAGAGCTCGAAAAACTTCTCGGTGACAAAGCTTCATTTATCCAATTTCGAATGGCCGATGGGTTTCTCCCTTTGGTTATAGTACTCCAAAAAGAATGGTAAATGGAGGGTATGCATTGACATACGAATTGAACAAAGCAACTTTGAAGGATCACTTTCCTTTGCCTTTTATTGATCGGTGCATTAGATACATTAGCGAGGGTAAAAAGTACTTTTCATTTTTGGATGGTTTTAGTGGTTACAATCAAATTCGGGTAGCACCCGAAGATCGAGATAAGACCACATTTACTTGTCCATGGGGAACTTTTGCCCTCACCGAGTGCTTCCTTTTGGGTTATGTAATGCACCGACAGAACATTCCAAAGAAGCACGTACTAGGAGATTTTTTCTGATCTAATCCATGATTGTGTAGAGGTTTATATGGATGATTTTACAGTTTATGGTAATTCATTTGAAGAAGCATTAGAAAATTTTGGAAAAAGTTCTCATAAGATGTAAAGAAACAAACCTTTCTATTAAGCTTTCATGAAAAATGCTTTATGATGTTTGTCGAAGGGATTGTTTTAGGACATCATATTTCGAGGAGATGGGATTAAGGTTGATAGATCAAAAGTTGAAGTCATCTCCAAGTTGCCTATTCCAAAGTTGTCAAAGAGATGTTAGAAGTTTTCTAGGGATTCTCTCGGTTACTATAGAAGATTTATAGAAAACTTTCACTATCAGCATCTCCACTCTTCAAGAATTGCTTACAAAAGACCGTGAATTTAAAATGGGATCACGCATTGTCAATCAGACTTTTTGAAACTTTGAAAACAAGAATATCCGCAAGCACCTATCTTGAGAGGACCAAATTGGAAACTTCCTTTCCATATTTCTACAAAGGATGCCTGCGACACGGCTCTCGGGCCTGTGTTGGGTCAAAAGATTTAATTCCTTATGCCATTTATTACACCCGATAGAAAATTTGACTCGCACGTAGTTGGAATTATGCGCGGGCGAAAAAGAGTTTTTAGCCGTTTCTTCATGCGTAGTAAGTTTAGACATTACATAACCGAGCCATGAAACTTTTATTCACATCTTGACCGTTACGGCAGTTAGATATTTAATGAACAAACTCCGTTACTAATGGCGTAGTGACAAGATGGCTTTTACTTTTGCAAGAATTCAATACTACCGTGTTGGATGGACCCGGGAAAACGAGACATACGATGGTCGATTTCTTGTCACAGGATCTCGGGAACACTAAAGAAGATTCTCCTCGATAGAAGATAAGTTTCCCGATGAATATTTGTTTGCGAGTAACTATTAAGACCCCTTGGTATGCGGATATCAAGCTAACTATTTCGTTACGTGGAAACTACCTTCACATTTATTTCCAAGAGAAAAACGAAAGATTATTCGGAGAGTTCAAAATATTCCTTGGATTTCCTAGCGAATTGTTTAAAAACGGGGCCGGACCTTGCGATCGGAAGATGTGTCGGGGAAGAATGAAATGCCCGATATTCTTAAGGCATGTCATGATATGTGAACCATGCGGCGGATCACCTTTGCGTGACAAAAGGGCGGCCTATAAAATCCTTTCTTTGGGATATTATTGGCCTTTCCCTCTTCAAAGATGCAAAACAATATGTCAAAAGGTGTGATAGCTTCCAAAGAGTGAGGGAAACCTACCCTTTCAAATGAAATTCCATTGCGAAACACGGGTACTCATCGAACCCTTTGAAAAATGGGCTTTAGATTTCATCGGACCTATTAATCCACCATCTAAGAAAAAGAAGTATATATTGGTTTTTGTGCGGTTATGTTACTAAATGGGTAGAAGCTAAAGCATTAGTATCTTCCTCGTGAAAAATTCAGTATGTTCATTTTCTTTATGAGGATATTTTTACTCGCTTTGGTGTTCCAAGAGAAATTGTGACAGATCGGGGGAGCCAATTCACATCCAATTTGGTGGAGAAGTTGATGGAAGAATACAAAATCAAGCACGGAAGATCTACTCCTTACCATCCACAAGCAAATGGTCAAGTGGAGTCCACAAACAAAGTTCTTGAAAAGTATCATCACCAAAAGCTGCTTCATCTACATAAGAAGAGATTGGGAAGAAAGGCTTCCCGTAGCCTTTGTCGCCCTACGAACTACATGGAGGAATACAACGAGACATTCTCCCTATGAACTTGTTTATGGGAAAGAAGTCTTGCTCCCCATTGAGTTCCAAATCAAGACCTTCAAGATAGCAGTTCAGTTTGGGGATGGACTTATCGAAGCCCAAAAGCATAGAATGGAGCATTGAATGAGCTAGATGAGATCGGACAAGAAGCAATTCTAAGAACTGATCTAGTTCAATATCAAAGAACTAAATGGCATGACAAATATATCAAAGAGAAGAAGTTTCAAGAAGGAGATTGGGCATTGTTATTTTGATTCCAAGTTTAAATATTTTCAAGGGAAATTTCGACTCATTGGCTTGGGCCATATGAGATTGACAAGATCTTTAGCAATGGAGCCGTAAGAATCAAGACCATTGATGAAAGTTTCAAACTCCTCTTATTGTGAATGGCCATAGATTGAAAGTTTATCATAAGCCACTCTCTAAAGAGGATTTTGTCAAGATGTTTCAAGAAAGTTCGCAATCAGTCGTGCATGCAGAAGAATTCTTCTTCTCCACTCGAGCTCTAGCTTTTGTTTTTCAACTTAAAAATGGTATAAGCCCGAAAACCAATCATTGATTGGCAGTCTTATGCGTAAAATATAGGGTGAAAATCGTGGGACACCCGACACTCTATATTTTCCAAAAAAAATCCGTCTTTCATTTCATTTCATTTCACCACCCACTCCATTTCATTCCACTTCATTCCATTTCATTCCATTTCATTTCACTTCATTCCACTTCATTTCATCCATTCCATCAATAAAAATATTTTTCATGACCATTTCCATCTGGTCATTTGTCATTTGTTCATTTATATTCAACCAAGTAATAGTCAGTGTCGCTTTCGAGATGACATCTCTGTTTCCTGCACGACTCTAGGGCTTCGCAAATGGCAGTATTCCACGACTACTACTCGTTTTCAAAGAGAATGTATAGTCAGATGCTATTTTCATAAATATGAAATAAAATGCGATGTGAGAGGATCAAAGGAGTATTCAGGGACACCAATGGAGATCAATCATTGAAGACCAAAGGAAAAGGCAAAGATTCCAAAGGTATGAATAAATGTTTATTTCAAATAGTATTGAAAAACACATTTTTATGTAGTTTCAAACCATGAGCTCTACCCATTACGCGCAATGATTATATTGACAGCTCCGTAACCTTTCATGATCTCCATGTTATCCTCTTTGCATTTATTCACAAACGGTTTCATCATTAAACCCCCGATTTTCACTTATGATCCAATATCCCACCCGGTGATAATGAAGCGTATTTGATTTGACTTAGGACTCTTGCAGCCGCATAAACTCATAACCGTTGATTGAAACGTGTTCATATTTAATCGCGTTAGTCACCAAAATTCAAAACGTTGTCGAATGTGTTATACTTTGTTAACCTCTCTGTCGTGTCTCTGTCGTGTTTATGAAACCCCACTCTACTCATTCTCACTCCCTCGTTTCACTCCATTTTGTTCCTTTTGCTCATTCTCACTCCCGTATATCTACCCACAGCCTTACTCCATTCCGTTTATAGTGCTCATTCCCATTTTATGATACATTCCCACACAATCATCAGTGCTCGATCCCGTGTACTTCCATCGTTCCATTTCCACTTAAACCCTCACGAAAGCAAATTTGTGAAGCACAGAGAAGTGAAATGGGAAAATTATTAAGGGCAAAGAGCTGAAGGACCGAAGTTTATAGAGGGATATCCGCAAGCAAAGGAGATATTAAAGAGCTAAAATGGCCGTATTTTTATTCGGTAAATTCAGAGGTTACCACTGCAGAAGTTACGAAAGCATTTGCAAGGTCGTTTGATGGCTCGGGAGACAAGTTGGAGACCTCAAGTTTTCACCAATGAAGAAACTATAGCAAATGTACCACAAAACTTCTTCTGGGAGGGAGAGCGTTGGTTCAAAAATAAAAGCATCGCTGATGAGGCATGGAGAACAATTCTACGAAATCAAGGTATGGACATCACCTGTTTTTTAAAAAAAGGAATCCTTGTGCATGCATTGAAGGAAGAATGGGCCACTTTACTCGTTACTGTTCGTGAAATTCATTACATGTGAAGGCCGTTTGGGTCTATGTACATGTACCATACCAGGCTATTGATGAATTTTCTAGAAAAACCAAACTCTCAATCTCCCTTATTTTCTATTCAATAGCTTGAAGAAAATGGTCATGACTCATTCAAAAACACTTAGGAGATGTAGAGCCTCATCTTTATCACCACGGCCTTATAAAAAAATTTGATTGAAAAAGGAGCTAAAGGAAAGAAAAGATACATGGGAACAATTCCTAGTTAGAAACTTCTTTGAAGAACCTCGAGGAAATTCCCGAAGGTAGTTCAATTAGAAGGAGTAGAAGAAAAAAGAATGAATGTTGAAACCCAAATTACTCCTACTCGAGAAATTCTCAGCCTAGCACAAAGCAAAAAGAAGTAGGAGGAAAAGAACAATTGAGGAAATCCAAAACACTCCTACTATTACTATGGAAAGAACCGATAGGGAAGAGAGATTGGTAAAAAGAAAGAAGAAGGATATCAAAGGAAAGAAGCCAATAATACCAAAAGAAAGAGAAACTATTGAGGTCGTGCATAAAACTCCTTCTTCCGAAGAAGAAGATCATCAAATACTATCGTAAAGATTAGTTTATCTTCAAAAAACAAATCATCCATGCCCAAGAAGACGAGAAAAAGGAAAACAAGAACAAAAGGGTAGTGTACCACAAGATGTGAGGAGAAGCAACGAAGCTTAAGGGGAAATTGAGAAAAACGCAAATTAAGGGTCCTCATTTCATTGATTTGGGTGAGGAGACATCCGAACAATCCCCAATCGACCATAGTCCATCTCGGTCGGTTTAGTGAACCCGGTTCCTTTCATTCCCAATCGTACAATGAGCATACTCCATCTTATTCTCAAGCAAAAATATTGATGTAAGCCCTCCCTCGGCGATTTTGAACATAATTCTCCTTTACTGACGATTTTTGGGGACGACCCAATGAAAATGACACCGGAAGTAGACCCCAAGCGGCCAGGAGGTATATGACTATATAGAATCCTTGAAAAAGGCGACCCACGTGTCCAAGTACTTCTTCCATTCAAATTTCATACACTTGCGGGATGATTTAGTTCAATCATTAAAACGAGGAAATTTTTGAGCTGAGCTTTTAAATCGGCACATCAAAAATGAAAATGAAACATTGAAAGAACAAGGCAAAGTCGGACAAGATCATCCATGATAATACTATGTTACATTTGGGAATATGGCGAGATGAAGAATAAGAAATTGAAAAGGAAATGCCGGAAATTGAGCGAGAGCACTTGTAAATATCAAATTTAGGTGCTTAATGAAGAAACCCGAATGATGGCAAAGTACCAAAGAAGAAGAGAAGAGGGTTGGATGTGCCATTTGTAGTATCAAGGCACATGAATTGAAGAGAGTATCAAAATTTTGGTTGCATGAGGACATGCAACACCTTCACGATGGGGGTATGTTGAGTCCCAAATTTGCATCTTTTCCATACACTTTTCCATACCTTTTTCACTCTCCTAAACCTCCCAAATTGTCAATATCATGTGCAAAAGAGCATTTAACATGGTTTTTAATTATATTTTTTGTGTTTGCTATTTGATCTAGATTTTGTTCATTCACCGCGGAATCTTGCCACTTTCCCTGCACTGCCGCAACTTTCCACAGACTATTTTGTAAAACTCTATGCTACAGGTGTCTACAAGGGAAACGAGCCACATGGGCGGGAGCTAGGAATGATGTTGGACATGGTTCGTGTCCTATTGGTTCAAGCAAACTCGTCCAAAGAAGCCGCGGTCAAAGGCGTCCACATGGAAGTCAACCATGGAGTTTCATGTCGGCCGGACTCTATTTCGTGGCACATAAAGATCCATACGGCCGTTTCTAAGCCTGTGGAGGTTAAATCGACATCTGTGCAGAGCTCTGGAGTCGAATTCAAGCATCCACCTTCCGTATATTCACTTTCCAACATGGCCATGCTCCTATATCCGTGGACGTAGTGGTCTACGTGCTCTCTGCCAGCATGAACTTTAGGAGACAGTTACAGTTTGTTGTTATATATGTTGCGTTTGCATACGCACAAAAAAGTTAGTTGTTAGTTGTTGTTCGTGAATATAGTCTCTGTTATTTTTAATTAGTCTGCTCTGTAGTGATTACGCTGCACTTGTGCCGTAACATTACCATTCTGTAATGAACTGCTTTTTAATATGAGAAGACTCTGTTTTTCAACTTAATTCGTGTTTGAGGACCGTTACCAAGGCTGTGTAGAGGGCCCATGCTTAGCTAAGGTTTTGTGTATTAGTGTATATTTCTCATTTCATTTCTTTAAAAATCATTGTATCATAATCCATTCATATGTTCATACTTTGCAGTTGTTTCATTTCTGTTTATATACTTCCATAATTTCCATTTCATTTCTGTCTTTCATGCTTTATGATTGTTAATCACTGATCAGTGTTTATGTTTTTCAGGTTTTAGATAGGCAGTCTGGGCATTTTCATAGCTTTTTTGACTAATGACATGGAACTAACATTGTTCTGCTGCTAGTTTGCTTTTCATAGCTTTTGTTTAACTTCAGTATTGCTTTGTAGATTTCAGTTTTGTTTATCTTCTTCAGTAGTTAAAATTTAGATATACTAATCTACTCATAGCATCTTCAGTTGCCTCCGAAAGCCACAGCTGGACTAATGGTGAGGGATTGCATTATGAAATGTGTAGTTTAGTATTAGTTTCTTTTCTGCAAATTTAGATATATTAAGCTGCTCATAGCATCTTCAGTTGCCTCCGAAAGCCACAGCTGGACTGATGGTGAGGGACTGCATTATGAAATGTGTAGTTTAGTATTAGTTTTTTTTCTGCAAATTTAGATATATTAAGCTGCTCATAGCATCTTCAGTTGCCTCCGAAAGCCACAGCTGGACTGATGGTGAGGGACTGCATTATGAAATGTGTAGTTTAGTATTAGTTTCTTTTTTGCAAATTTAGATATATTAAATCATGCATGACATCTTCGGTTGCCTCCGAAAGCCACAGCTGGACTGATGGTGAGGGATTGAATCATGAGTGTATGGTTTAGTATTAGTTTACTTTCTGCAAATTAAATATCAGTTACTCAAGTTGTTTATGATTACTTCTGAAAATCATAGCTGGACTAATGATGAAGGGTCAGAAGATAAATTGATGTAATCTGATTTAGATTTATTTTGTTGCAATTTTGAATTTCTTTAAGCATAGTTTCTTTTGTGTTTAGTTGGCAGCAAGAATAGTTTGGTTTTCATGCTCACTAGTTTACTGTTTTGATTTATTAGATTAGCAGCACCTTTTCATTTCAGCAGTACATTTCCATTTTCCTTCAAGTCTTGTCATTGTAAATTTCAATTTTCTTTTTAAAAATTTCAAGTTGGTAAATCATTATAGGGGATATCACTTCCTTGAACAAACATAACCAAACTTGTTTTCATCTTAGAATTTCCATTTCACCTTAGAAATCCAAAAACGACAAAAAGTTAAGAAATAGGTTATCTTGCACATATAGTGCGCCGCACTTCATCAGCTTACGATTCCCGGATTGACAAATTAAATGCAGCAATTTAGGACACACTAAATTGACCAAACAGCAAGCACGGGCCTAACATATTGTTTTAAGGTGATATTCATCACACCAAGGTCTCCGATAATCCCTTTTAGCTCAAAACATTTAGTGGGGAACAACTCTTGATATTCAATGAGAAGCTCTACAATATTTCCCACTGTATCTTCATCCCAATAATAACCTATATTGGCAATGACATCTGACAATTTCAACGACATCTGACAATTCAATCTCAGGTCCAGCGACTGCCCGATGCCCCTCAGACTCAAGGATGTTAATGCTTCTTAGATCCTAATCATTGTCTTCAGCAGTCACATTGCAACATTCAAATGTAACCTTTATCTACGCATTCCATTCTTGGAGGGCCCATACCACTGGTTCCTTTGGCACGTCAAAAATAATGCCTTGAACCTCCTGTATCGCCTCCTTAATGCACTTGAATCCACTTTCAAAGCTGAAAGTAAAAAGCTGAAAGTAAAAATAAATCTCTCCTTCAGTGCAACCCATTTGGAAGTACCATGTCACAGCTCGATCTCTAGATACCAATTCATGGGTACCCTGTCCAATGTATTAATGAATATGTGAACGCATTCCAGCTGCGGCTCCTTTCCCCAAACTATAGTCCAATTGGCTAAATAATTGTGCGCATCATTTTTTCCTGAATATTTTTCTTTCATTCGGGTGTTGGGGCTTCCAAATCACAGTCATAGCATTCGATGAAATTCCCTCCAATGAGAAATATTTTCATTGTGGGTTCCTCACTAGCGCACTGGGGTTGAGCGTAGAGCTAGATCAATTGCGTGGAATTTGTTCCTCTGGAACATCCCTTTCAATTACATCTAAAAACAAATTGACATCTCCTTTTTTTTCCTGAGAAAAAATCGAAATTTTTATAAATAGTTACAAAAATTTGCATCGTATATGTCGTAGCATTCCATATGAGTGCTCACCCTGAAAAATCAGGGCGAGGCCAGGTCAAGGACCCCAGTTACACATTGCCAGAAACACTGGACATATCTTTTTTTCCTTTTTTCTTTTGAACTTTTTGCCAGCCGTCTAGTGAAGGAGCAGTATGAATGATGGCCAACTCCATGCTGGGGGGAATTTGGACATATTTTTTAGAGTCATAACTTTCAGAAACATGTGCACACTTGGTGTTAATCACCCCACGGTCACCGATACGATTTCCCTGTTGGGGATCCACATCCGCAGGCGCAGATGTCTTCTCATCAATTTTCCTTGTTCTCATGTGAATCTTGCTTGTTTTCTTGTTGATTTTCTTATTGATTTGTTGTTTCTGTTTGCTTCTGATTAACTCCATTTTCCTCTGCCTCTTCATCTGATAGTGATAAATCTAGTAAGTTCCACCCTTTCTTTTGTTGTGCTTTCTTGGGTGCCTTTTTCCAGGATAAGGAATAGGTGATTTGTAAATGTCCACTTTGGTGGCATACTCTGCATTTGAATGTCGTGTTTTCAAAATCAAGTGTTTGAGCCCACTTGAGTTCTTTGTGAATTAAATTTATGTAGTCTGGAAGTCCTTTGCTTAGGTCCATCTCCACGCATATACATGCGAAGGTGAAAATCACTATGTCCATTCTTTCTTGGTCCAGCTTAATGAACCTTCCTATGAAGTTCACAATGTTTTCTAGGACCAGATGGTGCCAGAAAGGTAATGGTAGATTATGTAATCTCACCCAAACAAGCATTTTAGTAACCACCATGGTGTTTGTATCAAAGCCAGGGACCCATGGGGATACGAAGAGGCCTTCCCTTCCTTGAAACCATGGCCCTTTAGTAGTAGTGAAACTATAGTCCTCTATATTGTCAAATTGCACACAAAAAAACCTTTTGCACAAAGGTAAATATCGTAGTTTTGGGACCAATTTTGGTGTATCCATGCATGTAACTCTTCGGGTTTTGGCCAGTACCCATTAAATCTGCATATAATAGCTCTTTCTTATAATAAATCATATAGTTCAATCGCCTTTGTAATTTCTACAGCCAGGTCCAGAATGCGCTCTATTTTTCCATAATGTATGGAGATGGGAGGGATAAATCAGGATTTTTTTTTTCCCCTGTGTGGGGGTGTTGTGGGAGGTAAATCCCCCCGCGTACGTAGGGCGATCCCTACCAGCTCCCGCATTGGGTCTAGCAATAATCAAACACGCGACAGTGTGTGCCTAATTGCAAATAAACCGACTAACGATGAAGGCTTACCCGGAATCCAACGTTGTTGCTTGTAGAAGAGGTGGCGCTCCCGTTCCTTAGCTCTGGCAGATCACGATCCCCACGATCTCTGTGATAGGACACCTGCACATGTGAGAAACAAAACAAACGCAAGCGTAAAATCTAGTAGATGCAACTATATGTCAGTCAGAAAGGACATAACTCATCATCATAAATAACAACAAGAGTGGAACCATAACCAATAGTCGCTCATTAATAATCAATCAAAGGAAAATTACAACCAAGTTCTGACACTGAATTCTCCTTCGGAGGGTCGCCAGCAGAACACGTCTCGAAAAGCCTATCAAGGATGGGACAAACCTCTCTCTTCAGCCCTTGACAATAGTCTCCTTGCTTGAAATTGGCCTTAAGGGAATTATGGAGGCTCTTGCAGCATAAGGCTCTTGGAAATTTGGGAACTTGAAGACTAGCTTGCAGTGGAGATGGGCAAGCTTTTATAGATGGAGGAAGGGGAGTTGGGATCCCTATAATCATGGGATTGGCCCTATCCTCAAGCAAGCTTCCATGAGAGGTGGCAAACCACTTCCTCTCTATGGAAACCCGTAGCCAAACCTCCCAACTCAAGATAGATATTAGTTCCTGGATCAGTTAGGACGAAACTTCTGCCATTTGTTTTTAAAAAACATTCCTTAAATTGGCTGGAGTGAGTGTGACTCTGGGACAGAGCGCCAACTGCGCGGCCTCTTTGAAGTATTTTCCCCATTGGCGCGAGTACTGAACTGCCTGATCATGCTAATGCTAAAAGGGCCATTTTTAGGGTTTTTCACAAGGAGATGTCTTCAGGGGGATGAAAGTACATGTTCAGGGGAATGCCATGAAAGTATTTTCAAGTTATGTCACTACTCACAGGTCACAAAATGAGCCCTCCAATGTGCGAGACGGGGATTGCAGGGACGGTGACAAATTACTGTATAACAGATGCCCCCTAAAGCATGAGGCCCGAGAGAGAGAGAGGGGTGAAATGCTTTACGAGAACGTGTCCAACCGAAAACACCGCCGTCGGAAAACCCGGCGTTGTAGAGAAGCACAACCGATATCTCAAATACATGATATATATGTGGTATGGGCGCCCATCCATAATAGAGTATACAATAATCCAGATCCAAGGTATGGACGTGCCCATCCAAAGGAGGATCGAAATAGAATCGTGTATGGTCGCAACCATCCAATCCTGAGTCATGTAACTAATCATAATAATCCACAAAATCACAGCCTAGATTACAACAGACACAATCCAGGGTCTTGCGCTCCATCTCGACCCGAACAAAGTACAAGTTCAAGCATGCGAATATGTGAGCTGAAGTCGAACATGCAAGAACATCGTCTGATTACCAGCCAATGATGAAAGCTGGTTAACAGACGCAAGAGGTACCACCATTAATGCCAATGGTCCTCAAGGTACTACAGGTACAATCTACGGCATGTGAATAATGAGCTGACGTCGAACACCCGCAGAATCACTCGATCAGAGGCCAATGATGAAAAACCTCACGTCGAATGCAAAGAACCTGCCATTGAGGCATGCAGGCTCCAAGGTACCAGAAGGGAGTCTCTGGATCAGCTTCCCGGATAATGAGCTGGAGTCAACAGGAAGTGACCTTGATCGAAGGTGGGCCCTAGTGTTTCCCACATCATCGACATGAGACAGAAGAACATAATGTTTTTGTGAATCACGATCAAATGAGAATCAGAGGGAGGTTGATATTTGCAGAGGTCAACTTCTCTTGAACATATAAACGGCACGACAGTGGACTTGGCAGTATTTGACATCAAAATATCAGAGGTCATAGTGACGAGGCAAAGAGCAGATGAGAGGTCAAAAGGGATTACCCAAACCCACGGAGGCAAGTGAAAAACGAGATGAGATGTCCCCAACCCGACACGAATGCAGACAAGTGCCATGTTCAAGAGCGACATACTGCCGACACGACAATGATGTTGGTTCCATTTTTCCCCACCATTTCGGTGAGTACCTCTTTATTTTTACACAAGCTTGAAGAGGATACCATATGCTTGTCATATAAGTTCATCCTTCGGACGAACCCATCCTAGTACATTTAACGAGCCCTAGGAAGGAGAAACTCGGATAGCGTCATTTCTACTGAATCCAATGTCATCAGGGTTTAACGAGTCTGACAAAGGAAGAACTCGGCGTTTTTTCATATTTAGAGAGTTTGAAAAGACAGTAGAAAATTAAACTCCAAAGGTCCCTTTTTGTAAATAGTTTCTCAGATCCGAAAAGGTAGAAAACAATATCCGAGAAAACCTCCTAGTCGCGATAGGCTAGGGTATTCCTTTTTCGTAAATAATCTATCCCAGCCCGAAAAAGGGGTAAACGTATACTGGGTAGATGTCATTTCGTAGCCACTTTAACGAGATCGAAACAACAAGGGACTCGACAATATTTTCATATTTAGAGAGTCAGAAAAGAGCTGAAAGATGACTCCTCCTGGAGGAACGAGTGGTATTAAGGGTAGCAACTGGTTCCGGTAATGGTGGAACTTCTCAGAACAAGTAAAAGTCAAGAGGCTGGCTAACAAGACCACTCATTGCAGCGGTTCCTCAGGAACAGGTAAAACAATCGAGTGAAGGCATATGATCGGCCAAGCAGATAGTGACGATGGAGTGAGAAAACCAAGGCTCATCTGGCAAAAACAGGCTGATAAAATGACAATCACAAGAGGTAAAATGGGCATGGTTTCATTTTTACACAAGCTTGAAACAAAGATAAACTATGCTTGAAGTTGGTTTCATTTTTACACAAGCTTGAAACAAAGATAAACTATGCTTGAAACCGGTTTCATTTTTACACAAGCTTGAAACGGAAACAAACTATGCTTGACAAAGTAAGCATGCCCCCCAGCATGGTGACTCAATTCGAGGTACATGCCCCCCAAGCTTCAGTCCATGCACCTGAGTAAACAGATGGAGGGAGTGAAGGTTCAAGTTACAAGATCTAAGAAAGACTCGACTGGGATTTTACGAGATCTGATCAAAGACTCGAATTGAACAAGAACATGTTTCATTATTTTAACGAGGTTGACACATTAAAAGAACTATCCTCAGGACACCTTGTTTCATGGTTTAAGGAGCTTGACACAAGACAAGGAACTCTGCTCCGACAACCTTGTTTCATTTTTTAAGGAGCTTGACACAAGACAAGGAACTCTGCTCCGACAGACCTTGTTTCATTTTTTAAGGAGCTTGACACAGGAAAAGAACCATGCTCCGACAACCTTGTTTCATTTTTTAAGGAGCTTGACACAAGACAAGGAACTCTGCTCCGACAACCTTGTTTCATTTTTTAAGGAGCTTGACACAAGACAAGGAACTCTGCTCCGACCGACCTCATCATAATGAACAAGAATTCATCGCTTCCAAGAGTTCCACTCCCGATGGAAGGAAAACATCCTGGAAGTCTAGACCCAATGCCCCCAGCACTTGATGCACAACGGCACTATCACTGAGCACAGGCACAGGATAGGTAGCCACATAGTTGACCTGCGGTGGGGCAGATACAACGGGTGGATAAAAACCAGAAAAGGATGATGGCGGGCCAGCTGCCATATCAGGACCATAGAATGAAAGCTGATCAATGGTCACGATCCGTCCTTCATGCGGAAAACAGACCACACGGAAAAGGGAGGAGACAAGCGCTCCCATGGCATAGGTGCAATCGTGCCCCAAGAGCAGATTAAAATCCAAGGGGCCTGGAACAACCATCACGTCCATATGGACGGTTTTACCTCCCAAAGTAAGAGGTAACCTTGGAAGGATCCCTAACGGTTGAATCGTTCTTCTGTTAAATTCCAACAAATTTTGCGTAACAGGCGCAAGCGGTGAGCCAAAAGCTTGCCAAGTAGTCGAGGATAAAACACTAACAGACGTGCCTTCGTCTATAATGGTGCCGGGTACGACTAGACCAAAAGCTTGTACTGTGATCTGAAAAGGCACATAAGACGGAAGGCGGTATCCTGCGAATCGATTCCAATCAAAGGAAGTGACCAAACTACTCGGAGGGGCTACCATCGAACCAAGAAGGTCTTCCCCTGGTGTTATGAAAGAAGGAGGAGCATCCTCCACAACCTCCATCACAGAGTGAGGATGAATATCCTCCGGGACCTCCATCACAGGAGGCGGAGGAATGGCTTCTTGAGGTATAGGGACAAGAGAATCTTTCTCCAAATTCGAGGAATTTGAAGAAACAAGAAGAACACGAGGGATGTGAGATCCACTCTCAACGGAAAATACCTGGTGCACCGCAGACGGGGCTAGCTCAACCGATCCTACGACCAATGGTTGGTCGAGAACGGATTCCTGAATTTGAATTTCCGGGGGAGTGGGATCGACCAAGGATGAATCTTGACCAATAATTGAATCAACTGGTGAAGGACTCAAAGAAAGCTGTTTGTAACCAGCCGAAAGGCATGATGCAGAAACAGTCAAGTTGTCCAAAACTCTCTTGGCTTCATCCATATATGGACAAAGGTGAATGGCATGGTGCCCTTCACACAACTTACAGGGATTGGTAATCTTACCCTGCTTCTTAGGAGCTTTACCAGCAGCAGCTGAAGACGTGCCCCCAACCTGACTCCCGGAAGCCAAAGGCAACGGCGGGCGACCGTTGGACCATACTTCGAGTACCTTGGGAATGCCAGGGCAGTCTCGAAGAAGATGGTCTCCCGTGCACAACATGCAGGGGAACTTGACTTTTCGAGGAGGGTTGGAAGGTTTATCAAGAGGAGATATCTCGGAGGCAGTAGCCGTACATTTAGCCTCTCGCTTATCAGACTTCTTCTTCTTTGTCTTCTTCTTCTTCTTCTTAGCCACCTGGTTACTTGAATCCAGACTTTCACCAGGCGAAGTAGAAGAGGAGGACGCAGAAACAGGCGAAGAAGGGGAGAGGTCCACCTTGGAATCAACATGATGTTTTTCAGGTGGAGGAACTGATTGAACAGAAGCCGAGACATTCGGGACCACAGAGGTTGAGAACAACCAAACAGGCAACCCAACAGTTAACCCAGGAAGGGACAACGTTGCCATATAAGGAGCACCAACATTCCCAAAAGGAGGAAAATGACCAGGATTCCCATCGGAGGGGATTCCTTGGTTGGTGAACTCTGGGAAAGTTGCCATCAAAACAACTCAAAATCGCACACGGGCTAAACCAAGGCACACAATCAAACGACCAAAAGGAAAACTCTAACAGGGCGTGTGATCGCAGGTGATTTATTTTACCACATTGAAACTTTAGAAACTTCGTCGTTTCATATTTTAAGAGTCAAGAAACGGTTGAAAAGGTGACTCTATCTCTTTCAGTTTTGAAACAAGCGTGAAAGGACAAGCGCTTGGTGATCCTTTCAAATTTAAAGAGTCAGAAAAGATCAAATGACTACTCAGGAATACTAGGCAAAGGGTGTACCAAATAACCGTGAACTGCAATATACACCTTGGTTTCAAAATGAAAGAGAAATCAACCAAGGACTTAACGTACGTGTAGGCAATCTCCCCGAATGCTGTGTCCGGTGTATCACGGGTATAGGGCGGCAGACTCGGCTTCCTATGGATAAAGGATAGAAACCTAGTGGGGTCTCCCTTTATATACGCGACGGTACGGGGAGCACAAGTCCGTACTAGTGTTGTCTAAAGCCAAGAGGCGAACGACAGCTACTAGGTTTAAAGATGCCGGAACACGTCTCTAGCCTAGACCTCTAAATGTGTTTCGTTAGATTTCAATGCTGCCTTAGTGTAAATTGAGTAAATTTTAAAGTTTATCTTCAATTACGTTTCAGTTTTCAGGCCCTAGCGAATGTAATGTCTCAAAATCTCCTAAATGCACACTACATGAGAAAAGAAAACTTTTCAATTCGATGAATGCTATCTAGTTAAGGGAAGAGCTTCAAACAATGATGCAACAAACAACAACACTGAAAATGAAACTTTTCCAAACTAGATGACTTTCACTATCCAAAAGCAATTTCAAACATTCAACGATGCGAATAACGCAATGTAATCTATGCAAAATCCTCTTTTTCGAAAACTATGCAATTGTAATCTATGCACAATTTCCTTTTCCTTTTCAAATTATAAGAATGCACTTAATGCATTTTTCGATGAAATGAGAATCTACTTAATGCATGATTTTAATAAAAGAGAATGCAATCAAAGCGATTTCTAGTTTTCAATCACTAAACAATGTAATCTAAGTTCAATGATGGATCTCAAAAAATCATTTTCAATGCAATGTGATCTAATGCATTTTAACGAAAAGCAAACTATGAGATGAAAACTAAAAGAACGCAAATCTCCTTAATGAAAGGATGAAAGCAAAAGGGATGCAAACAAACACTAAGAATGCAATCGTTGTTTCAAAACACTTTGTAACGAAATTCCTCAAAAGGTGACAAAACACAAAGAGGACTTCCAAAGAATGAGATCAAAACAAGGCATTCATCCCTTTTACATCAAACAATCATGGAAAGAAGACATTTCAAACAATGAGAAATGTAATCTATGCTCATATAGCGAAAATACCGGAAGGGAAAGACACACTGCTGAAGGATTTAGGGAAAAAATCTCAATTTTCACACACCCTGAAATTGGCTCGACTTGTACATTGACAACTAGCGCCAACTGGCGCGACTTGCACATTGACAACTAGCGCCAATGGCCAATTGGCGCGGGTTGCTAACTGACAACAAGCGCCAACGCCTGAAAATGAAAAAAACAAAGAATTTCTCCCAACCAAGACCAGACTCACCACTTCAAGCAGAATCTCCAAGGCTCAAATGAACCATGTAATCTAGGCTCAAAGCGAGACACACACAGATCAAGCTCAGAAAGCTCAGAACAAAGCAAACCCTAGTACCTCACAGGATTGGCGCGACTGTGAGGCTGAAACTAGCGCCAGAACAGAATTGGCGCGGGTAATACACTAGCAACCTGCGCCAATGGGCGCGACTGTCAAGCTAAAAAGCGCACCAGTCGAGTTTACTAGTCAAAAATAAAAAAGAGCAATCCAACAAGCAGACCAGTGATGATCAAGCTATCCAAAAGCCAAATTCACAGAAAGAGCCAACCCAAAGAGCTGATCAAGCAAGCAGAATCAAGAATCAACTGAAAAGACAAGACAAAGCTCCAAGGGTTCAGTTTACAAACTAAACCGGAGATGGACTGAAGCAGCTTTGATCTACTTCGCTAATGCAGAGCAATAGCGTTTCGAAGGCTATCTGGCCAACTTCAGGCTCCGTCTATAGCTTATAAAATGAACGACAACAAGCTAACATCCCCAGCGGAGTCGCCAAATTGTTGAGGAGGTAAATCCCCTCTGCGGATAGAGGCGATCCCTACTAGCCCAGATCGGGTCTAGCAACAATCAAACACGCTACAGTGCAGGTTCCTAATTGCAAATAAACCGACTTGCGATGAAGGCTTACCTGGAATCCAACGCTGTCGTTTGTAAAAGAGGTGGTGCTCCCGTTCCTTTGCCCTGGCAGATCACAATCCTCACGATCTCCGTGACCGGACACCTGCACATGCAAGAAACAACACAAACGCAAGCATAAAATCCAGTATATACAACTATATGTCAGTCGAAGAGGACATAACTCATGAACATGATCAAGAACAAGAGTGAAACCATAACCAATAGTCGCTTAATATTAATGAGTCAAAAAGAAGAATACAACCAAAGTTTCGACGCCGAATTCTCCTTTGGCGGGTCGTCAGCAGAACATGTCTCGATAAAGCCTATCAAGGATGGGACAAGCCTCTCTCTCCGGATACTTGGCAATAGTCTCCTTGCTTGGATTTGGCCTTAAGGGAATCAAGAAGGCTCTTGCAGCATAAGGATATGAAAGCTCTTGGGAACTTGGAGATTCTGGAACTAGCTTGCAATGGAGATGAGCAAGCTTTTATAGATGGAGGAAGGGGAGTTGGGATCCCTATAATCATGGGATTGGCCCTATCATCAAGGAAGCTTCCATGAGAGGTGGCAAACCACTTCCTCTCTATGGAAATCCGTAGCCAAACCTCCCAACTCAAGATAGATATAAGTTCCTGGATCAGTTAGGACGAAACTTCCGCCATTTATTTTTAAAAAAAATTCCTTAAATTGGATGGCGCGAGTGCGACTCTGGGACAGAGCGCCAACTAGCGTGGCCTCTTTGAAGTATTTTCCCCATTGGCGCGGGTACTGAACTGCCTACTCGAGCCAATGCTAAAAGGGCCATTTTTAGGGTTTTTCACAAGGAGATGTCTTCATGGCAATGAAAGCTCTTGTTCAGAGGGATGTCATGAAAGTGGTTTCAAGCCATGTCACTGCTCACAGGTCACAAAATGAGCCCTCCAATGTGCGGGACTCGTGGATTGCAGTATCTGACAAATTACCGTAACAGGGGCCTT